>VWZW01007689.1:923278-947702 GCA_013397115.1 Edolisoma coerulescens | reverse complement strand
AAGGAGAAGGAGAAGGAGAAGGAGAAGGAGAAGGAGAAGGAGAAGGAGAAGGAGAAGGAGAAGGAGAAGGAGAAGAGAAGGAGAAGGAGAAGGAGGGATCTCCTTTGAGAGCAGGAAGCAGAGAAGAGCTTTCTCTGGCACTGAGAGTTACCGTGTGTTTTGCCACTTGCAAAAATCTCCCTGGTGCTCCCAAGAGCCCCCGACTCTTCCAGCAGTAACTGGGAAGTTGAGGAAACATGTCGGGAAACTTTCCACAAAATGGCTTTGGAGTTTTGGTCTTTGGAGCTGCAGCTGAAGAGTTTCCCTTTCCTCTGGGACAAAGGGAGTCCTGCTCCAGGCTGGCCAAAACAAATCACTTTTTGGAGCTTTCCTCTTTGGATGGAAGAAGTAGAGCTAATTGTTTGAGAGAAATACCAAAATTAGCAGCATCACCCAGTCCAAGCTCTTATATCCCTTTTGACCCCAGGATCCTCCAGCAGCACTGGTGAAGATTTCCAGGTTTTCCCCTCTGCCCTACACCCCAATTTTCTGGGCTGGAACCCCTCAGTGGAAGATTTGTTTCACATCCCTTTATTCCCAGAAGTCAAGAAAAGCAATGACTACATCGTGCCCAGTTGCCTTCTTTTGAAATGGGGGAGTCTGAGGGCTCAATTCCTGAAATTCCCAGTTTATTGGTGCAGTTACAGGGCATGGATTTGGCAGGAACTGAGCCCAGGAAGGAGGAGGTCGCTCAGGAACAGGACATTGTCTTGAGTTGGGGCCAACACGTTTCGCTCTGGAAGGTTTCTGGGAAAGGCATAATGGATTCGCTAATTATTGATATTATTTAAGCGACAAGAGTGAAAATTGAAGTGAAAACCTGCTTCCCAACCCCAACAATAGCAGATATTTGTCATGGCTGTCAGCCATTCAGACCTGTGCAATTTCATAGGTTTCATAAGCCCTCGTTAATTTTCTTGTTTGGGAGGATTTGCTGTTTTAATGAAACCTATTTACACCAGCGACTGCTGAAAAATCATTCATTAGCGGACAAGAACTATTGATTATTTTCCTCCAACTGCTCAGCCGTGTTCTAGCCAATTACTGTAACCAATAAATAAAGAAATATCAACCTTGCATTCCTGCCAGTCTCTCCAGCAGAACTTTATTCCCCTGGATAAGTCGTGGCGTGTCAGCCTCGGGGAGCGCTGTGCTGGAGAAACCTCTTTTAACATTTATGTCACATTGCCATCCTCTGCAAGGCTGGAGGGGGAGAGCTCCAGTCAGGCTTTCACGTATTTACTAAAGAAAATATTTACTGGGCACACAGCGAGATTTAGTGATGAAATAGCATGAGGCTTGAAGAAACTCCTGGCTAGTGGCCAGACCTTCAACTCGGAGTTTTTAATGCAAATATTTGGCCTGATTGGCAGAAGCCCTAAACTCTGGAGAGGGGGATTCAGCTCACTTGACCACGTAAGAAACCTGGGTTGCTGAGAGCCCCAAAACCACCCCAGCACTGCAGGCGGCTGTGCAAAGCTCAGGTTTAAGCTCAACACCTCGTTTTATAAAAGCAAACCTTAAGCATGGATTTGTCCATGAGTTTTGCCTTGTGGCTTTGCTGGTTCTTAGCTTAATGGGGAAATGTTTTATTTAAATATTATATTACAAGAGGAGCCGTGGCTTTCAAGCCTTGGCCATTCGCACACATTTTAATGGGCTTGAGGGGAAAAAAGAGAAATCTGTCTGCAGGTTTTTTGACAGAGTTGTAATTAAAGAGGGTTTTTCATCAAGAACATCTGTTTCTCTTTGACAGATATATTCTTGTTGGGAGAAAAAGAAGTGCTTAAAAAAATAGTTTGTCAGTCTGAGCTTTTTATAGGTTTTCATCCAAGAATATTTATCCTGAGGCTTTTTTTGACAAAAAGAAAGAAGTTGATATTTCCTGGAAAGAGAAGAATTCCGGTCCAGGCTGAGATTCCACAAACGTTGCCAGAGGGGTGGCAAACCCCAGGCCGTTGCTGAGCTGCCTCTGCCTTTTCCACAGCTCCTGATGTGGAAGAAGGGAAGCTCTCGCCCTTCCCAGGCACCGTGGAAACAAATCAAATAATTCATAAAAATCATTAAAATCAAATCAGAGAGACAGAGATGAACGACTGGGTGAAGGGGTCACACTCTCACATCCACGTGCATGCAAATATCTCTATATCTGTATATATATATTTATATATATTTTTATATAAAGGGGGTTTTTTATTTCTTTCCAAGCTGGGAGCACTGGAACTTCCTCCTCAATAATTTCCCTGTAGTCCTCGTTAATTCCTGAAGATTTTATCCACCTCTTTTCAAAGCCTAAAGTTCAAAGATGCAGAAAGGAGCTGCCTCAGCACTTTCTTTTCCTCTCCTTTGAAACTTTCTCAGCAAAGTCCAATCAGGCCAATTAACTCCTTCTCTCATTTCTTCCCCACTCCTTGAAGGGAAAATGGGATGTGGGGCTCAGCCAGATGCAAACGCCTGGGGAATTTGCTGCTGCGGGAGATGGCCGGTTCCTTGGCAGCCGTGTCCACGTGGATCTGCTGAACATCCCTAAATCCTGTCCCTGCTCCTGGAGCGGGGCTGACACCCAGGAGGAGCAGGACAGGCCCAGGACAGGTCCCTCTGCAGCGGGATGAGCTCCCTGTGCTCCCCAGCACCCTCCTGGGCGAGGCAGCCCGAGGAGAAGACCTGTGGGGAAATGCTCACATTCTGCTCCTTGTGCCTGCTGCTCTCCTTGATTTTTCCCTTGTGGAATTGCACGGACTAACCTCAAGACCCCTCCCTGATGACACAGCAGGCTGTGCACAGCTGAGCGTTCCCGTGGCAGCTTTTCCATCCGCCGTGGGTGCCAAGAGCTCGGGAAAGCCTCTGCCTCCCCACACGAGGCACAGCAATTAATCACAGGATGGGAGGCAATGATTCCCCCTGGAAATTCCCTCGGGATGCGGATCTCTTGGCGTCTGAACACTTCTTCACTCCATCACCCCGGGTGCTAATGCAAAGTGCAGGCAGTAATTACAGCAGGCATTAAAGTTCAGTAATTGTAGGGACCGTGTGTGTTTATAATGCAACAACACTCCGGGAGCCCTTGTGGGGTTTTTGTGCGTGTGGCTGGGAAAAGGCCCAGGGAAGCCCCATAAAACATAAAATAAAATCCAAATACATAAAGGTCAGGGTAGTAAATATAAAAATAAGCATCACATCCCTTTAAATATTTATCATTAGTGACGTTTTCATTACAGGAGGGCTGGGATTTACTGACTCTGTAGCAATCGTGGGCACGGCAGGCCCAGAGTCTTGGCTCAAGGCCACGCAGGAAGCAAAAAAAGGCTTAGAAATGGGATCGAAATACATTTAAAATGGGGATGTGTGGGTTATAGGCATTGTTCTGCTGGTTTTGAAGCAGCTTTAGCTTAGAGGGAGTTCACTGAAGGTGCTCCCCGCTGCCCAGGGGTGGCCCAGGGCACTAGGATATCCCAAAGGAAAAGGGATTCAGAGTCAGGGAATGGGAACATCCCTTCTCCTGCCCCTCACTGGTCACTGCTCCCTTCACGCAGTGGGACCTGACCTGAAAAATGAAATCAGAACCTGAAGGTCTTTTGCAATGGTCAGAACAAAGCCACAACTCTGAGAAGGAAAGAAATGGGGCTGAAAAACAAGATTAAAAGTGGGTGATGTGCAATTCCATTTAAATACCCCGTGCACACTAAAACCCCTCCTTATATGTGAAAGGAAAGGTTTCCCCATGGGGAAAGCCCCATTCTGAGAGCGTGTCAGCACCCAGAAAACCCCGTTCCCATGGCAAACACCACTGTGTGAGGGACCCTCAGCAGCAGGGATGGAGAACCACTGGTCCCAGCTGAGAAACCCCCTCCAGAGCAGAAACCCTCCCTTCCAGGGCGGCTCTTGAGAAGAGTTTATTATTTCTACACCCTTGTCTAAGTGCCGACTCACCAATGCACTTCATCTGCTCCTCCCGTCCGTGCCTTAATTAGAACGTTTTCCATGTAATGAGGTGGAGCAGGTAGATGGGAAGGTGATGGTGGCAGTGCTGGTGGAGGCTTTCCTTTGGAGTTTTCAGACCAACGATGGCACAAGGTGTGGGTGATTCCTCTTCAGCAAACGCTGTCTCCCCCAGAGGAAGCACTTGTTCCCCAGTCAAGGTGGGTCCCTGTGTGCACCATTCCCATCAGGAAGAGCATCAGTGGATGCTGGGAAGAGCAGGGTGTGGGGCAGGCAGCCCCCAGTGCTGCAGAGCAAAGGCAGGTGAGTGTACATAAATGTGCACACTCATAGATATTCCCCAGGCTTCCCTCCGGCACTGCTCGTGGCTTCCCTGGGATAAACCCCAGCTCCTCTGGCAAGGGACCTCTATTTTGTTGCTCTTTTTTCTGGACAAATCCCAAGTATTGATCGGATACACACTCCCAGGGCTCCCGTAAGAGGGAGGAATGATGGAGACAGAAATGTGCTTGCACAGGGCTCGTTTCCAAACCAGCTCTTCGTGTTCTCCTGCAGCGCTGCCTTGGCCTCTCCATCCCCTGTCCCACACATCCCACCCCTCGCTTTGGGGGCCAGGAGCCAGGGAACCATCCAACCCTTCAACAGTCCTCAGAGGGAGATCCCAGCGAGCCAGCAGAGGCTCCCTTGGCTGCAGCACCTGCATTTCCACCCCCCCTCTCCTCCTCTGTGTCCTTCTCGACCCTGACACCTCTGTCCTTTTGTTGTCCTCTCTGGGGACCTCCGTGCAGGAGCCCCAGACCAGCTGACCTGTGAGTGTGCAGAGCCCTCCCCCTGAGCAGAAGTTGTTAACTTTGGTTCCTGCGTTGTCCGTGGCCCAGGGGGAGTCCTGGCCTCGGGCAGCACCCACAGAGATGTTCATGACCACAGCCAGGAGGCACAATCATCTCCCAAACCACCATCCCACAGGGAAAAGGGCACTTCTGCCAAGTCGCTGAATTTGAGGGCATCTGAAGCCCATCCATGTGACAGGAAAGGGGGACCTGGTGGGACACTCCCACCCACCACAGGCAGAACTGGATGGTGGCCGAGGTTGGGAGGATTGAGGAGGAGTCTGAGATATGCCCAAGATCCTTGATTTTGTGGCTAAAGGCATAGAGGGAAGGAATGAACAAGGGATCTGAATGGAAGAGACTCACTGGATGTCATCAGAGTCCCCTCCCTTCATCTTCAATGGAGCTGGAGCCCCAGGAGCAGCTGAGAGAGCTTGGAGGGGCTCAGCCTGGAGAAAAGGAGGCTCAGGGGAGACCTTGTGGCTCTGCACAACTCCCTGACAGGAGGAGGCAGCCAGGGGGAGGTCTGGCTCTGCTCCCAGGGAACAGGGACAGGACAAGGGGAAATGGCCTCAAGAGGTTTAGATTGGAAATTAGGGAAAATTTCTTCATTGAAAGGGTTGTCCCAGGCCAGTGTTGGGAGTCACCTTCCCTGGAAGTGTCCAAGGCCAGGTTGGACAGGGCTTGGAGCAGCCTGGGCTAGTGGAAGGTGTCCCTGGCCATGGCAAGGGGTGGGACTGGATGGGTTTTAAGGTCCCTTCCAACCCAGACCAGTCTGGGATCCTATGAAAGAGCTGGGAACTCACTGGTGCCCCCAGAGATGTTGCTGCAGGAAGTTCTCCCATTCCTGGGGCCCTGCACCAATAGTGACAGCAAGGGGTTAACTCTGCCTTGGAGAGGGCTGGGACACACAAGTCCAGGGTCCCTTTCAGCCCTGTTTTTCCCAAATTCAGCTGGTCACCTACGCAGCATTGCTTTAGGATGGTCTAAGCCTTCCCCTACTGCCAGCCTGGCTCCTTCTCCACCCATGACCTGCTGAGCCAAGATAGGCAGGCCTGGAAATCCACCTCACACTTTTTAGGAAGCTCATTCCTCAAAAAATGAAAGTGAAAATAATTTGGCCTAGAAACTTCAGCTGTGATTTAGTGCCTTGCCCGTAGCAGAGACCGTTGCCCCCAGAGAGACTGGGGATCTTCCATTATTAACAGCAGGATGTGCCCGTGCCGGGAATCTGCGTGGCAGCAGCAGCAGGCACAGCTCAGGGCTGGCTCTGGGATTGGAATAATTATGCTGGGGCCCTGAGAGCAGTGTTTGATCTCCCTGTGTCCCCTCACTGGGGTGACAGCTGTAGCAGTGACCTCGGGGTGTCACACAACTGGAATTGCTGAAGGAACGGGGGGAGGTGTGCTGGGAAAGCTGCTGCGGGCACAGCTGGGCAGGTTTCGTCTGGAGAAGGGATCAGAAGCCGAAACAGCAGAATTCTGTGGCAAATGACAAAGTCAGAAACTCGAGGGTTGGGGAAATGTGTTTCAGGTCTCTGCAGACACCAGGGTCTGGTGGAGTGGTGGCCAAGGATGGAGACGTCGTTGCCCAGAGAGGTTTTGGACTCTTCATCCCTGGAAGTGTCCAAGGCCAGGCTGGACGGGGCTTGGAGCAACCTGGGATAGTGGAAGGTGTCCCTGCCCACAGCAGGGGGTGGAATGGATGATCTTTAAGGTCCCTTCCAGCCCAAACCAGTCTGGGATCGTACAATTCTCTGACATAACAAAGATTTCAGGCCTCGGGCGTTGTCCCAGCTTCAGCTGGGCTCTCAGACAAGCACGGAGCTCATCACAACCCATGGCAAAGGCTTCAGGAAGGCAGGACACCAGGACACCAGGACACTTCTGCAAGGGCTGCACAGCCCTCCCTCACACCTTGTGAGACCTCCCTGTAAAGCTGCTGGTGACAGTGACACCATGTCCTCCCCAGGCTGTCTTAGATCCTGAAGGTCAGAGACACTTCCCAAACCCTACAGGATGAGCCCTCATCCCCTTCCCTGGATGCCTTTCCTGGTGAGCTGCTCCTCCTCGATGGATTTTTCATGCCCCCAGCAGCCCCATCAGCAGTGGGCCAGCCCTCCTGCTCTCTCCCAGTCCATCCCTGCTTTCCTGCCTTCCTCCTCCTGCCCCCATGCTCCCACTGTCCCCTCCACTTGGAGGCTTTCCTTTCACCTCCTGGAAAACACCAGGACTCAGAGCACAGCAGCATCCCTTCCTTCCCTCTCTCCCCTCCCCATCCCAGTGCTGCATTTCCTCCATCCCCTTCTCTCCACAATTTCACTCCCAGCCTTATTCAGAGCTCTGCCTTCTCCTCCCTCCCTCTCAGTAAAACGTCTTAACAAGCTCAAGCCTTGCTTTGTATTAAATCAAAGCCCGAGCAGCGTGCGAGGGCTCAGCCAAACCCGATTTCAATGGTGCCGTGCCCGTTCCCATCAGACGAAGCCTACGGAGGTAATTTACTGCAGAGAGGAACTGGGGGCAGAGGGCAGCTCATTAGTGTCTGGCATTATTATTATTGTTGGACTAAAACAGAACGTCTCTTCCATTTATTTCTATTCCTGGCGAATGCAAATGGGGGATCCAAATCAGAAATACCCCGCCCATACCAGTCCTTGCAGGTCACCATGGATTTCAGGAGGGAGGAAAAACTGCGGAGCAAGAACGTGCCAAGAGCCTGAAACCTCACAGAGGCAACAATTTAAAGGATTTCAAAGGCTGTTTCCATAAGCCTTTGGGGACTCCAATGGAGCATATTGATTAAACTTCGGAAGCAGCTAAAAGCAGCTCCACCATGGCTAATTAATACAGCGATGCCCTGATGCTCCTCTTCTTGTTTTACCAAGCTGCAGCCTGTCAAATCAATTAATATTCACCACCCTGATGAAAGCAAAACCCTGCTTACCATTTGCCAAACGGATCAATGCATGGACTCCTTCCATACCATGAAGTGCCCTGTCCTGTGGGGCTCGATGGGGTGTGCTGCAGATGCTTTTGGGGTTACACCAGACAAGCAAACCCATCAAGCACCTTGTTTTGACTCTCTAATCCAAACAGGGTTTCTGTCTGATGTTTCCTGTGTAGCTGGTTCCCTGTGGATTCTTAGATAATGACAATTCAAGGTGATTATTCCCTATTTCAATGGACCTGCCTGTGCTTATAGGATGGCATTTAGGATGTGGGATTGTTGGGATGCCCTGTGTAGGGCCAGGAGCTGGACTCAATCCCGATGGACCCTTTCCAGATCAGGAAATTCTGGGATTTTATGATTCTACACCCACTGCATTTCTTCCCCTGCACCAGGAGAATCATTTCTCCACTTTTCCGCCTGTTCAGTGGAGCTCGTGGCTGGTGGAACTCACTGGACACCAGTTCAGGACTGGTTTAATGCTGCCATTGTGGGGACTGCAAAACATTCTAAAATGGGGCTTTTGGCATCCCAAGCCTCCTTAAACTGAAGATCAAACCTGGTTTGTTGACATCTTCTAAAGTTGCTCTCTTGAACCCACCCTGGAGAAGTCAGACACCTCCACGAGACATTCTGGGGGTTCTTTAGGCAGCCCTATATTTATGCCCAGCTTCTTTTAGGGCTAAGGAGCCAGATTTGACCCTTCTGGCTCACCAGAGAAGAGGAATTCCTGGGAAAGGAGTGGTTCCAGGCAGGACCATGCAGAATGCAGTTCACCTGGATGATGTGCCGGCCAGGGTGACACCATGGACAGGAGCCTGTCCTTGCTGTGCCACCGTGTGCTTTGGGGAGTCTTTGGTAGCTCCCAGGGGGAGCTGGAGGTTCAGAATAAATTCTGACTTCCAAAGGGAAGGCAAAGGGATGTGGTTTGCTTAACACGAGGCATCAGCTTTGATTTCGAGCAAGTTTTTGGCACCCCTCAATAAAGTGCTGTGAGCTGTTTACTGAATTTTAATTCAGTGTGCCTCGGAAAAAAACAAAAAACAAAAAAAAAAAGAGAAAAAGGGGGGAAACAGTTGAACAAAATAATTTCAGCAACATCTGCTGCCTTTCTGAGATATTTCACCAAAGGCCTATTGAGATCAAATATTTTCCTCTAATTAGAGTTCTTTCCTCAGAGCAGCTCCCCTGGATGCAAAAATATCTCCACACCCCCCCTGGCTGCCCAGAGATCCTCCTGGGACCCTCTGCACAGACAAACACCCAGCTCTCCTTTGAGGTATCCTCAGAGCAAATCCACAGCTTTTCCAGCAGGGAAAGGTTGGTCCCTGTGTCTATTCCTCCCTCCATCACACTATGATCTCTCACTTTCCACTTGGTTTTAGAATCATAGAAGAATTAAGGTTGGAAAACCTTCAGGTCCAACCATCACCCCAGCACTGCCAAGGCCACCACTGACCCATGTCCCCAAGAGCCACATCCACATGGCTTTTAAACACTTCCAGGGATGGTGATTCCACCACTGCCCTGGGCAGCTGTGCCAGGGCTGGACAGCCCTTTCAGTGAAGAAATTTCCCCAATATCCAACCTGAACCTCCCCTGGCACAGCTTGAGGCCGTTTTCTCTTGTCCTGACCCTTGTTCCCCGGGAGCATTTTCTGTGTCCAACATGACACCAATCAAATTAGTTCATTATTAGCATTGTTATAGTTACTATATATAGTTATTAGCATTATTATAAAGCCTATAAGGACAAAAAACCAAGAAGTTGAGAGCTTTGGACCAAAAGTTGTGTGGTTGTGCCAAGAAATGCTCCCAGGTGGAACTGGGCATGTTTCATGCTGGAAAACCAGTGGGAAAAGTTCCTTGGGCACATGCCATGTGTCCTGGCATCCCTGCAAGTGTCCTTAGAGAGCAGGAATGCTTCAAATCCCAGCCCTTGGCTGCTGCTGAAGAGGATTCCCACCACAGGCTGTGCTTCTGGGGGAAGCGAGTTGGGGACATGGCAGTGTCACCTGTGAGGGGCCAAATCCTGCCTCAGAACCCTGCTGGGAAGACCTGTGGGATGGGCAGGCGACTCTCAGAGGAAAGCACCCCATTCCCTGTACCCCAATAGGGTGATGGGGCAAGCTTTACCTGGGAAGGGATTGGATTCTCCCTCTCCACTTCCCTCCCTTGTTCTTCCCATAACAAACCTTATGGGAAGGGAAACCCTAAAACCGATTTATTGTGTTGTATCAGAGAAAAAAAAACCCCAAACCAACAGCATTTAGCTTTTGTGAAATCAATGCATTGCAGGAGAGAGGAATCACTCCTTCTTTAGCCTCTGGGTTAAGGCAACTAATTCAGATCTGATCCACATGGAAATTTGTAGCCCATTCCCATGGCCAGGGAAGAGCTCTGAAATTATCCCAGTAGTGCAGGGATGATTTATGAGGCAGGTTGGAAAGAGCAAAGGAAGCCTGGGCTGTTAGTTCTGATATTTAGGGATGATAAACAGCAGGAAAGGGAGATTTTTTTTTTTTAATGTCTCTCCACAGAAGCAGAAGAAGCAGCGTGGGCCTGAGTTACGTGGGATATTGGGAAGAAAATCTGTACTCAAAGGGTGGGGAGGCCCTGGCACAGGGTGCCCAGAGAAGCTGTGGCTGCCCCATCCCTGGAAGTGCCCAAGGCCAGGACAGGGCTTGGAGCACCCTGGGCTAGAGGAAGGTGTCCCTGTCCATGTCAGGGGGTGGAACTGGATGGTTTTAAGGTCCCACCCAACCCAAACCATTCTGTGAAACTAAGAATAGGAAAATGTTGGCTTAATAATGGGGAAAAACTACCTGGAAGAGACATCTGTTGTTCTGATATCATGAACACATCAATGCTACCAATGAACTTCCCAAAGGAAGGGCTCCAAACCCTGCTCCCTCACCCACTGAAAGCATCCCACAACAGAGAGGGTCAGGGGAGCAACAGGCCCATTCGTTCCCCACATTTTCCAAGCTGTCCCATGGAGTGGTTTGGGTTGGAAGAGACCTCAAAGCCCATCCAGTCCCACCCCCTGCCATGGGCAGGGACACCTTCCACTACCCCAGGTCACTCCAAGCCCTGTCCAACCTGGCCTTGGACACTTCCAGGGGTGGAGCAGCTGCCACAACCTCTCTGCTTCCATGGACTTACCCACTGCCTTGCAAGAGCAGGAGGCCTGGGAGGGCGTAAATCCATCATCCTCCCTTTTTCATAGGGAAAGAGAACATTTCCATCTTCGATTTCTCCCGCCCATCCTCGGATAAGACTCCCAGGTCCCTCCGTGGGGCACAGCAGCAGCGGGATGGCACAAACCAGGACTGTTTTTTGCCTGTGCTCTGTCCTGTGCCTGAAACCACCACCACTAATTCCTAAACCACAGCAATTATTTAAAAAGCACAGCACAGACAGGGCACAATCCAGAGCTTGGCACAGCAGGATCCCAAACTCCAGGTGTGCAAGGGGACCCTGGATCTGAAAGCTCCCGAAGAGGAGTGACAGCCCCACCCAGGGCAGACACAAACTGCTCTAATTGATGCTCCCGCTGCTAATTGCTGATAACCAACGTCTTCCTGTGATCTGCTTTGGAACTGGGGTGCTTACAATAAGCTGGGAGGATGGATCCAAGGGGGTTATTTGCTTCCTCCACACTCTCCAGGAATCTTTAAACACCACATCTGCAAAGGTCAAGTGTGTCCCTCATCAGGGACCAATGTCTTCATGGGAGTGTGGAGATCAGAGGGGAGGGGGAGGTGCAGCATGGAGGGGCTGGAAGATACATCCACAAGGATCTTCCCCCACCCAGGAGGTGGCTGGACAGGTTTATTGGGTCCTTCAGGGTGGAGGGACCAACCTGTGGCTCAGGCAAAACATCCCAGTGGCCAATGGCACAACTGGACAGGGTTACTGGGGGCCCAGATGGTGGCTGGGGAAGCCAGAGGGTATCAGAGGCGACAAATCAGAGGAAAAAATGGGGGTTGAAGTGACAAAAAGCCTTTCCCAGAAGACTTGGTAAAAAATGCTGCTTCTCCCTGTGCACTTTAAAAGTCACCATCGGCATCGCTTGGAGAAAAAGTCACCCGTTAAAAAAAGAGTGTGGCAGGAAGGGAGATATTTCAAAATGCAGCTGGGAATTATTCCCACCAAAGACAGAATAACGATTTTGCAGAAAAATTTAACAAATCCCAGAAAATATTTTCTCCTTTTGCACTTGAAACTGTTTTCACGGAAATGGTTTCCCGTTGCCAGATCCTGTCTGAACAGAGAAGCCCACAGCAAATCCTTGGAACTGCTGGGCCTTTCCTGGTGCTGCCACTGCTCCAGTTTCTCTCCATGCCTTGAGGAAAGCCATGTTTGAGGGAGGAGGATGCATTTTCCACCAGCACAACAGAGGGAGGGAGCACAATGCTACAGGACCTGGATAACCCCACCCTCAAGCTGTGGGATGCAGATATTTAAGATCCCTTCTACCCCACTTTTTTCCCGTGATCCTCCAAATATTCAACTTCTCAGCCCCTTTCCAATTTACTGATGCCCTGTGAAGAGCAGAAGTAGGAATGCAGCTCCTTTTCCACCCCAAAATCCTGCCAAGGCAGGAGGTAAGATGCTGGTACCTCTCATCGGGCAGGCAGGGGCTCTCCATGCCCTCAGGGTTTATTTGAGGACTATTTCCTAATTCATATGCACTGCTTTTGATTACTTTCTCACCTGCTGTGTCTTGCAAGTCCCATCCATAAAAAATTCCCCCAATTTCCAAATAAATCCAAGGCCCACTTTTGAGCTCGAAGCCGTACATTAGTCAGACTCATTTGCCTGGGAACATGAAAGTCCCTTCCTATTTATCTCCTCATTTGAACTACATAAATAGCTCCCAGCACAAACTCCTCATCTTTCCAACATTATCCCAGCAAATAGCAGCCTTTGAAAAAGAAAAATTAGTGGTGGGTAATTATTTTTGCAGCAGATACCAAAATGATAATTTCTTAAACAATTACTTTGAAATATTAACAATTGTTCTCTAAATTCCAATTTAATTCCTGATATGAATTATAGTTTGTCAGATCTGGGCTTTGGAAACATTTGTTCCTTGCACAGAACATAAAAAATGCCAGTGTAACCTTTCGCCTCCACCGCCGCCGAGCAGAGCCAAATGCCTCCGCTCTTGTTTTATCAACACAAATAATTAAAACACAGGAGAATGTTTGGGATTTATACAGTTGTTTTTGGCATCTTATTCATATTTATTTGATCTGTAAGATATCATTTTAATTAAAAGCTCGCTCTCTTTTCCTCCCTCCTCTGCCCAGAGAATAAATTATTTATAATAGCCCTGCTGCCTCAGACACCGCTCGGAATGTGGGATGCTGTGCTGGGATCCCCCTGGAGTGCCAGGCACTGCCCTGGGCACAACCCTGCCTGCCTCAGCAGGGATAAAACACCTGGAGTGATGGCTGGATCCACCCGGCCCCAGGAACAGGAGGGGAACCCTTTGGCACTGTTTCCCCCTGGAAATAAAAAGGCGTTTTCTCCTGCGGGAGGGTTAAATTTGTTTAAAAGCCTCTCCATGCTGCCGTGGTTCGGGGCAAGGGTTGGGATTATCCACACGGCCCGATCAGCAGAGGCAGCCCAGGAGGATCTGTGGGATCACAGGAGACCCCGGCCGGCAGCTGGGAAGTCTCCTGTGGAAGCACAGTTACTACAAAGACCTTTTCATCTCATTTTTCTCTTGCCTCCCTTTGCTCCCCACAGCCCAACCTTTACTCGCTCCTTTTCTCTTCAGTCGGCTTCAGACGCAGCTCAGAGCAGTGGGTTAAAATAAAAAGAAAAAGGGGGGGATTTTTTTCTTATTGCCTTTGAAGTCTGAGGGTTAAATCTCGAGAAGGAGCCTTCCCACTGAACACAACACTTATCAAAGCCATCCTGAAGCCTCTGGAGTTTAGCTGGAGCTTCCCAGGCACGCCTGGCTGGCATTTGCACTGGATAAAGAGCCAGGATCCTCTTTGCAAGCCCAGTGTTTGGAGGTAACAGGGTCCTGCAGCTTGCAGAGCAGAGCCTTCAGCACACCCCAGGGGCCACAGGCCACGGCTTCCCTGGGCAACACCACCCTGCTGCTCAGTGGGCTTCTCTGGGACTTCTCACAGGGAAAACGAAGCTCCCAGTGCTTGCATTTAAGTTAAATTATCCTTGATTAGTGCTCGGATTGATGAGGAGCTGCAGGTAAGAGTTTGGGCTGGGCCCCATCCCTTCCTTCTTTGTGGCTGCTCCCACAGCAACTCCACGGCCACTTCACGCCCTGGGCTCCCTCCGGAAGGACTCTGATTTCCATAAATGAGGCCAAAATTCCTCCCTGGTATAGGTCACCTAATTAAATCCCAGCACCTCGAATTATTTATGATCCTTTACAGCTATGCAAATTGAGCACTTGGAGCATTTTCAGGAGTATTTCTGAGTAACCACGAGGAGCCCAACCCGAGCTGAGGGTTGAAAGCAGGGCTTGGTTTTATCTAAAATTAGCCTCCCCCGCCCTTTGATCCAGGGGCTTTTTGGCAGGAGTACGGCTGACCCTGCACTCTGGGAGTTTTTCAGGATGGATTTTTTCAACACCAGGAGCTGGAGGTTGAATGGCACTGGTTTAGTGCAGAGAAGGAGGCTGTGGGTGCAGCTACGGGATTAGCTGGACATTGACACTCTGCTTTGGAGGCTGTGGGAACCAGGAGGGGACATCAGGGTCATGGGGCAGCTCCTGAGGGCTTGGGGAGCTTTTCTCACCCCTCAAAAGCAGCATCAGCTGGGGTTTGGATCCTCACAAGCTCTCCTGGTGTTCTCTCTGTGGTGCAGCCATCTCCTTCCAGAGGATGATCCCAGTGCAGAGGATAATGAGACAACAGGGTGCTTAAGGAAAAAAAAATTACGAAAAAAAAGAAAAAAAGAACCCCAGCAAGGTTAAATGAAATGGGGTGCTGCAATTCAAACCCCGAGCGATGGGAATGTCCAGTGGCAGGGAGGAACTGGAATGTCCAGTGTCCAGGAGGCTGAGGAGGGATTCGTGCATGTCCGTGAGCTTCTGCTGCTTCCCAGCCGGAATCAAACCCCGCTGAAATAAAGAGGGAACAACCAAATGAAATTCCTCTTGCAATGGGTCTGAGGGAATTCCTTCAGGAGATGCAGCCTGGGCAAGGTCCAGGGGAGTCACACTGGCGATGCCTCTGCTCCCCACAAGCTCTGGTCAGCCTGGAGACGTGGAGACCTCCCAGCACCTTCCAGGACCTGAGGTGGCTCCAGGGAGGACAGAGAGGGACTCTTTATCAGGATCAGTAGGGACTGGACAAGAAGCAATCGGTTCAAACAGAAACAGGGAACATTTAGGTTAAATATACAGGAGAAATCCTTCCCTGTGAGGGTGGGGAGGCCCCGGCACAGGGTGCCCAGAGAAGCTGTGGCTGCCCCTGGATCCCTGGAAGTGTCCCAGGCCAGGTTGGACAGGTGGAATGTTTCCCCTGGACATGGAATTACATCACAGCACCAAACCCACGTGGCTATTTCTCCAGCTCAGTTTACATTTATTCTCTTAATTTTCCACGTTCCTTCAGTTCGTCCCTTTTCCCTTTTTTCCCTTTCTCGCTAGCCCCAGTCTCCAGATATCTCCAAAATTTCTCAAGGAAAGAAGCTGCTTTCAAGCAGGACTAAAATAAACAAGGTCATTGGAAAAGATAAAAAATAATGAATTCCTTTCGGTAGCACTCCTTGCTCGTCTCTCCCTCACCCTCCCCCCTTTCATCTCACTCCAGAAAAAAGGAAAATAAATCTTTACTAATCCCCTCAGAGCCCTGCCTCCAGATCTGCCTGCGATGCTCACTGGAGCCACGCTGGAAACGGCCCCGTGGCCCCAGAATCCATGAAAATCAATTTATTGCCCATTCCCAAACCTCCCTCTTCCCCCCACAGCAGGAACATCCCATCCCACACCTCCAGTCAGGCTCATTCCAGTCAGTGGCCTCCCCTGTGCTCCTTTTCCTGGTCTGTTTGATTTTTTTCACAAAGTCTGAGAGATTTGGAAATTGATGGGAAGTCTCGGAGCTGGGTTTTAAATAGTTGATTAAAGAGCAGTCAGCAGAGTCGGAGAAAGTAGGAGAGACCTCTTGGGAATGAAGATGATTTTGGCCAACCTGTGCTTCCAGCAAAATCAGCCCCACTGGGGTTCGGTCATATCCCTTCTCCAGGGGCTTAAAATCCCATGGGGCGCTCACAAAAAAATTCAAAAGTCCCCTGTTTTTGTCATCAGAAAACAAATTTGCTCCTACACCCATGCAGGGAGGAAAAGAAAGGTCTCAAAAGTTGAACTTCTTTGCTCTGGCACTTTTTAAAAAGGAATATTATTCCAGCTAATGTTCTGAAATGACATTTCATTCTGCAATTGAATAAAACATTTCATGGGATCTAAAATTAATCAGGGTGGGAAGGAGAAGGGTTTATTTTGGGAGGAGAAAAAAAAAAAAATCAAAGGGTCTGTGCTTCGCATTGATCCAAACCATTCCTTATTTGAATTTTTGCGGAGGATCGGGCAGCGAGCTGAGAAGGTTTTCATTTGCCCAGCTCTAATTGGAAGCCCTGAACCGGCGAGGGCTTTACATTTGCAAAATGCAAAGCATGGAGAATCCCGGTGGGAAGACTTTGGCCCTGCTCCTGCCTTCACTCTGTTGGTTTGATTGATGATTTTAGGCCTGAGATGTCGGACGTGCGGGGTGAGAGGGCGTGACCACATCAAAGAAAGGACGTGGCAGCATCTTTTCCTCCTCAGCGTGGTGTAGGGGCTCCTCCTTCTCATCGGATTTCCCAAAAAAATCAAAATATTCCCTGTAATCGCCAATGCCACATCGTGTTTTACCTAAATCATGTGTTAGCAATGGAGTTGGGAAACCCCTCTGGAGTGGCTGGTCCAGCTTAGTTCCATGGTCTTGGGGGTTTATTCCAGGTGTGTTGATACCCTGGGAAGAGGAGATGGCTGGAGATTCCCAGCTCTGGATGAACATTCTCAGTGTTGGTGCCAGGAAATACATTTTAAGTAAAATCACGGAATCATGGAATGGTTTGGGTTGGGACCTTAAAGCCCATCCAGTGCACCCCCTCTCATGGGCAGGGACACCTTCCACTGTCCCAGATTGCTCCAAGCCCTGTCCAGCCGGCCCTTGGACACTGCCAGGGATCCAGGGGCAGCCACAGCTTCTCTGGGCACCCTGTGCCAGGGCCTCCCCACCCTCACAGGGAACAATTCCTTCCCAATATCCCATCTAAACAGAATAAAAAAGTCACTGGCAGCAGATTTCAGGCCTCAGCAGCTCAGCCTTGATGGGACAGCCATGGTGGCCCCTGTGCCAGGGCATTCCTGTGCCAAGGCAGCACATCCAGGAAGCCCCTGTGTTGTGCCAACACAGCCAACAGCAAATCCAGGCTTAGATACATCAGCAACTGGCCCCAGGTTGGGTGGACCAGCTGAGCTGGGAGCATTTTGGGCTCAGTCTTCATGGTTGGCCATCTCCAAAGGACACCCCTGCCCTGCAGGCCCAGCCGTGTGTGACATCTCCAGCTGGACACCAAGACACCACCCTCCACCAAGCTCTGGTTGTGCTCTGGGCTGGGCTGGAGCCCCAAACTCATCTAAGCCAGCTCTGACTGCAACGGACCTTTATATCCTCCTCTTCCTCCCTGATGCTCCCAATCCCTGCCTCAGTGTGGGCTGTGGGCTGGGCTGGGCAAGGCAGGTTGTCCCCTCGTGTGCCCAGCTCCTGCCAGCCCAGGGGCTGCCTGTCCCCTCCCTCCTGGCTGGCCTGCGCTCAAAACCACAGATGGAGGCCAGAAACCAGGAAACCCAAAAAGCTTTACATGAAAATCACTCTGAAAAGCACTGCAGAGAGGAGGGGGAGGCAGGCGAGGGGGAGCAGAGACCAGCTCCACAGCTGTTGTCTTTCATGTCCTTTAAAGCCCCTGTTATGTCGTTTTTTTAATTAAAATGTTTTTTAAGAGGCTGCTGGGATTTGCTGCTCCTTGTCCTTGGTGGAGGTGAGCGGTGCCAGGAGCAGCCAGGGGCTGCTGCAGGGATGGGGAGGCAGAGCCACGGGGCTGAGCCCCCCAGCCACGAGTGAGGGCACAGATCCTGCCTGCTCCAACCTCTCATCACAGGGGAGTTCCACAAGAAAACCAGGATGCTGCTCCAGACCCTCAGACAGGGCAGGAATAGCTCCCAATCCCCGTGTTCGTGCCCTACGTGGGCTCTGTTTTGATGGTTGTTGCTCTCCACCAGCCCCGTGGCTCAGGCTGTGGCTGAAGGATGAGCAGGGAGCTTGGGAAGGAGTAGATCCATGGAAAACGAATCCTTTCTCCTGGTAAAACATGCCCCAAAAGCCTCGCCTACAAAGGAAAGCTGAGCTTTAATCCCAGCCGGCCGGAATTGTCTGCGTGTTTGTGGAATAAATGATCTCTCTGTGCTTAGCCAAAGCAGTTATTAATGTTTTCACACCAGAGGAGACACACTGCAACTGCAGGACCTGCGAGTGATGAATAATGAACACCTGAAAAACACAGAGAAAACATCAGCACTCGTCTGTGGGCCATCAGCAATGAAAAGGCAGGGTTGGGCTCAACACTTAAAACCACCGTTTGACCCCAAAAAAGCTTCTCAGGGAGAGGCAACCCTGGTGGCAGTCCCCCTGTGCCAGCACTGGGGATGTGATAAGTGGGTAAATGATAGCAGGAGATAAGCTCAGCTCTGCTCCACACCCGGGCTTTGCACAATATCACGGTTCATTATCGAGGCACGCAGACACCCCGGCAGAATCCTAACCTAATGAAAGTCTTATTTTCCAGAGTAACAGTTCATTACTGGACTCGCTGTGCCGCCTAAACCCCTAAGGTGGGGAAAAAAAGCCCAGTGCAAGTCTGCTGAACACGCAGTGAAATCCTGGTGGGCTGGGCATTTGCAATTCTGCTGCAGCTCTCTTCGAGGAGGGGAGACGCTGCTTGCTCTGAGTCAAAGGGGGGTTTGAGATTCTGCGGGGGCTTTTAGGACTCTGAGGGGGGTTTAGGATATGGATCGGGTCCCCATGCTGTGCCAGCAGAGCTGCCCAGCCTGGGACTCACCCGAGGACAGGCGGCCTCTCCCTGCTGGCACGAAAAGAGGGGTCCAGAGGTGACAGATCTGACTGGCAGCTTGGAAGCCTGAGTTCAAACACATTTACAAATGAGATAAGATGAGCTGGGAGAGCTATTGGGCCCCAAATCCCTGAGCTGCATCTCCTTGTAGGGACCTCAGGTTAGTAGGCTGTGCTGAGGGCGATGCCTTGGAGCAGGATGAGGGCTTGGATTAGAATCATGGAATCATGGAAAGGTTTGGGTGGGAAGGGACCTTAAAGCCCATCCAGTCCCACCCCCTGCCATGGGCAGGGACACCTCCCACTATCCCAGGCTGCTCCAAGCCCCGTCCAACCTGGCCCTGGACACTTCCAGGGATCCAGGGGCAGCCACAGCTTCTCTGGGCACCCTGTGCCAGGGCCTCCCCACCCTCACAGGGAACAATTCCCAATATCCCACCTAATCCTGACCTCTTTCAGCTTAAAGACATCCCCCCTTGTCCTACCAAGGGACCCCTTGTTCCTTTACAGATGAGACTTTCCAAATCCGTGTTTGAAAGCAAGGGGAGGATGAACTTTCCCTCCCCTGGAGGGTCAGAGCCCTCCCACTGCCCAGGACCACCATCACGGACCGCGGTCCGTGGACAACCTGCCAGGAGCCTGCAGAGACGCGGCTGCTCAAACAGAGCTGCTCATCCTCGCTTCCGGCAGTAAAAGATGGCAAAACATTGTCATCTGTGCCTTTTTCCCTGCTCATCTGTTCCCAGATAGAAGGGGAAACAGCAAGGCAGCCAAGTGAGAGCCTCAGCAAGCACTTGCTGAGATCCCCAACGTGGAGAAGAGGCATCTCCCAGTAAGGGCTGCTTTCATCCCGGCGTGGTGGGAGCAGAGCCTGGGGCCAGCCCAGAGCCGTGGCTGCTTCCACACCCAGCCCAGCTCCAGGCTCTGCAAGCTGCTGTTAGTCCAGGGGCCTCAAGAGCTGATGTTCAACACATTCGTGCTCTCCCCTGAATAAAAAGAAGGAATAAAATAGGACAGGTAGCTGTGCAAAGCTGCAGTTAGGGATCAGGCAGATGGACAGGGAAAGACTTCCCTGTTTTCTGTTCCAGGAGAATCAGCCCTCCACGTTTTCAGCCCACCCATGCGTGGCTCGTGAATCTGCCCACGTTATTTGAGGGCACAGCAGACAACATCCCAGTGGGTTTTGGTAAGACTAGAGCTGTTCCATGGAAAATGTAAGGAAAGCTCCTTCCTCAGCCTGGTCTGCAATGCTGGACAGAGCAATTCCAGAGGTCTGGACCTTGCCTCTGGAGCCAAGGAAGGCCATCAGGACGCAATCCTGCTGTCAGGCAGACAGCAGCAGTTCCCTGCTGTTTCCTCACTCCACTTTACAAGCACCACCCGTCTCCTCCCAGAGCAGCAGCTCTTCCTGCCAGCCAGGGCTGTTGAAAAAATGAAGGCTCACTGTCAGAAATTTGGGGAAATTACAGTTATTTGTGCTTTTTCCAGGAGGGAAGAGGGCTTGTCTCTGTCAACAGCCCCAGCTAAAAATCAGGTATTTAGTCTCAAAGTTGCCTGTGCTTTCTGTATTGTCACCAGGAGGGCAAAACCTCCCAAGGACTCCTGGTCCCATCCGTCATGGACACCCTTTGGGACAGGAGAAATGGCCTTCTGGAAGGAACCTGCTCCTGCAGGGACCACAGAGAGAGTTAAAGTGAGCGTTCGCCTCGTTTTGCCGTGTTTGGTGAGGTGAGAGGAATCCCAGACTGTACGTTTGAACACACCCGTTCCTCCTTCCTGACATCCTTCCCATCATGAACAGGGCCTCATCCCAGCTCCCTTCTCCAGGATGTTACTGAACACGTCTGTCACTGCACCAGAAGTTTGGCTGGAAATAATAAGGAAGGAAGGAGTGATCCCGCGTGAACCGGCGGAGCCTCCGAGCGCTCTGAGCCCTCCCGCAGCAGCGTTTGTTCTCTTCGACACCCTTCTCCCCAAAATCAGTCTCTGTAGAGCCCAAATGAAGGGCAGTGATCTCCTTCTCCAGCACCTGCAGGTGACAAGGACATCCATGAACACGTATTTCCTGATGATCCCATTAAACCAGCCCATCCTTCCCAGTCCTATCCAGCTCTAACTGGGATCCTTCTCCATCACAGATGGGAACACTCCCAGAAGAACTCAAAAGGGCAAGGAAACAAGAATGAAACCACTCCTGGCTTTCAGAGGACAGGCTGAGGAGCACGTGGTGATGGAGGAGGGGGATGGTTCACTATGTTTTAAAACAGAGATCAACAAACCTTGGGAAACAGAGCTCTGGTCCCCCACCGAGGCTGGTGGGACCTTCTGCTGTCACATCCAACAGCTGCACAGCAGGGACGTGCTCTGATGTGGGCAAAGTCCTGCTGGGATCAAGGAGCCACCCCCACCCAGGGATATTTCCCAAGTGCCAAAGTCCACACAAGGTCCGGAGAGGAACAAAACACTCAGGATCCAGTAGGGAAGAACCTGCAGGAGCTGCCACCTTCTCAGCGCTGTCTCCAGGGGGATGGAAGAGCTCCACGCACAGAGCTCAGGATGCCTGGTGAGTTCTGACTGCCCAAAGTCCAAATCAAAGCCTCTAAAAATAAAACCTCAATGTTCTCATCTCCACCCCAACCACCGGCCCGAGGGGTGGTTCAACTGATTGGCTTCTGCCTCAGTTTCTCCTTGTACAAAATGGAATTAACCACATGAAACCACCCCCAGAAATCACATCAGGTTCTTTGAAGAGCAGGGAACCTAAAATTGGTGGGTCTATTTATAAGAGTTGCAGGTAATGGAATGCTAATCCCATTCATTAACACTCAGACTGCTCATTAGTGTCGTTTCTCTCTTCCTTCGCAAGGCCCAGATTTCTATTTTGCACATAATCTGTTTTATTAAGCAGGTTTTTCATAGCAAAAAAAGTTTTCTCTTTCATGCATGTTTTTTTTATAAGTCCCCTCGAATTTAATTAGGCCCCAAAAGGTTCAAGGAAGTTTGGGGATGTATCCAAACTTCAGGAAACTCACTTGGAACTCCACCCCCAAAGCTTTTAAGTTTTACTGATCATTGCTCCGTGTTCCACATTCTTCCTCCATGTCACTCCATAATTATTCTGTTTTTCAAGATTAGAGCTCTCCTGGGGAAGAACAGAGCTTTTGTCACATCAAACATCTCCCAGTGGGTGAAACCCCGGCACCAGCCTGGGCGAGGGGCTCTGCCCACCCTTGGGAAACATCCATTTCCCATCCCTTGGAAGAGGAGAGCAGCTGAGCAGGGCTTTTAAAGTCCTTCCCCGATTCTTTTCTGCACTGAATTATTGTATCTCCTGAGTGATAGATTCTCCCCATGGCCCCAGTTCTCCCCATGGGATGCTGAGGTTGAACCCCAGGACTGCACCAGCAGCTGAGCTCCACTCCAGCCAGGAAAAAAGCACTGGAAAAAGGAAAGTACAGCCTGCTATTTGGTGCATCCTGCTTGGTGTTCCACATCATCTCAAAGCCATCAGTGGCAAACCCAGCCTGGGACCAGCCTCACACCAGATCCCACGTCCTCACAGGATCATGGAATCACTGAGGATGGAAAAGCCCTCTCAGACCATCGAGTCCAACTGTTCCCCACCACTGACCCACGTCCCCAGGTGCCACATCCACCCGGATTTTAAATCCCTCCAGGGATTGTGTCACCACTCTGGGCAGCTGTGCCAGAGCTGGGCAACCCTTTCACTGAAGAAGTTTTCCTAATATCCACCCTGGTGCAACCTAAGCCCATTTCTGACCGTCGCCTGATCCTGGCTCACATCCCAGTCCCAGACTCTGTGTGACAACTTTCCTGCTAGCAGGGTGTGTGGGAGCAAACATCCCAAACAGGAGCGGAGCTCCACCTGCAAGGCCTCCAGATGTGTCCCTGCCAGCCAGGACACTCCCCCAGCCCTGGATCTGGATCCTCATCAGCATTCCCAGTGGTTTTTCCAGCAGCAAACATCCTCAGAGCCCTCTGATGCTGCAGAGGTGCCACAGCAGGGGCAGCACCCACTTGGTGGTGGTGAGCTTGGCTGAGTGGTTCCTGCACGTGGAGCTCTCCCAGCCCCTGGGATCTGCAGCCTGGCCCTGCAGCCTCTTTTCCCACTGCCAGGGTTTGCATTCCCTGTGCCTCTCCATCCACTCCCCTCCCCGCTGCTGAAGCCCCCCCGCCACCAGGTAGAGGATTTTGGGAGCTGCCATTCCTCCTCATTAGCATAACCCAGTTAGCTCCACATTGCTCCACTTTAGGCAGAAATTGCAATTTCATATGGAGCTTTAAACAAATGGGAAAATGTTCTAAACCACGGGCTGTTATTGAATTAAATATTAACATAAATACAGAGCTGAATGGAGCACTGGATTATTAATTTTAATATTTAATCCAACGAGAAACCTTATGGCTGTTTTTGGGTGGTTTATTTTCTTTAATCCAATTTCCCATCAGCACTAAAATTAAGTTTTCTTAATGAAGGAAGGTGATCAGCAAAGTGTCCTCTCGTGGTCCAGGATTCCAGAGCTGGTGACTGCGAGCATCCAGACAATAAAAAGAGGAAGCAGCAGTAGTAATGATCCCTCTGTGCTGGCACGGGCAGGAATAAAAGGCACATAATTAATATGATGTGCAGCTCAGATGAATACGAGCCAGAGGAGATTAAAACAAGCAGGTGACCCTTAAGTGTTTATCACTCCCAGAGAAAACAGCACAGATGGCTGACTTTGAGGGACACAGCCTCAAACACCAGCCCACCTAAGAGAGAGTTTTGGGGTGATCCCTCCAGCCCAGCTCTGTGCCCTGTCCCCACGTCACCGTCACACCAAGGCATCGGTGGGGACAGCAGAGGAGCTGCTGCAGAGCCAACCCTTCAGATGATGGGCTCCTTCCAGCTCCCTCTGGCACATCCCTCAGCTGTTGGTCCCTCAGCCTTGGAGGGATGCCTGCTGAGTGCTCTGGGGGTGCTGGCCAGGAGAGCAGCTCAGCTTTGTCCCTGGGGAGGGCAGCACAGTGTTTCTGGCTCTGAATTGGCCCCAGCTCTGATTTTTCTCAGCCACCCTGCTGCTCCCCAAACAGGCTCCGAGGGACAAGGTGGGGCAGGACTTGTGGGTTTTAGTGATGGCATTCGGAGTTGGAGGAAGATAGGAAAAGAAAACAAATCCCATCGGGAAAAAGGTTTGGAAAGAGCATTTTCCAGCAGCTGCAGCCCGTGTAAACCAGTCTGGTGCTTCTTTATTTACACCAGCTGGGGATCTGCTCCCAGAGCCTGGGAGGAGTCTCCCACCTTCCAGTGGAGCAGCATCCCTTCTTCTGCTTGCATGTCCATCCAGAGTTCAGACACGGTCTGTTCTCTGCCCTGATAACACAGGAAGGGGGCAGCTGTGTTTCCTTAGGTCGTGGTGGGCAGGAAAATCCCCTTTTCTGACTCCTGAGCTGTCTCTTGGCCTTTCTTCAGCTTCTTGCACCACTGATGCTTCCCACAGGGCTCCGAGGAGTG
>VWZW01007689.1:877426-921661 GCA_013397115.1 Edolisoma coerulescens | reverse complement strand
CTTCCCAATATCCCAACTATCCCTGCCCTCTGGGAGTGCGAATCCATTCCCCCTTGGCCTGCCACTCCAGGCCCTTGTCAGAAGTCCCTCTCCAGCTTTCCTGAAGCTCTTCCCACCTGTCCCACCTCCCACAAGGCAGTGAAATGCCTGGAAAGGCTGCTGTAGCCAGACACAGGTGCTCTTCTGCCCAGGCTGATGCCAAGCAGAGCTGCAGACAGGAGAGGAGAGACAGCCCAGCCCTGCCAGCACATCCTTATGTTTCATTGTTTAAGCTCTTAAGCTCCTATTTGAATTTGAGCTGTAAAACATTGAACTGATTAAAAAAAAAAGGCAAAAAAAAAAAAGAAAAAAAAGCCATCAGCCTTCCTTAATCCAGGGAGCAGGGCTGGAGGAATGTTTCAGGCTGGAGGCAGCTTTTCCTATTTCCCACGGCACAGGGATGGAGACCTGTCCCTTTCCCACAGCAGGAAAGCCAAAGCAGGGTCCTGCCAGGTCCCACGAGTCTCCTGCTTGGTGCCAGTGCTGGAAGAGGCAGGGAAGGCAGCAGGAAATATTTCTGTGCCATTTTTGGCTAGAGAGGGGCCTGCAGTGCAATCCCTGGCTAATAGTGGAGATTTCAGATATTCCCTGTCACCACAGAGCCACAAAAACCCCCTCAGCTCCAGTACCTGCCCTTTGGGGGCTGGAGAGGAAAGGAGGCCAGTACAGAGCCTGTCTTGGGAGCAGTGACATGGAGATTGCTGATAATCACCCACAAGGATGGCCCAGCAGAGCTCTGGACCACAGGGAATCCCTGATTTCCAGCCCCTCCTGGGCCGACTGAAAGCAGTAAAGAGAAATGTCCTAGAATTCCAAGGGAATTCCCAACGAGTGTGTTCATCTCTTGGTCAAAACAGGACATCAGTGATGGCATCTCTGGGCCCACTGCTGGATCTCCCAGGCAGGGAAATACCCCAGCCAGGGGCTGCTGAGGCTGTCCTTGGAACAGCTCAGTTCTTTTCCAGGGAATCCTGGAATTGTTTGGGTGGGAAGGGACCTTAAATCCCAACCCATTCAACCCCCTGCTATGGGCAGGGACCCCTTCCACTATCCCAGGATGCTCCAAGCCCCATCCAACCTGGCCTTGGACACTGCCAGGGATCCAGGAGCAGCCACAGCTTCTCTGGGCACCCTGTGCCACCTCCCTCATAGCCAGGAATTTCTTCCCAATATCCCACGTAAACCTACTCCCTGTCAATGGGAAGCCATTGCCCTCTGTCCAGGCCCTTGGAAATAGTCTCTTCCCAGCTTCCTTGTTGGCTCCTTCAGACCCTGGAAGGCCACAGTGAGGTCACCCCAAAGCTTCTCCTCTCCAGGCTGAACAATCCCAGCTCTCCCAGCCCTTCCTCCCAGCAGAGCTGCTCCATCCCTCTGAGCATCCTGGTGCCTCCTCTGGGCTCTCTCCAGCAGCTCCAGGTCCTTCCTGTGCTGGGCCCCAGGGCTGGGGCAGCTCTGCAGGTGGGGTCTCACCTGAGCGGGGCAGAGGGGCAGAATCCCAACCCCTTCCCTGCTGCCCACGCTGGGGATCAGCCCAGCACAGGGGCGTTTGTGGGATGGCCAGCTCCCCAGCCTGGCCCAGCCCCTGTGGTTCCGTGCCCTCCTGGCAGAGAAGGGTGTGATAAACGCAGCAGTCAGGTGGGAAGTGGGGTCTGTGGAAGGGGGTGACGTCGGGGAGGGCAGCTGGAGGGATGAGAGCTGCACTGCAGCTGCTCACAGCTGGAGCAAGCTTGGGAAGGAAAAGGGATCCGTGGCAAAATGGGCTGGGTCTGTGCTGGGCTGTGAGGAAAGGGCTCCCAAAGAAAGGTGGGAGCATCTTCCCCACAAAGCCAGGGAGAGTCAGGGCTGTGCCTGGGAGGGAATGGAGCCGGGACAATGAAACCTGCCTGATTCCTGAGCCAGGTTATCCCAGCTGTGAGATCCCTGCAGATACAGCCACATGGGCTGAGCTGAATCCCAGCGGTCCCAAAGGAATCTGCTGCCTCCCCACCACCCCTCCTGTTCAGCTGGGGCACTCCAGAGGGTCGGGTTTATGCCTGACTGTGCCTGGCACCTTGGCACGCCCCAGGCAACTGCGTGGAGCAGAGGGAACCTGCAAAACAACAGGACACACGAGCAGGTGAGGGATGGTCAGAGGTGCCTTTGCTTTCCAGTGATGATTTATTTGCTTTGCACCTGGTGACAAACACAAATAAAACACGATTTCGCTCCCCTTTTTCTGCCAGGCAGAGGAAGAAAAAAAAAAATTGTGACAAAAATCCTCCACTTCAGGAGAGATTTTTCTCTGGGACAGATTTACAGCAGAGCATCCCTGGGAGGGGCTTGCAGGGGCCGTGGGGATGCAGCAGAGGGATGGATCCTGGGATGAATTCCCAGGAAAAGCTGTGGCTGCTCCCCTCCAGTGTGTGCTGCGGTCACACATCCCCCCTGCGGCTGTGTCACACGGGATCTGCAGGAGTCGTGGTGTGACACAGCACGGCAGGGGACGGGCTGGAATCGCAGGCAGGATGGATGGACAGCAGGCTGCTCTCCTCGGATATTTGCATCCTGCTTATCCTCCTCGTTTATATTCACAGAATCACTGAATTGTTTGGGCTGGAAGGGATCTTAAAGCCCATCCAGTCCCATCCCCTGCCACGGGCAGGGACACCTTCCACATGGTTGCTCCAAGCCCTGTCCAACCTGGCCTTGGACAATTCCAGGGCTGGGGCAGCCACAGCTTCTCTGAGCAACCTCTCGCAGTGCTTCAGCCCTCTCTGAGTAAAGAACATTCCCCTCATTTACATCTGATTTACATTCAGATAAACCTTGAGGCAGGAATTCCTGCTGGGCACGTCTTCTCCTATTTTCTGATGGACTCTCTGCCTGTTGTCCCTGCCTGCATCTATTTCTCGTCCTGCTTCCAGCTTTTCCCTTCTCGTTTTGCAGAGACACAGGGGATGGATACCAGTGCAGCACTGGGAATCACACACCTGGAAGGGACTGGAAAACGCTGTGTGGGTGGGAGAGGGCTCAGCCCCACGGAGGCAGCAGGATGAGTCTCTCCAGAGGGAGCAGATCCCAAGCTCCAGGTCTCCTTTGCTAGCAGGGCTCGGCAGCGGCTCCCTGCAGACATCCTGTGCTCTGGAAAGCTGGGACCAACCATCCCCTTCCCCATGCCTCATTTTCTTCCTGTTTCCAGGCATGGCCTTGGAAAACTGAGCGTGGCCAGTGGCCCCCAGCTGCTCCCTTAAGGATGTGCACGGCAAGCACAGGGTGGGTTTCTCTCACGGTACCAGGGAGGTGCCGAGATGTTTGTGCACAAGATCCCCGAATTCGAGAACTCCAGCCGAAGAGGTTTTCCCCTAAAACGCCCACCTGCTCCCAAGGTACCCCTTTCCCCCTTCTTTTTTTCCCGGCTCTGAGGCTGCAGAGATGCCACAGACCACGAGAGGACACCCTCCTACCTCCGACTTCCCCGGCGCGCCGCGGCTGGGGAAAAATATCCATAATAATATTACAGGGAGCGACTGGAACACACACGTCGGAGAGGAGAGCGAGCGAGAAACAATATGTTTATCCTCCCGCCGTATCCAGCCATTTATTTAGGCAGCAAGCAGCCCTTTAAACATACAAATCCCCGGCAGATTAGGCTGGAATAGGCAGAGCAGGGATTAGGGGCTGCGTTCCCAGTGCCCGCGTGTGCGAGGGGAGGGCTGCGTGCGTGCCTCTGTGTGTGTGTGTGTGTGTTGGGTGACTTTAAAATGGAATAAACCACATTTAGCAGCTAGGTAGCTATGGAAACATCACCAAAATTGTTCTCCCACCTTTCTGCCGCACTGCTTTCCGCAGCCCTGCAAATGCTGTCAGGGGAGGGCTGAACATTGTTTCTTATAAATAATAGAATGTAAAGAGCTACGGGAAGAATCATCACATTAGGATCGTGGAGTGGGGATAGTTCAGGGGGAAAATCGTCCACCAGCTCTAATATTAGTTTCTGATGATTTAGCAATGATAAGGGACTTAATTGTCATCTTTTGTCTGGGTTTTTTGCAGTTTATGGAAGGCTGCAGGCTGAGGAGATGCACTGTGGTGTGTGTACCCATCGGGGGGGGAGGGGGATGTGTGTGTGTACATAAATATGTGTGCAAAACACCCTCCAAAAGGGTGAGCACAAACAGGAACATCGCAACAGCAGCTCCAAGGTTCCAAAGAGAAAGATTTCACCCACTTCCCAGCTTTTCCTGCATGCCACAGCCACGAGCAGAGGCAATTCCAGCTCTACAGCTCTGCTCTGCCCCAGCCGGGCTCCCCAGTTTCTCTCCTGACCTGTGGATTTGCAGGTAATCCTTCCCATGGCCCTCCTGGAGCGCTGCCAATCTTGTTGAGGTATTTAGAGGCTGAGAAGACTGGTTATATATCACAGCTGATTTTAAAGAGCCTTTAAACCTGAGAATTAAATCCCAGCCCACCAGACTCAACCAGAAAATGCTCAGCTGTTTTCGCTGGGGTCAGGATTTAATCCTTGAGATTTTCCAGGGCTGGGGAGGGAGGCTGAGTCCATTGAGGTCTCCTAGGGCTGAAGCTTTCCCCTGGTGCAGGTGACTGTGTGATGTCCAGGGGCACATTCCTGCTACCCCCAAGCAGGAGGGGCTGGCTGGGAATGGCCAGGACAAGGACAGGGAGCAGCGTGGGGCTTGCTGTCCTGCAGTGGCTCTGATCAGGCATGCCCTGATGTCCCCTCACTACTCTCCATTTTGGGTGCTGCCACAGGTCCAAAGTGCCCAATGTAGGAGCCAAGTTTGGGGTCTCTATCCAGCACCAGCCCTGGCCGGAGCAGGGGCCCAGCCAGCCCCCACATCTGCCTCCTCCAAGCCACTTTCTTCCCCTCTTTCGCTCCTTCAGTCTCTCAGATCAAGGTCTCCTGTCCCCTGAGGTCCTGCTGCGACCACAGGCAGCTGTGCTTTGCCCTCACACCTTTCCTGGTGCCTGGGACAGGGACACCAGGGCTGCTCACAGCACCCACGGGGTGCTCCAGGACGGACCCAGTGCCATCGTGACAGGCTCTGTTTGCTGCTCCATTTTCCCCTGTCACTCCTCACACCACCCTTGCCTGTGTGCATATTCCTGCTGACATTCCCAGGAGTGCCCCGTGGTGCCTCCCCAGTCTCCTCCCAGAGGGCTGACAGCTCCTTTGGACCTCACAGGTGCAGCTCCTGCTGGTTTTCTCCATGTGCAGCTGCCAACGATGAATCAGTTGGACTCGATGGTTCCTGTGGGTCCCTTCCAGGTCAGGATATTCCCATGGTTCCACATCATCCGAAGCCCTCGCCATGCTGCAAAGCTTCTCTGCAGTCCCCTTTTGCTGGCCCTGTCCTGAGCACTGCCATGTCCTGGCAAATCTTATTTTCCTGCCAGATTTCTTGTGCACAAGGCAGCAAAAGCCCTGCCACACATCCCTGGGGGGCTTTGCCTGTAACTCCTGCTTCCAGTGCAAAGGGATCTTTGCTCCTCAAACTTCACTGGAGAAGGCTCTTGGCTCACTCGTGGCAACTTTGGAAGTCTTTTTGGGGGGCTCAGGGAAGAGCTCAGTGCCCAAAGTGTTCTGAGCTTGTGCAAACCCTGGTTCATGCCAGGACCACGAACGACCCACCCTCTCCTTTTCATCTGGGTGTGTTCTCATCAGTTTCCCATCCCTCTTTCCCCTCCAAGCCCAGCAAAGGCACAGAGTCCTGCCTTGCCTTCACCTTTGGGGTCTGCTCCCTTGGCTAAATCTCCCTAGGGAAGCAAGACTTGGATTTCACACCCCACCACAGCACAAGGGGGAGGGAGAAGCTTCTCCTACACCTGCCCTACATCCCTGACCCTCCAACGTGATCCACGGACTCCTGCTGGATGGGAACCTCTGCCAGCACTGAGGCTGGGGCTGGAAGGCACCTTGCTTTGGGGTTGCCCGGGGCTCCAAGGCCTCCATAAGGTGCAGGAATCCCACCAGCCCTCAGCAGGGCTGCTCAGCTTGCCGGGCTCTGCAGGGGAACCCAAGGGGTTGGATGCTGAAGGACACACTGGGAGTTTTAGGGACTGAGGCAAGATTTGCCTCTGGGTGATGTCCTGCCTGTGTCCAAGAAAATTCATCTGGAGCCCCCCTGGAATGTGTGCAGAGTGATCAGACCCTCTGGAGGCTGACTGGACATTCCTTAGGCAGGGTGAGCAATCCTAGGAAGTCCTGGCTGTCTCCTCTGCCTGCAGGAGAAGCCAGGCCAGCCAGCTCAGCACAGGAACCGGGCTGAAAAGGTGATGCCAGGAGGAAACTCCAGAGAAACTGCAAACCCTAAGGAGACACTTCCACAGCTCACAACAAGGTGTCAGCTACACCCGTGGATGCCTGAAGGTGTTTTCACACCCAGCTCCAGGGGCAGAGGAGCTGGCAGGGACTGGCCCTTCTCCATCCCCATGCAGCAGCTGGAGAACTTGGCTCCCACCAGGGCCTCTCAGCAGGGATGCCTCTGCCAGGGACGAAGGGGAGAGGGTGAGGAAGATCCAGAGTTAATCCTGCTGATGAACAGCAGCAGAGGCTTTGGAGCAGCCCCTGGCACTGCCCAGCCAGCCTTGGGACACCCCCACTCAGGGCTGAGGCCCTGCCCTTCCTCAGAGATTGGATTTGCCACCTTCTTCCTCCTGCCCAGCCACATCACAGCCCGCTCTGTCCTTCTGGATCCAGGGATTGGGAGCAGCTCCCTCTCCAGCCCAACGAGGTGTTGCTTTAACAATCAGAAGGATGGAAAAACAAAACCCTTTATTGGCTATTGTTAAACTTTACTGTCTAATGTTTTAATAAACAGTCAAGTTCTTCCTCCGGTCATTAAATCCGCAGTAAAGCAGGATGCAAACCGGTTTATGAGATTCTATCTGCATCACTACCACACAGATGGGAGGTCCTGGCAGCTGCACACAGCTACTCCCAGTTCCATGGCTTCCTGCCCATGCCGAGGGCTGGGTCTGCTGCGGGTTTGGGAGAGGTGCAGCTCATCCCTCCTCGTGGGAGATGGGCAGGGTGAGACCTCTCCAGGACCCTCCCTGGTCAATCCTCTGAGCTCCACTTCAGTGGAGAGAAGATAGTGCTGATATGGTGTTCTGCTCCTAAGGAGGAGCAGGAATTCCCCCTGGAGAGGGCCGATGGGGACATCATCTTGGAATGGTTTCAGACAGGTGAGCAGCTGACTCCTGAATTCTTGACAGTCGGAAGCATTTCCACAGCAGCAGTTTTCCATGTTCAGTGGTTGGGGCACACTTTATATCTGAAATTATTTCCTGTTGTACCCACAGAATCGCAGAGGAACTGGAAAATTCACTGGATGGGAACTAAACCAGCTACAGGTACAGGCTTAAAAAGAGGAAATCAGGAAATCCCCAGGGTTTGGGGTGGCAGGGATGGGGAATGTCATCCTACAGGAGGGAGCAAGCCGCCAGTCACCCTGCAGCAGCAGCTTCAAAGCTGGGACACTGCTCAAGCGCCTGGAGAAACTTAATCCCTCTGTTATCTCTGGGATGATCCCTGTTTGCTGGAAAGCATTAACACCCTTTAATCTTTGTTTTTCCAGGAATCCCCAGGCCCCAGCTGTCGGCCGCGTGGACCTGAACACGAGCAGTGCTGGTGGTCCCTCACACCCACTCCGAGCAGGAGGAACTTCCAAACACCTTCCCAAAGCTCTTCACTGCTTTTCCTCCGAAAGAAACAACGCCCATCCCACCACAGCAACTTTAATGGCTCACAGTGGTTGCAGCAGCTTTGATTGTCAGCAGTGAGGGCTCATCTCCTCAGGGGTGGCTCTGTCGGCAACAGATCCCAGATTTCCTGCTCACCACCACTTGTGGGCTGTTCCAACCGCTTGGCCAGTCGTAAAATTATCAGCACATTATCCCTGGGCAATGACTCGTAATTGTCTCTTTTTATTACTCAATAAACAGTTTGGAAACCAAGCCCCAGCGTGAGAGTAGGAACTCACCCACCACTTACAGCAGTGCAAAGAGAGAGGTAAAGGAACACCAAAAAAACCCAGGCAGGAGAGCATTTTGTTAGATTTATTTTAGTAATTAATGGAAAATGTGGTGTGGGACATTTACAGGAGAATGGGGGAAAAGAGGCACAACCTTGAGAAGTCCTGCAGGGGAAAGTTGCTGGAATAAATATCCTTGGTAACAGCTCCAGCAGCTCACAGCCTGGTTTTCCATACCTCGGTCCCAAATGTCAATATTCCCTTGTGAACACGCCCGGAGAGCCTTGGGAAAGAAAAAATACAGCAGTTAGCTGGCACAGTACAGCTCCAGTCATTGCAGCTCTATTAGAGCCATATATTCCCAGCTGCAGCCATATATTCCCAGGCATCGCCGGGAAAAGGGGCTGTGATGGAGGAAGGAGCTTGTTCCAAATGAAAAAGAGATGCAGTTTACAGAGAGCGAGAACTGCTCCTAAATCTGAGCCTAATTGAATTATAAATAGCCTGGGTGCTTTCTTTCCATCCACAATCTCGTTAAACTTCCAAATATATGGATATATAATCCCACGTTTTCTAAACATTTCTATTCAACTTTCAGTTCCAACGTGACGTTTTCTATTTCAAAGTTGACCTATTTTGAGGAGGAAAAAAATTACCTGAGTTCCCCCAATCAAAATGCTTCACTCTGGGATGAATAAAACTTCGGGAGGGATTTTTTCCCCCTTTTTCCAAAGGAATATTTCCTCACTGGGAACTACCAGAAGGGATTTCATTCATTCATTTAAGCCCGGTTCAGCCAGGGAACAGAAAGAAGCCCACCCTCCACCTGATTTGCACAGCAATGATTTCCAACCTGCTTCCACATTTCAAATTAAGCTATCCAATCTATCCCATAGATTTGGGATACGGGAATTTGAGGGGTAACAAGGGATTGATAAATTGAGCAATAGGTTATGTCTGAAACAATGGTTTCTTGGGCAAATATCTTCGGCAAAAGAACTGTCCGGAGCCTGCTCTGTCCTGTTGGACATGGATTTCTCCTGATTCGCATCACTGCAGTTCGTTGGCAGCTTTGGAAATGAAAGGAGTGGAGATTTTGTGTTACACACTGGTCTGACAGGTCAATCTCCAGAAGAATTAGGTTTAAATTGGCTATTGGGGAGAAATCCTTCCCTGTGAGGGTGGGGAGGCCCTGGCACAGGGTGCCCAGAGAAGCTGTGGCTGCTCCTGGATCCCTGGAAGTGTCCAAAGCCAGGTTGGAGAGGGCTTGGAGCAACCTGGGATAGTGGAAGGTGTCTCTGCCCATGGAAGGGGTGGCACTGGATGGGCTTTAAGGTCCCTCCCAACCCAAACCATCCTGGGATTCAATGAACTCCCTCCCAGGCTGTGACACTGGAAGGTCTGGGGAGGGTGACACAGCAGGAGTTTTATGGGATTTTTTTTTTTTTTTTTGAGCTTTCCTGATGCCATCCTTCTATCCTGCAACAGAGTTGGGCTGGAGAGAAAAATCCCCTCCATTTGGATTCCGATTTGCACTTGTCAGAGCTTTTGCTCCAGGCTGCCTGGAGGCTGTTGGACAACTCTGTGCTCTCACCAGGTTTCCTTGACAATGCCGACAGGATTTTGTTTCCAGAGCCAGGCTGGGAAGCACAGATCCCACAGCAGCCCTGCAAAGCACCCTCAGCTGACGAGCCAGTCCCCAGCCCGTGGGATGCAGCGGGATCCGTGCGGTTTTGTGCAAGCGCAACGCGGAGCTCCCACCTCTCCCAAACTTTTCCCAAGTGCTCCACAATCAGGGCACAAGGGGCTAACAGGGAGCTCCTGATTGCCCACAGCAATCACGGGGCCAGGAAGGCTCTGGGATCCCAGGGAAGATCAGCCATGGGCACACAGGGTGACAGGGGAACCTCCCAATGAGCAGCCATTCCATGGGGGCTTGGAGCTAATTTATCCCAAGGGAAGGTGGGTTGTTCAAGGCCTCTTGAAGAGTCTCTGGCAGAGCTGAGGGAGGGGTGACAATTCCTCTGCACATCAACCCCCAGGGTTATCCATTCCCCTCTGGAATGAAAACTAAAGCTCCTTGCAGCAGGGGGACAGGCAGCAGCACTGATGCTCCAGGTTCAAATCCCTGCTGCCTGAGGGAGACAGAGGTTCTGCAGCCCTGGCAACCAGGAATGACACCTGGGATGTCCCAGGGAGACAGAGGTTCTGCAGCCCTGGCAACCAGGAATGACACCTGGGATGTCCCAGGGTGTTCCCCCAGCTTGCTGCCACTCCAGGCGGGCACTGAACCCTCAGGGATGCTGCATCACCCCTGCAGCTCCTGCACAGGTGCTCAGTACCTGGCACTGGTGCCAACCACCACAGCCAGGTGCCTGCATTCCCACCCAAAAATACCAAATAAAGGGCATTTTAGAAACAGAAAATCCTCTTATTCAGGTAAAAGTGTTTCTCTTCACTCCACTGCCATCCATACCTCCCGGATTTGGAAGGCAGCTGTGCCACTGGGGGCTTGCCAGACCCTTGGCTGGCCAATTCTCAAAACCAGAAACATCATAAATAAGTCGGTCTTCACTTCTTTCCCTTTCCTAATCCTTTAAATATCCCTGTGAGAGCACCAGCCTGAGCCACCCTGCTCACCTGCAGGCACTTCAGTGTGTTCCCACATGGACACCATTCCACTGCCCTGCGAACAGGAGTCTCCTCCAAGCCTTTTGGAGGCCTGAGGATGTAGAAGAGTTGGTCAGAAGGAGTAAGTCCCCTGAAAAATCAAGGGCATGTGGTTTAGACAGAGAACTTTGATCTGAGCAGCCAGTTCTGGGAGGCTGGGGAAAGCCAGAGGTCTGGGATTGGGAAGCAGAGTTATTTCCTCCTGGGAAGTCTGGTGGGTCACGCTCCACTCCCAAACCACCAGCCTGGGCAGAGCTGTGCATCCATTTCAATCCATTCCCAAATGTCCTGCAGGATGGGGAGAGCTCAACCTCCTAAAGCCCCAGGTGAGGGGATCACAGCCCTGCAGAGGGGAGGATGCTCCATGCAGGAATCACCACAGGAACACCCAGCCCCAGGGCTCTGCTCCAGACACAGCACCTGGCTCCAAACACGAGCAAAGACAAAACTGAGGCTCCGACAGAGCAGCAAAATAAATCAGTGACAGAATCTCCAAAAGAGACAAATGAATTTGGAATTCGTCCTTGTTTATTTTAATGTTTGGAATGTTTTCCAGGTGATTTATGCCCCCGCTTCAATGTGTTTCTCTCTCTTTGTCTCTCTCTTTCCCTCCCTTCACTTTTTTTTTCTTTAAAACAGGAAAAAAAAAGTAATATTTGGGAGTTAATTGGTTTTCCAGGCTTGGCAGCCAGACACTGTAATTGATCTCCGAAGAGATGGATTTGTCGGTGAGCTGGGCATGAATTTGACAACCAGGCAAGGAAAGGAAGAAATATTTCCCTCTGCACACTGAGCAAAAGGGAGGTCACCCTGGCAGAGCCAGCGCCCCGGGGCCAAGGCCCCCCTTTTCCCAGATTTCCAAGTTCAACAGTGCTTGGTGCTTTGGGCCCCTTCCAGTAAGAGGGACAGGAGATTTGAGCTGACTGGGAAAATCCCCTCATTTGGAGCTACATCTCAGATGACATTTTTGGCTTTTCTTTTAGCCCAGTTTTTCCAAGCTCCACATGGGAAAACGGCTGTTTGCCTTTAATCTGTGACACGGGACACTCCTTGCCTTTCCATCCCTCTGCTGTTTCGTCCTGCATTGGATGTCTATTACCCCTGGATACCTCAAGCAAAACCCTTTTAGCTGCAGTTCCTGCCACTCCACACCCCCCCAGTCAGAACTGCTCCTCACCCCAGAGCAGACCTCACCCCAAACCCCACATCTCCCACCTCTACTCTCCCCAAAAGGCCGGTGCCACCCTGAACCTCCAGGAGTTCCTTGTGGGAGCAGAGCTGTTCGCACTGTGAGGGAAGAGGAGCCATGAGATGGGGGGGACGAGGTTGCCCCTGACCCCCCACATCCCCTTTGCCCCACCAAACCAAGTGGGAACAGTGGGAACGTTGTTGGGCAGGAGGCTCCTGGGCAGCACAACAAACCTGGGCCGTGCACAGAGGTTTTCCTCTGCTGGAACAAAGAAATTCGTATTCTGGTCAGGCAAGAGGCCTGATCCTGCTGCTCCAGAGGGAGCTCTCCTGCAGGATGCTGAAGGCAGCTCCCCAAACCTGCCAGGGCCCCCTGCTCCCGCTCCCAGCCCGCAGCAGATGGCGAGCAGCCGTTCCCGACAGACGTTCCGGCAGCGCCCGCAGGGAATCCAGGCTCCCACTGATCTCCGCAGGTAAACCCACCTGGGAGTTCGGTGCAAAAAGCACAGAGCAACAGATTTCCCAGAGCCAGCCCCGGGGTTTAGCGTTATCTGTCTCCAGAGGGGCTGAGTGAGGCATTCCCGGGTTGGTGGCCACACTGCAGCAGGGCAAGCGCTGGTTCCTGGGAAGAGAATCCTCCTCCCATCCTCCAGCCATCCCTCTATCCCGGAGCTTCCTAAAGACCTTGGTTGTTTTGGAGGGTGCGCATCCCAGGAAAAACCACCCTGCAGAATTCCTGTCTTCAGCATAAGGCTCCTCCTGGCTCCTTTTGCTTTTTGCTGCACATTTATTCCAAACACCTGTCTGAAGATCCACTGGCTGAACTCTGAAGGAGCCAGGAAAAACCAACAGCCTCTCCCCTTCCCCTCGTGGGTAACCCAGAGGAGGATATCACATTCCTATACACCTGCCAGCCTGCCCGGGAGATGAGGAATTGCAGTCCTTTTATCCATTAGAGCCCTCTTGGAAAAGCCAAGCTCAAGCCAAGCCTGCTCTAGTTGAGCTGTGCTGATGTTGCGCTGCTCAGAATCCCCCCTACAAAGACTGAGGCAGCGATTCTGTGCTGCTGACACCCTCCTGGCACAGCCCTGCAGCAGGAAACCCGGGCTTTGCACAAGAATTAAAGCCTGGAGTTAACTTCCACGGGAAGTTGTCGTGGCCAAGAATCTGTGACATTTCAGAGAGGAAGCAGGAATGTGCGTGGATAACAAGAATAGCCGGAGTTACACCAGCTAAATACCAGCATCTCTGCTGAAAGGGATATTAATATTGCAGGCCACCTCCAGCTAGAGGAGATGATGAGCAGATCTAACACGAGGCAGGTTCGCCTTCTGCTGCGCTTCCCTTTGCATCACCCGCTCCTCGGAGAGGAGACGGAGCTATGCAGATCCCATCCAGCTCCCGCAGTTCTTATCTTGCAGTGCTTTTTTCTAAAGCCTCTGTCAAAAATACTAAACAGCCTTCTTTTGCCGTTGTTTGCACCGGGTATAAAACTCAGTAATGGGAGATTTCTGGAATTGCAAAGCAGGTTTATGGCAGGAACGCCGCTCCGTGCAGGTGTAAGATATCACTCACTCCCGAGCGCCGCAGCTACCACAGCCTGTGACAGGGAAGCAGCTCGCAAATGGTCACGCGAAGGAAAACATCTGTTCGGAGCTAGCAGGTACACAGATCATCTGCAAATTGCACAGCTTGTGCCTGATTTTCCCCGGCTTTGTTTAGCGACTCGCAGCTCGGCGCCGCGGGAGGCGGCGCAGGCAGAAGGGACCTCCACGGCGCCGGGCACGCCAGGCACAGCATCCCACCGACCCTGCACATGCTGTGGGACAGGCTGCAGGCGTTGTTCAACTCAGGACCGCTCCAGAAAGCCGGGTCAGGCTTAACAGCAGGCCTAGTGCCCCTTCCCCAGCAGAGCCAGGTCTCTCCTGCCCCAGGGATATCCCATTTTCCCCTCTCACAGGTTCCGCGGGCACGCAGCGCTGCCTCCGCCTCGCACACAAAAGATTTCCTGATCCCTGCTAGACCTTCACATCTGCTTTGTGTTACGGGGCTCCGATCAGGAAACAGGAGGACTGTGTTTCCAGCAGACAGGATCTCTGGTTGATCTCCAGCCAGCCCCGGGACCCGAGCGCGGTTCCCAGCGCCGCGTGCCGTGGCTGGAGGGAAGGAGCACAGAATCCTGGAATGGTTTGGGTTCAAGAGACCTTTGAAGGCCATCTAGTCCAAGGCCCTGGCATGAGCAGGGACACCTTGCAGTGATCAGGCTGCTCAGAATCCTCCTGTCGTGCTCAGGATCACCCAATCCCTGTGTTCCCACCTCTGCCAAAGGACTCAGACACCTCTGGCTCAGACCACAGTGCCAGCTGGGTCCCAAATCCCTCTGCCCGCTCAGCATTGCTCCAAGAAATCAAGGGAACAATTTTTTCTTGTTCTTTCTCTTTCTTTTTTTAAAAATTAACAGTTTTGGTATGCTCTTTATTCCTTGAGAAAAGCAAACGGAGCCGGAGAAGGGGACCCATCCCCGGCGCCGCACTTCCACCGCCCCCGCTGAGCTCCCGCTGCCCTCAGCTCTCCGTCAGACACATCAATGCCCCTGGCACGGGATTTATCCTGTCAAGAGGAGTTCACCACTCCTGGCACTGAGCAACAAGATTTATTAAGTCCAGGACACACACCTCAGCAATCAATGGGAATTTCAGCTGCGACTCCACGGAGAAAGGGATCAAGCCTTTTAAAATCCCATCCTCAAACACAGCGGTGCTGCAAGGAGCCCCATTAAGCACCTGCCTTGGGTGGGCAAAGAGCTGCTGTCCCCTGTCTGGTGACACTGCACAGGAGGCCCCGTGCAAGCTTTGTCACCCAAAACTGGGGTCAAGGCTGGTGAGCTCAGCCTGGAACTGCCTCCAAGGCTCATCAGAGTAAAGGTGGCCTTTTGCAAGAGGCAGCTGCTGGGAAAACCTGACTTGTTAGTGTAAGGAAATGAGGGGGAAGAGGTGATAAAATTGTTCTCTTTCCATGTAGCAGGAGGTTTAACACAAAGGAAGAGAAAGTGCTGTTCAAGGTGAAAGAACATCAGCAAAAGGTCACAACTCACTCATCAATAAATTTAGGTGGGAAACTAGAATAAGGCTTCTGGCCGTCCAAGGAATTAGGGGAAAGACAATGCAACAGGAATGGTTTTTCAGCTTTGGAGAGGGACGAGATGTTTCACCAGCTGCAGTAGAAGAGGTCCTGCCCCAGCCGTGTTCTGGTTGCTAAAGCAGCATCACGGCAGCCCTGCAGCCCAAGGATGCCAGAGCCAAGGTGTGTGGGAAAGACAGCTGATTTAATTGGAAAAAAACCGTGACAAGTTTGAGGTTTGGGTCTGAGACAGAGCAGGAAAGCCAAGGGAAATATAAATCAAAAATCTCCAGTATTGCTCAGGAGGCAGCTGACCAGCCTTCCAGGGGAAGAGAGGGCGAAGCACGAGCAGATGTTCTCTGCTGACAAACCAGCCCTGCCTGTCCTGCAGCAGCCCACACAGAAATCCATATAGAAAATCATTAAACAATTACAACCTCCATCGAAAGGAGATCAGCCTTTGAAGACATTTCCCCAGAAACCTCCGTTCGCAGTTTTCAAATAACCCCCTGCCTCATCAGAATAATTGCCAGGAGTGAATGCTTTGGAGCTCAGCAAACACTCGGCACAAGGAAAGCAAAGGAAAAAGAGCCAAGGCAACCCCGCAGGTCCTGCCTTGGGCAAAGCCACGGCCCTCAGACCAAGCACCCCACGGAGATGTCACCAGCATCACCCCCCGCCAGCCCCAGCGGCCTCCAGGGAAAAGGGCTGTTCCCAGCAGAGAAAGGGCTTTTTTCATCAAATAATCCCTCCGTGCCAGCTCAGCGTTCTGCCAGAGGAAAGGATTCACCTGAAAAAACCGCCCAGCCAAAAAGAAGGAAGTTCTAATGCACTGGCTGGTTTAACACACAATATTATCGCTCCCCACAGACAGAGGCTTCTCTTATTTTGAAGGTGCTTAAGCACCTGACTTCAGTTAGGCCTGAATACTGCACAAAAATCTGGTCTTTCATGCAGAACCAAGATAATCTTTGAAGACACAGCAACTCAACGGGCTTTGCTAAATCAATCTCCCTGTTATTTTATTCAGCGCAAAAGAAGTTCCCAGGGATCGCATTTCTACCAGAACTTGTTAACAATTTACAACTATCACCTTAATCATTAAAAACAAACAATGGGAAAGAAAAAGAAATCATTAAATTAATCCCTGACAGGGAATCCCAGAAGAGAAAATTAATTCTTTTCCAAGATTGCCAGAATTAGGGGCCAGATCGTGTGAAAACCCAGGGAGCAAACGTGGGAGCAGCATCTGAGCTGCTGAGGGTGGCAGGGGGGGGCTGCATTGCTCCAGAGCTCTTTGCTGTCATTCCCTATGGAATTGGCCACCACGGTGTGATCCAGCAAGGTGATGGTCAAGGCAGGATGAGCCTTTTCAGCTCTCAGAGTGATTTCTGACCAAGCACGGGCTGGGCAGCTCGGCTCAGATGGAGAGCCAGGCCCTGCAGGACCACCCTGAGGACCTGGAGCACAGCCGGAGCACAGAGGGGCTGCTGAGGGTGGCAGTCCCGGCACCCCTGGGCTGCTGGGGACAGCACATCCCTCCTGCCTTGGGGGCTCTGACTGTGCTGCCTCAATTAAAATCAGCATCTCTCCCACCCTTCCGTGTCTGTGACAGCCCAGGGGCTCCTGGGCCCAGCCCGAGCCTATAAATCATGGCAGGAAGGCCTGGAGGAAACACGAGGAGCTTTTATTAGCCCAGCTGATAGAGACAGAAACAAGGACACGTCTCAAAGTAGACACTGCTCTGGTCTCCCGAGAACCCAAGCCCACACATTTGTCAGGTTTGGGGTAGATTTTTAGAAGCACTTTTTTCCCCACCATTTGGGCTAAAATAAAGGCATTAACTACCCTGCAAAAGCCATAGTTCAACACACTTACACCCCCCCCACACACAAATGCATGTGTTAAATGCAGAATAAAAAGCATGGGGGGCAGCAGGGGGAAGGATCTTTCAATGGGAAGGCAGTGGAAGGCCTGGCCAGAGGATCCCGACCTCAATCCCAGCCCAAGGGAATGCCAACACTCCCTTCATGCCCAGCCTGCCATTGAGTAATTGGAGGTGATAATGGGAATGGATGAACTGGGGGGAGAAAACACACATGGAGATAGCTGCATCCATTGCACACCGCTGGATTTAGGGAATGGATGAATGGAGGGAGAAAACACACGGAGATAGCTGCATCCATTGCACACCGCTGGATTTAGGGAATGGATGAATGGAGGGAGAAAACACACGGAGATAGCTGCATCCATTGCACACCGCTGGATTTAGGGAATGGATGAATGGAGGGAGAAAACACACGGAGATAGCTGCATCCATTGCACACCGCTGGATTTAGGGAATGGATGAATGGAGGGAGAAAACACACGGAGATAGCTGCATCCATTGCACACCGCTGGATTTAGGGAATGGATGAATGGAGGGAGAAAACACACGGAGATAGCTGCATCCATTGCACACCGCTGGATTTAGGGAATGGATGAATGGAGGGAGAAAACACACGGAGATAGCTGCATCCATTGCACACCGCTGGATTTAGGGAATGGATGAATGGAGGGAGAAAACACACGGAGATAGCTGCATCCATTGCACACCGCTGGATTTAGGGAATGGATGAACTAGGGGCAGAAAACACATGGGGAGATAGCTGCATGGATTGCACACTGCTGGATTTAGGGAATGGAGGGAGAAAACACACGTGGAGATAACTGCATGCACTACACACTGCCGGATTTAGGTCCACTTCGGTGAGGCCTGGAAAATTCAGGATTTTTTTTTCCCACTTCCATCCTTCTCAGCAGAGCCCTGTGCTCGTGGCCGAGCGGGCTGGTCCCAACAGAGGGCACGGACACGCTGACCACGGCCCAGCCTTCCCCAGCACCGCCCCCTCGCCCGTCCTGCAGCCCCGGTGACCTCCCCGCTATCCAGTTCTCCATCGCCGTCCCTGCCGGGCCCAAATCAATGGGGCGGCACCCGGGACCCGAAGGGAGCATCCCAGCGCCGTGCAAAGCCGCTTCCTCGCCGGCGGTGGCGAGGAATGAGGGTGGGAAAAGCTGGGAGGGGGGTGGGAAACGGGGGCCGTCACTTTTTCAGGCTGTTAACTGTAATTAGCCTGGTTTCTGCGATGTAATTATCCCGCAATCTCAAAGCAAACACCCTGGAGGAAATTGCACAGTTAAAGACAGCACGGCATTAAAAATAAATTATGAGAGTCCTGCTCGCTGTTCCTGCGGATCTGTCAGCGTTTTCCCTCAAAAAGGCCCGGCTTGGGGGAGCTGGAACCACCCAGCTGTGACTCTCCCTGCCAAACTGTCTGCCGAGACAGAGGACACGTCAGAATTCCAAACACCCCCTCGCCAGCTCGGGAGACGTTTTGTCACAGCCCAATTACAGCACGGCTGCACTTCGGGGGAGGGGAGGCTGTTTTGTTTGGGGTTTTTTTTTCCCAGAGGAATTAAATTCTGCCCGCTATTTAATACAGCGCACGAACAAGGCGTGCGAGGTGTTTGGAAACAAGTCAGCTCCTAGCCGATCACAGCATCCCTGCCTCTGGCAGAGCGAGACTCCTCTGCACTGCCCTTTCTGGTGCTGCCCGAGTGGTTCCCGAAACGGGGACTCCGCTTTATCCCAAATTTCTGTCCCAGGAGGTGGAGGAAGCCGGGCAGTTCAAGAGTTGGAGGCTCCTGGCTCATCCTTTGGTTGGCTCCTACACGCAGAGCTTTGCTCAGCCCCAGCTCTGTGGGAAGGGAAGGGAAGGGAAGGGAAGGGAAGGGAAGGGAACCAACCTTCATGTTCGACTTGCACTATGTTCCAAGCACTACTTTGTTCATTCTGCCACAGCTGAGGGATCCCAGAAACATTCTGAGCCCCTGGGAAGACACTTTCTCTGCACGAGGTGACCCAGAAAAGACCAGCACTGTGCCTCTCACCAGAAAAACAGCTCCCTCCAGGAGTCCTGCAAAGGGGCTTCTCCAGAGCAGCCCCTTGCCCTGCGCTGTGGGTAATTCGTGGGTGCTCCTGGAGATCACACCCCAGCTCCAGCAGCACCAAGCCCCACTGAGGTAAACCCCGAATACTGTTTAAAGAATGAATCAATCCCAGTGACTCTGCTCTCCACGGATCCAGTCACTCACAGGATGCAAAGAACACGTCTGGAGAGCCCATTAAAAGCCACTCGACTGGAAAATAGTTTCTGGCCTAATTCTAGCACTGGGGTCTTGGTCGGGGGGAGAAATCTGACAGCGAGAGCGTGTCTGCAGGGAGGACGAGGCAGAGCTGTTAACTACTTCACCCATCTAATGGATAGCACTCTCCAACAGTAATTAATAATTAATATTCGTAGCCTGCTTAAATCTGTTGACTCTGTAAACCACAGCCTCTCACTTAAAGGCTTCTCATCATGCTGAGACAAACTGGAGAACAACCCCCATGGAGAGACTCAGCATAAACAAGAGCAGCAGCAGCTCCCAGCTACCCAGGCCCAGTTTGAATCCCTCTCCTTGTCCCATCTTTATCTCGTTGAATTCAGCATTGTTCCTTAGCAGTGTCTCTGTCCTGGGTGGGCACGGGACACTGAAGTGACCGAGTCCAGCCTCCTTCAGAGGGTCAGCTCAGGTTTTCCTGGGCTGTGGGCCCTGTCTTGCCTGCCAGGGAGCATTCAGGACAGCAGTGGAGGGTCTCCAAATGCAGACAAAAATCCCCAGTGGTCTTGTCTCCTTTTGAGCACTCAGGGTTGATTTGAAGGACAATAAATTGAATTAATTTCCCCAACTCGAGTCTGGTTTGCCCATGATGGCAACTGGTGAGTGATCTCTCCCTGTCCTGATCTCAACCCACAAGCCCTTCATTGTATTTTCTCTCACTGCCCAGTTGAGGAGGACAGTGGCAGAGTGGCTTGGGAGCAGCCTGTCGTCCAGCCAAGGTCACCCCACCCCAGTCCAAGATAAATCTGATAATCTATAGATGGATTTCTTGAATTCAAGAGTTGGGCTCCTTGCACCAAAGATCAGTTTGAGCTTTCTGGAGGCTGAAATGCATCACCAGAGCACTGCAGTTTGCTGCCTTCACTCCAGCCAATCCTCCTGCCTATGGATCCGCTGCAGATATTGCTCACAGCTTCCCTCTTTTCCCCACCTCCCATCGTTGTCACCGCCCTAACGAGAGTTTCAGCCACCAGGAGATCGCTGATGTGCCGGCCCCATGGTCACGCTGTCTGTGGGGTTGGGTTGTGGGAGTTAAGGGCACCCAGGGAGCCAAAATCCAGCTGGGAGGGGTCAGAACCCACGTTAGGTCACACACCGGGGAAGGTGGGACAGGGCAGGACAGGTTTGCTGGATGCCAACCACAGCTCCCACGAACAACGTCACAAAACTGAAGAACTGGAAGGGCTGGACCGAAAATTTGTGGATCTGGCCAGTGGGATCACCCAAACCAACCTAATTTTGTGTCTGTAACATCAGCTCCAGGGACAATGTGACTTCCACTGAAATCACCTTTTCTTTTGACTTTGCTCAAAATTGAAAGACTACCCTTAATAATTTTAAATCTCACGTTTTGGGGTAATTGAATATACACAGATGACTTTTTTGTAGCTGATTTGGGTCATTCATTCTGTGTGTCCGTTACTACTCCCACTGTATTCCAAGTTTGGGAGAACACAAGAAATTCCTTTTTCCTGATAAAGAACATTATTCCATCATCTGCATTACAAATTGTCTTTTATCATAGCTATGATTTAATCTGATAAAAAACTTCTAAGACTCAGGCAATAGTTTCACTCACCAAGTCACATTTGATACCTTATTTCCCATGGAAACTTGAAATTCTGTTCAGTTCCTTTAATCAGTATTCAACAAATACAATCCCATTGAAATTTGTTTTTCTTTCCAAAGGGTAATGGAAAAAGGCCTCCTCGCTAGCATTCAGATGTGAGCACACCTAAAAATACCTAATATCAGGAAACAATTATACTTCTTCACTTGAATTAATAATTTGCATTTAGAAAGGAGGAAAATATGCCCATAAATAATTTTTCCCCAGCTTCCTATAAAAAACAAGGACAACCAATGTGAATCTGTACTTAAGAGTACTGAGAACGTGGTTGTCCTGCAAAGATGTAAATTGGTTTTAAACACTGAGAAGCCAGACCTTGGGAAAATGGGACAATTTTTGCACTGTGGTGCAAAACCCCAATATTTTGGGGAAAAAACCCTGAACAAACTTTGTTTCTGGTTTGTGTATACTCTTTTATATTCCAAGCCAGTAAGTCCTTCCCTCTGGAGTCTCCTAGGGAGCTAGAGAGTTCTGGTTTCCCCAAAGATTCCAAAAGCAGAAGGAAAATAGGGAAATAAAGAAATACATTTTTCTTATTTCCCTTTTCCTAAAAAGAGAAAAACAATCATTTGGGTTTGAATGAAAGCTATTACCCAGCTTAAATAAAATTCTTCGTTTGGTCCCCAATTCTGTCAAGAGTTTGGTGAGATTTCCAGAGAAATGGATGTGGGATTTGGAATACGAAGTTCGACATTTTCCTTAGGAAAGCTGAACAGAGGGCACTGAGGTTTGAGCCTTTGAACAGAGGCAAAGCAGGATTTTTGGGGGAGTACAGTCTCCCTCCCACATTCCGCCCCTGAAATGAGGGAAATCTGAATGAACTTCCAAAGGTTTCAGGGTTGCCAAATGTTGGGAGGGAAGCCACATTAAAAACATTCTTGTGGAAAAACATAACCTACCCGTCTGTCTTTTGCTTATCAAGGGAGACCTGGTGCTTCCAGAATTTCTGCTGGGGCTTCCAGCTGCTCTTGAGGTGGGCACCACCGTGCAGGGAATGGGAGAGACACAGTGGATCCAGAATTTCTGCCACCTGGTTCCCACCAGGGCTGCTCATCGCTGGACTCCCAGCAGCTGAGGGCTGCCAGCTGAATTCCAGCCTTTCCACTTCATCCACAGATTCCCATCATCAGAGCGAATGCACCTCTTCAGGTCCGAGCCAGACGGATTGAAGGGAGAGGTCTCGGGCTGTCCTGTCAGGAACAGAGCTAAGACACGCCAAACACATGGGGAAACGGCGTTTTCCCTCTAATTTCTGCTGATATTCCATGAGCAGCATCCCTGAGCACAGCCCTCTGATCCTGACACCCACCCGCATTCCTCCAACCAATGTTTCTCCCTGTTATCTCTGTTCTCCCTTCTTCCCCTCAGGTTCAACCCTAATATCCCAACAATATCCGCTGCAGGGAAGACGGAACGTGGGAGGTTGGAGAGCACGGAAGCAGCCCCAGCCCCAGCAGCTCCAGACATTCTGCTAATGGCTGGAATAACGATGGCATTCCTGTTAGGAACTGTGGAGGTGACACAACAAACACCACTCATAATTGTTGTACAGTGTGTGGAAGGCAATTTGGAATAATAAATGTTTTGAATGCAGAGCGAGAACGGAAGAGCCCCTTGGTGGCTGGATCTCTCCTCCTGTGGCATTGCAGGGCCCTCCTGGGAGGCTGCAGTGCCTGGAGCAACATCTCAGGTGGTGATGCTCAAGTTGAGCCACCTCCGTGTGCTGGGTCCTCTGCTTGCAAGGATCCTGCAGGACTTCTGGCCAAAACAAAACAACACAGGCCAACCCAGGCTCCCAAGGAGGGAAGGAAGAAGTTCATGCTCATGGAATCGTTAGGGTTAGAAAAGACCCCCAAGATCACCAATATTCCTCCATGTGAAGGACAACCCCAGAACTTGGGCACCCCAAGGGTTGTGTTGGGAGTGCTCTTCCCTCCACCCTGTGCAGGTGCCACCCCGCTCTCCCAGCAGGATGCGTGTTCCCTGCCCGGCCGTGTGTGCAGCTCCCACATTCCACAGGCCTGGACAGGGACAGGTCGTGGTGCTGGGATGAGGCTGGATCCCCACGCACACAGGGAACACCTTCGCTCCTCCACACATCAGCACCCGAGGGGCAACGTGGGGCACAGGCAGCAGCAGGAGATGGGAGGCCGGGAAAGACATCAAAGGGAGAAGGAGGAGGGGTCCAGAGGATGAGCAAAGGGGATGAGGAAAGCCAAGGAAAAGAAGAGGGTGCCTGGGAGACTCAATTGAAAGGCGAAGGCTCCCTGCCAAAGCAAACAGTTGGACATGGAGGGCTCTCCATGGCTCTGGTTCACTTGGACCATCTGGCATTTATTGAAATTGCCTCCCTTTGTGTTTGTGCCGATGAAGTGGGTTTGTATTCCTGCTTTCTCTCCCTCCTTTCTCCTCTCCCAGGCCAACACATCGCTTCTGTCCCGCCTTTCATCTCGCACGTCCTCACAATGGCTGTTGAACAAAGGAGCCCGCTGCAGGGAACCAGTCCCAGGAGGAACCGGGGATGGGGAGCACATGGACCGCCCCGTGCACGGCCCTGCTACCCCTTGTCTTACACACTTCCCCTGCTTCCCTTGGCCCTCAGTCTGGGAAGGCAAGAGACTGAGAGGGAAGATGGAAAGAGAAATCGCAGCAGAAGTTAAACGGGGGAACAGAAAAGCAGGGAGAAAAAAATCCTTCCAAAAGGTGCAATTGCAAAGTGATGACAGGCTGGTGGAAGGGAATTAGCAGAGAGGAGGGCTCTGTTCACCTCCTCCCCTCCCTGCTCTGCTGTGTGATCAGAAAGAAGCCAAAAGAGCCGTTTTGTTGGGAACTTTGGCATCCGCCGCTCTCCTGCAACGAGGGCGAGAGACTGAAATAATCAACATTTTCCGCGGCACAGAAATGCAAACACTCAGATTCACATCTCAGCTGACAGTTTCAGTCAAAATACATCCCCCTGACGCTCTTCAGTTAGAAAAGATTCGCAGACTTGTTTCACGGCAGAGCCTGCAGTCCCAGGCTGCATTACACAGCCACACTGCCAGAGTTTGGATTTCCTGTAAGTCAGCAAGAAGCCTCTGAGGCTCGGGATGTGCTTCCAAGCCTATTGCTTGGAAGCACGGAGGAGCCTCTCCAGTGGTTTTTCAGGAAGCCTGTCCCTGTGGAAAAGAAAAAAAAAAAGGCAAAGAACACGAGCACGAGGGTGGGGAGAGGTTTCCTTTGCCCTGCTCAGCCTCTGGGTGCTCCAGAGCCAGGACATCATTCGGCACAAGACCCCATCCAGCCAATTCCCGCTCCTGTCGCTCCATGCCCCGCTGCCATGGCCCTGCTGGGAGGTCCCTGTGGACTCCCAGGACTGCAGGAAGGAGCTCAGTGGCTCTGCTGGCACAAATTAGCGGAGCTGAAACTTCAGAGCAGTGACAGAGCCTCTTCCTCCTGGGAGCAGTAAATTGCAATGCCGGTCCCTAAAGACCCTCTTTGCCATTAAGTGATTAATGAATTCATTAACACCTCTAGGAACATGGGAAATATGACACGGACAGCCTGCCTAGGCTTTGCAAAGTATTTTTCCTAAGGAACAGCAGAGAAGAGTGGCTAATTAAGCTATATGGCCCATGGCAGCACTACTGCATTTATCCAGAGGGGCTGAGCAGAGGGATGAGATTCTGTCTCCTGCTCCTGACCAGCTTTTATTTGACCCATAACGAGATGCTAAAATCAAGAGTTTATTGCTATTATAAACCTTTCATTTGAAGGGGGGAGGGAGAAGGCTTTTTACTGTAATGGCTTTAATGACTTTCCCAGCGTTCCCAGTCCAGAGGTGGAATGGTCCCAGGGTAACTGGAGGTAAGGAGAGGGGAAGGAATTGCACAATGGCCTCTTCAGATCCTACAGAGAGACTTAATTCTTGCCCTGAAGCCACGGTCACATGCTCCAGCCCATTTCCCTGACAGTTTTATTTACCAGCTGTAACATAACCAGCAGACCAAACACTTGGGATGAAGTGTGAGCCGGGCTCGGGCTGTGACACCTGCGCTAAATCACGGCCCGGGATCGCCGCCCGCCGTCCCTCAGCAGGACACTCCTGCTGCTCCCACGGCCCCAGCCAGGCCGCTGATGGGAGCCAGTCCATCCCTGCCACAGGAGTGACAGTGCCCCTGCCCCACGTGTGCCTTGGGTCCGTGTCCCAGCTCCGGCTTCCTGTGGAGCCTGGCTGAAGCCTTCCGTCGGAGCCCCAGGGGCAGCCAGGCAGGGTTACCTCAGGAAGGGATGCCCACGTTCCCTACTTTGAAGGAATGAATAGCTGCTACCTGCAGTTCATTTCCCTTCCTTCATCCTGGGCTTCTTTGTCCCTGTGCCCCGTATTTCACAGAATCCCAGGATGGTTTGGGCTGGAAGGGACCTTAAAGCCCATCCAGTGCCACCCCTGCCATGGGCAGGGACACCTTCCACTATCCCAGGTGGCTCCATGCCCTGTCCAGCCTGGCCTTGGACACTTCCAGGGATCCAGGGGCAGCCACAGCTTCCCTGGGCATTTGCTGTATTGTTGCAGACAGCGTTGGGTTCATCTCTGCAGCCACCAATGACCGCAGGAATTCCTTTCCATAAAAGAGGGACAGCTTTCCTTCAGCCCTGACTGGCACAGAGAGCTGAGACTGGCTTGTGCCTTTCCCAGTTCCTTGGGAACACCAGGCTGGGCTTCTCCACCTCCAGAACAAGCTGAGGAAGATGCACAGCAATCCAACGGGACAAGAGATCCTCTGTGCAAAGCACCTTTACCACTTGAAGGCAGTGCAGGTGGCAGGGAGCCACCAGGATTTCCTGCAGATGTGGGGGCTTCAGGAAATTTGAAAACTGGGGAGAATCAGGCTGGAAAGACGACTCCATTTTAAAGACAGTTAAATTGGAGAGAGCTCAGAGAAAGCCCCCAGGAAGATGAAAGGACAGCAGGTATTGATTTACGTAGGAGGATCAAAAGAGCTATATTTGTACATAGTAGTTTAGCTAAGTGATGACTTAAGTGTTTAACGGGAAGGGTTTGAAGGACACAAACCCAGGAAGGGCCAGTGCGGGAAAGGAGCTGAACGGGAGCAGCAGGGTGGGAGAAAAGGATGGGAAAAGAGGCAGATCCCAGCTGCTCGCAGGTGGATTTTGGCAGGGGGATGTGAGCAGCCCCAAGACACACAGGGCAAACCAGCATCCCAAAGCTTTCCAACCCATCCTGCCCTGCTTCCCAAAGCTTTCCAACCCCATCCCTCACTGCTTCCCAAAGCTTTCCAACCCCATCCCTCACTGTGTCCCAAAGCTTTCCAACCCCATCCCTCACTGTGTCCCAAAGCTTTCCAACCCCATCCTGCACTGATTCCCAAAGATTTTCAACCCACTCCCTCACTGCTTTCCAAAGCTTTCCAACCCCATCCTGCACTGCTTCCCAAAGCTTTTCACCCCCCTCCTGCACTTTGCTCACTGCAGCTCCACCTCCAGTCAGCTCATGCCATGCCACAGCATCCAGGAGCACAGGGAAGGTCCTCGAGGGGACCCAGGGTGCCACCAGTGACACCAGGGTGACTGAACCTCTGAGTGCTGGGAGCCCTGTGATTGCCCGAACTCACAGAATACCCCAGGACAGAAACAGGAACAGGAACAACCCCATATCTCAAATCTGCTTCTGAGGACCCCACTGTCCTGCTCCATCCACTCCAAGGCCTAAGGAACTCATCCCCAGTCTTTGAACTTTCTTAAACATGACTGGAGCTATGGCTTCTTTCCTGGAAACAGTGTTTGAAAAGATTCACCTGAGTGTGGCACAGGACCTAATCCCTCTGCAGGCTCTGGTGACATCCCTGATTGCAGGGGATCTGCTCCATTCTGCCCCCTCACACTGCTCCACTCCTGCTGGGTTACTCAAGATTTGCATGGAGAGGGATGGGACCGCCACCAGAACAGCAAAAAGCTCTTCTGTTTCTCAAGGTGAGTCGGGCCCAGGTGGGAAAAAGCCAGTTAAAGTGGCTGTAATGAGTGACTTCCCTCAGCCTCCCTCTGCGGGCCCAGCTTGGCACGTGTCTGTCTCCCTTGTGCTTCCAAGAGCAGAGCCAGGAGCATTTCAGAGGCTGACACCTTGGAAATCCTCCACGGAGAAGAATCCTGAGTGCACAGGACAGGCAAGAAACACACAGTAACCATCCTGGGCTGTGCAGGGCTGCACAGGGGAGGATCTAGGGGCCACAGGCTTCATTAAACAGCTCAATTTTTAAGTTACCTCACAGTCTGGAATCTGCTTCCTCTGCTAAAGGCTGAGCTGCCCCCCTGAGTAATGCCAAGCCAGCCCTCTAGAGAAAAGATGGAGAAGGGAGAGGGGAAGACAAGCAGGACAGAGAGAATCTGATAAGAGAGCCTGATTGAATCACTCTGTCATTGCCTGGGACACCCTGAAAACTTTATGGCCTCACTTCACAGCCTGAAAACACCAACTTAAAAGCTTTTGCTCCAGGATCTGGAGGGACATCCAGGCAGTTCAGATCAATTCCGGTGCTCTGCTCTCTGTCCACATCATTCAGCGTTTTATCCACCATTTGCTGGAGTGATTCTCTTTGCTGGGAACGTTTATAGACAGCAGAGAGGGAGGTCATGAGTAAGTAATGATGAGAACAGGGCAGGTCACAGCGTGGGTTAAACGAGCCCACGCACAAGGGGCAGGATCCATGGCCCCTTATAGAGCCACTAAATACATTTTTCTCACCTTTTCCTATCAAGTGTCAACAAGATCTACCCCAGTCGAGGGCCCCTTGATCCGTGTGGCCGAGCAGGGACTCGGGAGGATAAACATCCACCCGTGGTTGGACAGGGTGACAACACACGGCGTGTTTGCTCAGCCAGACACAGCCAATTGACCACAAGCTGCTTGCCCACTCTTCACTGCTGAGGTACATCACTGTGGAAAAATGTAGTCTGATGCAAGCCAGTGCAAGATAACACCTCTGGGAACCAGGGGTGTAAATGACAGCTACTTCCAAAGTGAGAGATTACCTCAGCAAGCACCGGCTGCAGCAGGACTAAAGATGCTGTCCCTGGAGTAAGTGAGCATTCATCCCAGCAGGGACAGGAACCAGGCTTTCACTGGACATTTGCATTTTCTTCTTCTCTTAGCCTCCATTTTCCCCTATTTCACCTACATTTGCATGACTTTATGTGAAAAAAACCGACCCCCTCCAGCATTTTAGAGGCCCTTGTGAGGGCCCTCGTGCAGAGCGTAGCACAGCTCTGGGTTTTTAGAGCTTTTCTAGGAGATGTGGGGCATCCACTCAGGGAGGGGAGGCCTTGGAGAGCATTTAAAAGGATTCCATACACGCAGCTGAGAGCTGGAAAAAATTCTGAACTCGGCTCAGCTTCCTCAGTTTGCCAAAGAGTTGCTTACAAAATCCCAAGATGTCGAGGCATCAACATGGAAATATCCCGGCTTGTGGGGGACTTCCCAGGATTTTAACAACAACATGGTGAGATTCGGTGCCTGGAAGCTCAGGTCAGATAAATCCCAAAATACAGTGCGATTTCCCAGCAGGGAGGGACACTGGATGCTGGAGGACCTCACGAGGGTGTGGATCCTCCTCCTCGGACACTGCTGCAGTAGATAACTCCTTTACAGCCAGGCTTTAATCCAGCTCCTGGCAGGCAGGAGCAGAGGGAGCGGGGCTGGATGGCTCAGGGCATTCCCCCGTGCCCCTGCTGCCTTCCTTGTCCCCTCAGCCAGGACAAGAACAGGAAATTCTGGGTGATCTGCTGCTCAGCCTCACACTCCTCATGAAGCTGCAGTCCAGTCTCACTCCCCAAGACCTCAGGAAGGAATTAGCTGATTTATTTTCCTCGCCCAGGCTCATTTGGCCCAGCAGATGTTGCTTGCTTGTTCTTTTTGTTATCTCCTCGCCTTCCTCTGCATGGTCAGAGATGGGCTCGGCTGGAGCCACCACAGCCGGGGTTTGAGGGCGTGCCAGGAGTGGGGCTCACCTGGTTCTGTGCCCTTTGGGATCAGCTGGTGCCACCCCAGCCAGTCACGCAGAGTTTCTGTGGCATTTCGTGGGTACCACACGCAGAGTTCATAACCTGCACAGCACATCCTTTCGTCTGTCAGGTGATCCCACTCCTCAGAACCTCCCAGGCCTGCCCAAATGAACATATGTAAGAGTTGAAATTCAATCTCTCTCTCCCCTGCCCTGTCCCCTGGAAAACTCTTTGATGACTAAGCCCATTAGGGGAGGAGCAAATCTCCTGGAAATGTCACAGCTGATCTCTGCTGACCTTATCAAAGTGCAGGATCAATACACTGACCTGCTCAGAGCAGGAAACCTTAAGCAAAAGCCAAAGAGAAGCAATTAAAGCAGAATTTCAAGAATGGGAGGGGTGGGGGGACATGGAAATACCCCCTATTCCGGCTCTGGAGAGTGAAAAACAAATGAGCCAAAAGGAACCGTGATGCTGAGAATTATCATCTACATAATTAGTATTTGATAAAGCAGGAAATAAAACATAACATCCATTCATCATGCTGACAGCTGCAGGACCACGGTGCCAGGCTCTCGGGAGATGGGGGCTGTGCCTTCAGCAGCGCAGGTACCAACCCTCACCTCCAGCTCAGGGAGCCCAGCGTGCCCTGGGGCATCCCAGGGGCTGGTTTGGAACGTGCCAGGCGTGTTCCTGTGCTCTGGACTGCCTGGATTTGAAGGATGGAGAACCATCAGCTTTGGTGGCAGCTAAGGAGCTTCCAGCGAGGCTGGGACCTCAGGCACACGGGACCTTCAGGCAGCCTAGGAAGAGAAATTGACTTTCCTGACACCTGCAACTCGACAAACTCCACCCCTCATGGCCTCAGCCGTCCCTGCCCTGGCTTTGAGCTGGACAAACCATCACCATTTCGAGCAGCTCATCCATGGCAAAGCCATTTCAAACAGCCTGGGGCCAGCCTGCCTTGCAGGACAAGTATGGACAGGGGCAAGGAACAGGCCTGGGTAACCAAAGAGATGCAGCCAAAGGATTTCTGGTCAAGCACAACCCATCTCAGCTCCTATAGAGCATAAAGCAGCACCTCCCCTCTGTGGGTCCTCTGATTTTCCATAAGACGCAAGAGTGTTTTCAGATAAACTCATTATTAACCTTCCCATGAAGAGGGCAATGCACAGTGAAGAGGCTCCAGAGTGCAAAGAGGAGCTGTGGTTCCCACAGAGGACAATTTAAAGGCGCAGGTGACAGAAAGAACACTAAACAAAATCAAAGAGAGGGAGATTAAAAGGTAAATCACTTGTAGGACATCTAGAGCAGCTCTCTCTACAGGGCTTTGCCCAAAGGAGAGATATTTTCCTTTCTCTTTACAGCAATTTTTAAGATTTACCTTTCCTTACGAGGGTGAATGTGAGGCATTTGAAGGCAGCTCAGGGACAAAACAGGCAGAAGCCAACTTTGCCTTTGCTGACACCAAGAGCTGAGTGCCTGCTGGCAACACCACACGTCCATCCTGCTGTGCCCAGCTCCAGACTGCCCACTCGGGACAGATCCCTGTCCATCTGCTGAGGCAGAGCATTTCGCTGGGAAAACACTAAAAAATTCCCTTGAGTGCTGCAAGTGCCCCAATTCCCACGAGAATCATCTCGCCGTCAGCCCCCGGCTGCTGGGAGGAACAGGAGGAGCTCCGGCCCCAGCCCTTCCTCCTTCCCTCCCTTTTTATTTGCCATCCCCTCTAATTTCATCAGCTTCTTTTGCTGGCTGGCTCTTCATAATCTCCCCTTACTAACCCACGACGAGGCAGGATCTCAGCTCTCCAGCTGACCACCTTTTTCCCAGCACAGGCAGAGCCCTGTGAACAATGTCTCTGGGAGATATTTCAAAAAAAAAGCAATCAAGGCAAGTCTCTGCTGTCCTGGGGAATTCTCTATGCACTGGGAGCCTCATCAAACTAGGGGAAAGAAAGCAACAGCAAAATTTAACAGTGCCATCCCCAGCAGCCACAGATGGCTGCAGTTCCTAAATAAGCATTACATTAGTGCGAAGGAGAGGGGGGAAAAAAATTAAAGGAAGAAAGGAAAATATAACAGCTGTATCTTAAGCCTGGAGGCTGATGCTAAATCTACATTTGTAGATGCTTTCAGCACTGGCAATAAAAGTCAAGTTGCTTCCACGTTAAAGGGGCACTGCTGAGTGTTTTATGCAGCATCCTCGACCTGCTGATCGTTTGGTGGGAACATCCTCCAGCTGTCCAGCAGGATGGGGACCAGGGAAACAGGAGGAGATGTGTCCACAGAGGAAAGAAATGGGGGAAAGCATTAATATTTAATGGAGTGTTTTACACTGCTTTGAATGGAGCGTTCTGCTAAAAAAAAAAACACCAACAAAAACCAAACAAATACAAAAATCAATAGTGCACAATGGCCTTCAGTGCACTGACAGAAACATCATTCGCCCTCTCGTCACTGCTGTCACGTTAAAACCACAGCTCCAACAATTTCCCCAGCCTGCAATTCTGCTGGCTGGGCAAAACAGAGGAAAAATAATTGGGGGCCTTGACTTGAAGTCTTGACCCCCCCCAAAGCAGAGGAAATCTCACTCTGGAAGCAGGAGCTCAGGTGGGGTTCATGGAATGGATCAGAGAATCCCAGGATGATTTGGGTTGGAAAGACCTTAAAGCCCATCCCATTCCACCCCCTGCCATGGGCAGGGACACCTTCCACTATCCCAGGCTGCTCCAAGCCCCATCCAACCTGGCCTTGGACACTTCCAGGGACCCAGGGGCAGCCACAGCTTCTCTGGGCACTCTGTGCCAGGGCCTCACCACCCTCACAGGGAACAATTCCTTCTGTATATCTAAGATAAAGTTCCCCTCTTTCAGTTTGAAGCCATTCCCTGTGTCCTGTCCCTCCATCCCTTGTCCCCAGTCCCTCTCCAGCTCTCCTGGAGCCCCTTTAGACCCTGGAAGGGGCTCTGAGCTCTCCCTGGAGCCTTCTCTTCTCCAGGTGAACCCCCCCAGCTCTCGCAGCCTGGCTCCAGAGCAGAGAACCTCCAGCCCTTGGAGCATCTCTGTGACCTCCTCTGGGCTCTCTCCAGCAGCTCCACATCCTTCTGATGCTTTGGGCCCTAGGGCTGGGGCAGCTCTGCAGGTGGGGTCTCACCTGAGCAGGGCTGAGGGGCAGAATCCCAACCCCTTTGCTGCTGCCCACGCTGGGGATCAGCCCAGGGCTCGGGGGTTCCTGGGTCCCAGTGAGCACAGTGGGGTCACACTGAGCTCCTCATCCCCCACACCCACACGTCCTTCTGCTCAGGGCTCTTCGGGGAAAGCTCTGCTCCCAGCTGAGGGGATGCTGGAGATTTTTCCCCATGATCTGGGAAGGAAACCATGGGTTTGCTGCCAGCAAAGAGCACAGCTGACACAAACGCTGGAGGAGCAGTACGTGGTGACACGACTGGGCCTCCAGCACCGTGCAAGAGCAGTACCATGGTCCTGAGTCACCTCCACGCTTGTGGCTGTGCCCAGCTTGCAGCCAGTTCAGCCCAGCACTGAGAGGAGCGTTTTCCTGAGGCAGACTCTCTCCGTGGAGGGGTGGGAGTGCCGAGGATCCGCCGTGGGAGCAGCCCAGGCAGCGCCCCAGAGATGCACCTTCATAGGCAGAGATAACCCAAGCCACTCCTGATCCCAAATCACCGAGCTCACAGGACACACGCTTGTGCTGTCAGGGATGAGGTCCTTTGCAATCTCACACATCCCTTTTCCTCTCCTTTGCTTTTTAAAGGTTTCATTTCTCCCACATTTCCCTCAGTCTATGACAAAATGCAAAATTGCCTCCACCGTGTCCGAGCTGTGGAACCTTCTGCCTCCTCTTGACCTGTTCAGCATTTTTACCACATTCATTTGTTTTTATTACACTTCATTAGAACAATGATGTCCTCTAAGCTGCTCGGGTTCTTCAGCAACCCATGGCTACTGCCTCCCTCACAAACACTGCAGGTTATTCCTGTTTTGCTGTCATATTCCCTCTCCATCCCTGAATTAGCTACGCCAATTAATTACCAGCCCCTGGGACTGCTCTTAGAGCACAGGCCCTGAGGCTGAGGAGTGAAAGGGATGTTATTACACAAGTGAGCAAGGTTTGGCTGCTCTTACCTGAGCTCCCTCGGGATTTTCCATCAGAACGCTGATTTCCTGCAAAAGGAACAGCTCACCTGGGCATGTCAATGCCAACACGTTCTTGTTTCTAAACAAAAAATTACCCGAGTGTTTTGACAACATCAAAACATCATGTTTCATTATTTTGAGGGCATGGAATACTTTGATATTAATTCTAAAACATCTTTTCACTTAGAAGTTTCTCTTATTATCCAATTGCTTTAAATGCCAAAATCAACTCAAAACGTGTAAACAATTTTTAATGGTTTCACAGGGACATCTCAGGACAAAAAATACATTTAAATTAAACTCCATAGTTATTCCCTGAAATGGGAAAGGCACTTCTCGCTCAGGTCTAGACATCAGCACAACATCTTGGTGGGCTCTGATGGAACTGAGAGAACCCACCCAGGAGAGATGGACAATGGGGCTAACAGGGAATGCTGGAGGGCGTGGAAAAATCCAGGCTGAGCCAGGAGAGGAAAGAGGCAGAAGGATGATCTGGGAACAACGCTGCAGGCCAGGGAAACGTGAATTTGTGATGCCAGGTGGGGTATTTGCACCTGGGCCAGCTTTCAGGGAGTTTGGGATGGGAATGGAGAAGCTGCCAAAGGAGGACATTTCAGAGCACTCATTTCAAGGACAATCCACAGAATCCTTTCAAATCCCATCAATCAGTGAAAAACCCACCCTGGAGTGTCCTTCCCTCCAAAGCAGACTCCCTGCTGTGCCAGTGCAGAGCTGCATCCTGGTGGCATCAAGAGCAGCTCTGGAAGCATCACCTCCATCATTCCGAGCTGCTCCGAGCCCAGATCACCAGAGAAAGCAGATCAGTGCTGAGTGCCTGGCTGGGAGAAAAGCTGGAGCCATGCTCTGAAGCGCATTAATTGCTTATTAATTACCCCATTCATCACAGTGACACCCTTGTCTGCATTCCCAGTGGCACCCTTGCCATTGGCTGGGGCTGTCACCCTGTTTTGGGTAAACTCAGAAACTTCTGCTGCCTTTCCTCAGACCCTCCTGCACCCCAAAGGGTGGGAAATAAACCCAAAAACCCCACACCTTCACGAGAATCCCAATGACAACATGGCAGGTTGGAAACTTGCCCCTCAATGGCAGCAGGGAAATGCAGATGAGAGAGGGCTTCCAGGACAAGGATGCTCCCAAGCCCTCAAAGTTTGGGACTCGTGGTACAATTTGCAAAGTGTCATCTTAGGGAGCCCATCCAGGGCTTTGCTGCAGCTTCCCACAGGCAACTGCAAGTTCCCATTAAATCACAGAGAGCTGTAAACCAATCACCAGGGAAAATTTCTGTTCCATCACCGGTGCTTTTTCTTTATTTCATTATTTATAGCACTCTCTGATTTCCAGCAACTTTTTTATTATAAAAAAAAATTATTTTCTTTGTCTGAAAATTGATATAAAAAGAAATCCATCTCTCAGCCATCATTTCTCTTAATGATGTTTACATCAGCAGATGGGGAAAAAATCACTTTTTAAACAGAATTTATTACCCGCTGACCCAAAGCTTTCCCATACATCACTGTGCTTTCACAAAGTTAGTTTCCACAGCAACATGATGTAACTCTCCAGTGTGTCTGGGAGCTGCTGACATTAACTCTTCCATTCCTATCCATATTTCTTTGTGATGGGATACCTTGGCCACATGGACGCCTCAAAACTGGATCACGGAGTCAGTCTCCTGAGTGGGAAGGGACCCACAGGCATCATCCAGCCCTCAGCTCCTGGCCCTGCACTGATACCCCAACAATCCCATCCTGTCCTTGACAGCGTTGTCCAAATGCTCCTGGAGCTCTGGCTCAGGGAGAACTCTGGCTCTGGGAAAGCTCAGGAATGCTCTGCAGATAGGGACATCTCTAAGTTGTTGTCTCATTTAATGAGACATCAAGTAACAGCCTCAAGCACGAGGGAAAGGCTGCAGGCGCCCCAGGGAAAGGGACCAGCTGGACAGAAGGAAGGAGTTGGATGTCTGGAGACGCTCACCACAAAATCATGGAAAGGCTTGGGTTGGAAAGGTCCTTAAAGATCAACCAATTCCCAAGGGCAGGAGCACCTTCCACCAGACCAGGTTGCTCCAAGCTGGCCTTTTCACCAGGGCAGCTGAAAGCAAGTTTATCACCACCCATAGCAGGAACACCTAAACCCTGTGAGAGATCTTCCTCCAGGCCCATCTTCTCCAGCGCCGAGGCTGGATGCCAAGAGAATATGGGAACAAAATGTAATTCAGGGTTCTTCAGAAAAAGGCTTAGTGAAGATGGACAAACAGACACTTAAGTCTTCAAAGCAGTGGTGTATTCTTGTGGGGTGAGCACCTTGTGCTGTGGTTCATCTCCTCACTGAAACCTGGTGTAGGAACACCCAGAGAGCAGACCCTCCCTGGCTCTGAGGGACCACGTGTGCACGGACAGCTCCAGAGGTGTTTCCAGCAGCAGAGCCCACAGAGAAGGAGCGCAGAGCAACCAGCACCAGCACCCCAAGGAGGGGAAGGGCTCAGCGCAGCACCAGGAAACTCTCCAAGGCTCTGGCTCCAGGCTTTGGCCCCACAGCTCCAGCCCAGCGTCAGGCCCGGGTGGATTTAGCAGCAAATGTGGCCTCTCAGCAATCAAGGTTCAGCTCCGATAGAGACAGTTGCACCTATCACTGCATTTATTGATTGCCGGGATGTTGATAAACAATTGATTTTTTTCTGCAAATGTCACCTGGAAGGAGTTTTATGCCTCTCTCTACCGGGAGCAAGCGATAGCAGGAGCCGAACAAACACAGAAAACACAAACTATCTCCTGCTAGGGCAGATAATTCCTGCTGGCAAACGGCTGAGTAATGGAAAGAAGCTGCTTCTGCTGGGATTTGGGAGTCTACCATGGTGGGAGATGGGAAAAGCATTTACTCAGTGCTTTGGCTCGGATATCAGAGTGTTACTCTGGCACCTTATCAAAGGAATCCAACATCTCCAGCCCCTTGGCTTGAGCCAGTGACAGAGCAGTAAGTGATCCACCTGAGGAGAGATGGCAATCAGCTCTCAGCACAGGCCTGCTGGAGATCAGAGGCCAAAGAGAGAAAGGCTGTGGGACCGTGGGAGGGGTGTGACAGCCCCCAGAGACAAATCGTGCTGAGGGGAAAGCAGCCCCACGTGAGCCTTGGCAGGAGAACGTCGCACGGAGAGCTCTGGAGTCAAAAAACCACCAGGCATTTCAGGAGGACAAGAGAAACACAAGTTCCCTGGGTCTGTGGCTCCCTGAGGGTTGGCGCCATGTATCAGATTAGAAACCAGAACTCTGGGAGCAAAATATAATCCAGGCATTGGGGTCCTTCAGGAAAAGAGGATCATGAAATGAACTTATCCCTAACTTGGGAAAACTTTAGGCAGCATTCACAAGAGACAGCAAAGAAAAAGGGCACACTGGAAACCAGGTCCTGGCAGCTCTGATCTCCCCAGACAGCCTTGGATGCTGCAGAGCTCTGCTCTGAGAGTCCTCCAAGGAATTCCAAACACACTGTGGATCTGGATTTCTCTCTGGACATCAGCCCTGTCTGTGCTGTGCAACAGACCACTGACATAGCACTGCCAGGGTCTGCAGGGGCAGAACTTCCTCCTAAACACCCTTCTGCTCTCCCTTCAGCACTTCTGAAAAACCACACAATGGCCAGAAAGCATCTCCAACACACACAGCATGAAAGAGGCTTCAAAACCTGCTCCCCAGGGAATCCCTGTGCTAAACCACTTCTCACCTTTCCCAAAGCACAGAGCTTCCCAAACCTCACAGCTTCCTCAGCAGCACCAAAAAAAGGGCAGTCCTTGTCCTCGTCTGCCTGAATGAAAGGATTTGTGGAATTTAAAGGTGTTTTCTGAAATGAGTCTCCACCCATAACTGCACTTTGGCTGGTGTGTCAGCTGTGTGCTCATCACCACAATAATTCATCAGCAAACACCAACAGCTTTGGGAAAGCTGACTCAGGAGACTGAGACCTTATTTAGCCAAAAACACTTGCTCTGATTGATTTTTTCCTGAAAACAATTTAAGCTTCCTTTTCTGCATTCTGTATGGCAGCTCTTGCACAAGTTAAAGTCTCCAGCAAAGCCACTCTGTGCTAAGAGGCATCAGTTCTGCCAAAAATGATCCCAGCCCCATTTGCAGTGATGTGAGCATACATTGATGGGGTTACCATCATTATCAGAGATCAGACACAGGATTAGGATCATTATCAAATCAGCCTACCCGTGCCATTTCCTCCACTTACCTTAAAATCCTCAAGTCTACCAGAGGATGTTGACCTTTATATCAAAAAATGTCGAGCAGCCTATTTATTGGAAAGCTCCAAATTAGATGACCAAGAAGGAGAAAGCTTTTCCAGCAGCAACTCCCACCCCCATCAGCAGGATCCAGGAGCTCCAAAGTGCAGGGAGCTGGCTGCAGGCTTGTCAGAATAGTCTGTTTGATGGAAGGAGATGTGCTGATTGGTCGGGCAGCCACTCAGGGGGTGTCCAGTTCCTGCCCAGGACTGGGAGATCCATCCATCCACCCATCCATCCATCCACCAACAGAGCCGGCTGTGCCGGGCAGGAGCAGCACGTGCAGCAGGGCTTTAAAATCCCAGCCTTTCCAACAACCCTGGCCCATGGAATGAGGGGAGCTTGGGATTGAGCTGCCAATGGGAAGCCTCAGCAGCACCACACCCTGTGGAGGAGCAGGGAACAGGGCTGGGAAATGGGCCACAGTCCTTCTCCTGCTTAGGGATCCCATAAGAGAAACTGCGATGGGTGCAGAACTTCGGAGCAGGATGTGGATGTGTGTCCCGCACCAAGGACAATCCTTTCCCAAAGCTTCCCATGCCCGTTGTGTGGGTCAGGCTAAAGCTCAGCTCCAGGTCCAGCAGCAACATGAGACAGTGCCAATGGCTCTGTTGGGAAGAGAAAACCGGGATACACACCCCGTGCCCGTGACTGGAGCTCTGGCAGGTGAGCAGGAGGAGCAGCCCCACGCACGCTCCCAAGGCTTTGGGATGCCAGCACCCAGCCACCACAGCATCCGGGCAGGATTCTCCCGTGATCACCTGTCCATCCTCAGACTCAACAGCCCATTTCCAGCGATCCTGAGGTCTCACACCTTGCCCACACTGCTGCAGAGCTGGGGCCACTCGAGACCTTGCCGCCCACAAGCTGCATCATCCCAGGCTGCTCCTGCCCCTTCCCAGCCTTTCCACCCGGTATTTCTGCTGGAGGGATCAGCCACTGAACTCGGCCCCAGAGTCCCACCCTGCTCATGCAGAAGTCCCCCTGGAGTCCAGAGGAACATAAACCAAACCCAGCTGCTCTCTGCTGTCACAGCCTAAGTGCATTAATGTCTTTTTATCTCCGTGGGGGCACCGTGGCCACCCCCTGTTTCCGTGCAATTGGTGTTAATAAAATCTCTCTCTGCCGAAGTGACAGGGGAAGGATCCACTTCACTTGGCAGGTTTTATCTGCATTGAAATTGGAGTGCAAGCCTTGTGTTCCATAAACCCCTCCGTTGATAGCTCTCATCTGCGACCCTCCTCCGAGACCGGCTTCGGGCTGATTATTCCCAAAGAAAACATCTCTATAAGGCAGCCCTCAGCTCTGGCTTGCAATCACCAAGTCAGCTCTGAAACACTTCTTTCAGCCAGCTTAGGTAATTTTCACTGCAAAATTAAAAGGAAAAATTGTCCAGAGACAAAGCATTACACAGAGCACATGGGAAATAAGATCCGGAATAGATCTGGAGTCGTGGCCAAAAACTGGTTAGTTTGGACTGAGGTGGGAGCCCTCGGAGCTGTGAGGCAGCAGTTGAAGGGAGACCTGAGGAAATTAAAGCAGCTGTTACAGCCTCCTTTCCTCCTCAGCACACGTGGGCGAGGGAGGACAGGAGCTCTGAGCCGTAGCTGAGCCCAGGTGTCCAAGCTCAGCAGGAAGAAGAAATCCTGAGGAAATGGGTGGGGAAGAAGAGGAGAACCTGCTGGGCAAGGAACACACCTGAGTGGAAAGCCAGCAAGGCTTTGTGCTCACCTCCAGAAGCGGGAGGTGGGAGGAACAACTGCGGGCTTAAAGGTCCTGAGGTGTGCAGAGAGCCAACAGCGTGGAAGGCAGGAAAAGGGGTGCTGAGGAGAGCCAGGCAGCAGCATCCTCTCAGGATGCTGTGGAAATCGGTCTGCATTCCCTGCCATCCCAACAGATACGGATCAAACACGTCTGTGTGTGACTGTTGGGGTGCTGGGGGTAGTGCTGTACCCTGGATGGCCAACTGAAGCTCTTAAGCCACTTGGAAACTGTCCTGGAGGTATTTCACCTCCTTGAGGTGAAAAAGAGAGCCTTGAAGGTCTAAAGACCAAGGAAAGACACGCTCCCACAGGCTTCTCCCATCTCCCCAGCATCTTCCTTTTCCTATCTACAGAAGAACTTCACCATGCTCAGATTCTCCTCAGTGCTCAAAATGCCAGATTCATCTGGCATGTCTTTGGTTTCACATGGCCCCTTCCCCATAAATCACTCACTCACTTCTAGATTGATATCAACCATTTTGCCAGAAGCTCCTTATCTGCACAAGCTGCTGCTGAGCCCAACTGGATCTGTCCACACCAAATGGAGAGAAATTATGAATGTGCTTCATCAGTCAAGGCAGGGAAAGTGATAGCAGTGAGGAGAGACAGTAAATAAGGAAAGCATCCGCCGAGTATTTCCAAAGTAAATCAAGTTACGGGAACAATTAGAGGAAATAGAGATTTTGTCTGCAATTACAGTCCTGTTGCTTCTCCCATCCACACAGACAGTTATGCAGCATCAAAATGAAGAACTGACTGGTATTTTTAAAGTTTCACATTATTTTTTTTTTCCCCAGCTGGGAGAACAGGTTTGAATCTCCCTCTCTCCTCCCCCATTTAGCCAGCTCTACTGAACTCAGGTGTAACTTGAATATTCAATTCAAAATCAGGGCAGAGCTGAGGGTACTGATGAAACCCAGCCAAGATCCCCCCACCCACAGGTTCAGCAAAGCTTTTTGCAGGAGGTTTTGGCCAGGGAGCAAATGAATGCAGCCCTAAAGCCCCCTGTGCTCAGCAAAGCACAACTGGAGGAATTCATTAACCATTTTCCTGGGGCACTTTTTGTAAGTCCAGGTTGCAGCAGGTGAACCCCTGTGTTCAAGCAATGACAATAATGGTTTCTTGATATTGAAAAAGGATAAAACCTTAATTGGCCCCGTCTAATTGGTCATGGAAGGCAAATGATTATAGACTGGGATATAGAAGGCGGCGATTCATGGAAGTTTTACAATTAATCTAATTAATAATCTTCAATTAATTTATTGCTGCCTCTTAAGAGGCAAAAAGGAGAGGTGTGACTGCTGTGGATGGAGACACAGCCCAGCAGCTCTGCCAGCCACAGGGTGACAGCTCGACCTTGCGAGTGTCACCGCTTCCCGGGAATTCTGCCTCCAAATCCAACCCCCGCTGTGAGCGTGGGGGGAAGGAGCAGCCCCCGTCGGAGATAAGAAGTGACAATGAGTGCCCGAGAGTGCTGGGACACGTGGGGACAGAAGATGGGACAGAAGGACACGTCTCCCTGCGAGGCGCTGGAGCGGAGCAGCCCAGCGGGGTCTTGCCTTCAGCCAGGACAATGCCCTTGGAATGCTCTCCTGCCTGCTGAAACCTCGTCTGCTTCGAGCTGCCTGCCACCCTTTCCATCCTGGCCCAAGCCAAACCCTGGGCAGAGACACACAAAGCGCAATAAATATCGATTGTGCCCTCGGTGTGGAGTTGGTGCGGGGTTCGCTGGACCTTTCCATCCCTGGGGATGGATTTTTCCACGGGGCAGATCTGAGATGGAGACTCCTCACCTAGCCCGGCTTGCAGGAAGGGTCTGACTCCCCTCAAGACCCCAGTCCTCGCTGTCAGGGCAGGATTTGAAGGAGCAGGAATGAGCTGAGTTTCTGTCACTGCAGCCAGAACGAAAGCGATGACCTGCACAAGGCGGCTCTGCCTCGAGAGGATCCCAAACCCTGCCCCGGGTGGGACCGACCTTCTCGGCACCACAGCCTGGGCTCCCACCCTCCTCTTTCCTACCTGGCTGCATCCTCCTGTGCCTCGGTCAGAGTCCCAGTGGGCTAACACAGGATCTCACATCACTGCCTCATTATCCTAATCATTCTAATCACCTCATTAGGCACCTCGAGGCTGCTCCAGCGGGAGCTTGCTCGGGGACAGGGGTGAGGTTGCCTTTCCCACCATCAAGCTCATCTTGAGACCAGGAGAGGGACAATCCTTCTGGATATGCAGAGAGCCTCTAGAAGGCAGAAAGAGAAGCCAAAAGTGGCTAAAAATCAGGGATATTGCAGTAAATAGTGCAGGATTAGACACACATGGCAGTGCCTCTTGCCTGTCAGAGCTTTCCTTCCTGCTACATGTGTCCAGTTAAAACGGGGACTAAAATGAAAAGAGAATTGCTGTCCTGTGAGAGCAGGGGAGAGCTTTTATGTCTTTCCCTCTCAAAAGTCAGACAAAAGGTCAGCAATTTCTAAAATTTGTAAAACACACAGTAAAAAAAAAAAAAAAGACCAAAACCAAACAAATAGGGAAGAAATTTGATCCAAGGATTATAATGCTCCAATCCAAACCAGGGCAAACTTCAGCTCTTCTGAAAGTCCCACACAGCAACTGCAGCTTCTAATTTAAAGAGAATATTTTAAACAGCCCAGATTTCCTGCCTTTTTCTTTTTTTTTTTTCTTTTTAATCAAATGAGAAAATTAATTTTTTAAAATCCTCCCTGGAAAAAAGCAGGTTTTCAGTGGAAAGCAGCTGAAATGAAAAGTTCTTTTGCAGGTTTTCTCTGAAGAGGAAAAGGCATTTTTCACCAAAATGGATGCAATCTGTTTTCTTCCCTGATGAAAGGCAATGGTGCTTCTGGACGAATCCCTGCAAAGAGGACAGTCCATGCCAGGGCACAGAGCACCTCCAGGCTTCTCCCCAAAACCAGCCCTGGCAGAAACCCCCCAGTGCTGCAGTGGCTCCTAACTGCAGCTTTCATTTAAAGCAAAGAATTCGACTCAACTCAAAACAAAGCTCTTCAATTTGGATTTTTCCCAGTGGTTTTGTTGTGGTTTTGAAAGTGAAGCTAAAATCAACAATTACAGAAATTGCTATGCCTGTGTAACGAGCACAGCAGTGGAAAATTCCCATCCAGCTCTGGACTCAAACTCAGAGCAGATCCTGCTCGCAGGATTGGCTTTGAAGAGCCAAATGGATTTTCCTCTGAGTTACCAGGAAGCACGGCTGAAATATCCCCTCCTGGGATGAAACCCACCCTGCTAACTTCCAGCAAAACACCAGCCTTAAAAGGGATCATGATTTGCCCTCCCAGACAAGGCAGGGGTGCCCTACCAGTGCAGAGCCTTGTCCCTGGAAGTGCTTAATTCCATATGCTTCAGAGGATAGAGGAGGAAAAAAAAAATAATTAAAAGGCCCTTAATGCATCTGGCCAATTAAATAAAGCTGTAAATGGCAAGGAAATAATTCCTTGCTGACCCCTGCAGCAATCAGCTGCTGACCTGCAGCATGAGAATTGATTAGCCCTATCTTAGCGTGGCTTGTATAACTACAAATGTTATTATTGCCCATAAAATCAGCCGGCCCTTTATGCAGCCCATTGGTGGCATTTGGCTCCCTGACCTCCCCAGACATGAATTTTGCCGGCTGGAAGGAGCAGCCCTGGGGTGGGAAAAGCCTTTCTGTGCCTCCCTGTGGAATTGGGAGGTGGTTTTCAGCGGTGGGCAGCGCCGTCCCAGTTTGCCCCAGTCCAGCCCTCGGTGCAGTGAGGGGTTAAGTGCCCAGAATAAGCTCAGCCTTACAGCTCTGAGCTGCTGCTCTCGTTCTTCACCACGGCCTGGCCCAGGCTCCCCCCAGCCCCTCTCACTCCGTTAATAACACGCTGTCAGCACCAGGCTGAGTGAAATCCTCCCCTTTTCCTCAGAGACAGCAAAGCCAGGGTGGGATCTGCCCTCCTCCTCCTCCTCCCCAAGAAAATCCCATTTTCCTGGCGCAAGTGCTCACTCAGCACCTGCCCTGGAGCAGAGCCCCCCAGCCAAAAGCTGCTTCCAAACACCTTTGGAGCTGATCAATACGGAATTGCTGGCTCTCTCACTGCTCAGAGCCATCTCTCCATCTGTCATCCCTCTTTCCTCTTCCTCCCTCGACCGTTTGTGCCGGGCTGGATGCAGAGGAAACCACGCTGGGTCCCCAGGAGCTGTGGCATCAGGAATAGGGAACAACCTCTCACCAGGCAGAGCTGGAGCTGTGTGATCAGGAGACCCGAGCTAGTGCTGACAGCACTGATGTGGCTGCGTGGCACATTCCAAAAATCTGGTGAAATCTGATGACTTTGGGACCTAAAAGGTGTGAAGGGTATCTCAGTAGAGATGCAAGAGTTGGAGCCCAAAATCTGAAATCTGTGGTGAGTTTTTATCCAGTTCAACCCCTCAAGACCATTGGGGGTGGATATTTCCTATGTCCCAGACAAACTCTGGAGACACAGGTGTCTGGAAAGGGGTTGCTCTGTGGCAGGACACAGAATCCCATCACCTCAACCATCACCACAGCCCTGGCAGAAGGAGGAGCAGGGAATGTTAGGAGTGCTGCCAAAACTGGGGATGCTCTGAGGACATATTGCCATTTGGACTGTGTTGAGAAGGGAGTCTGAAAGAGGAATAACCAGCCCTGGCCACTCCAGGGCACCAGCAAAGCCCAGCCTGGAGTTAAAAAATCCCAAAATGATACAAATGGTCAAGTCACAGCCTTGATGCCTCTGGGGACCAATAGCAGTGGCCAAACTAAAGCAACCCACCCTGTTTTGGGCACAGCACCAGAGACCGTCTACACATGAGGAATCAAAGATTATGTGAAGGGATGCTGAGACAGAGGCTGGAGGAGTTGGGAATTGCACCAGGTTTCCAGCCTTTCCTGGAGGGCTGGGGGAGATGGGAATTGCACCGGGTTTCCAGCCTTTCCTGGAGGGCTGGGGGAGATGGGAATTGCACCAGGCTGATGGGAATTGCAGTGGGTTTCCAGCCTTTCCTGGAGGGTTGAGGGAGATGGGAATTGCACCAGGTTGATGGGAATTGCACCGGGCTTCCAGCCTTTCCTGGAGGGCTGGGGGAGATGGGAATTGCAGCGGGTTTCCAGCCTTTCCTGGAGGGCTGAGGGAGATGGGAATTGCACCGGGTTTCCAGCCTTTCCTGGAGGGCTG
>VWZW01007689.1:826261-877370 GCA_013397115.1 Edolisoma coerulescens | reverse complement strand
TTCCAGCCTTTCCTGGAGGGTTGAGGGAGATGGGAATTGCAGTGGGTTTCCAGCCTTTCCTAGAGGGCTGGGGGAGATGGGAATTGCACCAGGTTTCCAGCCTTTCCTGGAGGGCTGAGGGAGATGGGAATTGCACCAGGTTTCCAGACTTTCCTGGAGGGCTGGCTGTGCAGAGGAGATGCTCCGCGCTGAGGAGCCTCAGCCCCTGTTCCCAACACCAGTGTCACACTGTCCCCTCCAGCAGCAGAGCCCTGCCCATGTGCCTCTCCAGAGCCTCTTGGAGCCTGGGAGACACCTCTCCTGCTCAGGGGAACACGTGTGCATTCAGAGCCTCAAAACAAAGCATTTCTTCCCGAAAGGGAAAGAAGCAGAGGGGAGGGAGGCAAAGGAAGGGCAGGAGGGGAAGGGGGACAGAAGGGAAGGGGCAGCGGTGCCCTCCAGCCCCAGCCCTGCCTGAACTCAGCTCGCCTGGAGGCTCCTTCCTTTTGCTGACAGCCCCACTTGGTGTGGTCCCCATGGAGAGCCAGGGAGGGAGGGAAGCTTTCACTCACCTGCATGGCTGGCAAAACCTGAGGTGCTGAAACCTCTTGTGTTCGTGTGTGACGTGTTCACATGACCAGAGCCGAGAAAGGTGGGTGTGAATATCAGGGTGAACATGAACCCCATCCCAGCAGGCTCCTGCTGCAGCTCTTCCCTCACAGCCTGTGTTGCTCAGGTCCTGCACAGAGAGGGGCTCAGCAGGCAGGATCCACACAAGCCACCTGCTTTCATGGGATTGCTCCAAGGATCTCCCTACGACATCCAGGCAAGCCAAGAATACCCTCCAGAGCCTCACTTGTCCCCTTCACCTAAAGGAAGGGAAGGAGGAGTAGGAATTCCCCGCTGACAGTCATCCAGGTTGGCTATCAAAAGCCTGGAATAAAAAATAACCTGCATTTTGTGCACTGCATCTCTCTCACGCAGCACCAAATGCCCCCAGTGTCTGGGCAGGGACACATCCCATGGTGGCTCTGCAGCAGGGTGGCAGGAACAGAGAAGGGAAAAGGAAAGGGAATGAAGACAGCAAAGGAATGGCAGTGAAGGGAGAGGAAGGAAAATAAAGAGGTGAGTGGGCATGAGAGCACGGGGCAGGGGGGGCTGAGTGAATCCATCAGAGGAAGGACTCAGCAGCTGCTCCTGCCTTCACCCCGAGCTGTGCCGCAGCTTTGGCTAAGTCCAACAACAAATACCCACTGTACCAGGGAGATTATCCTCATTTAAACAAGCAGGAGGGAAGCAAGGCCTGAACACACCAACAAATGGCATCCCTGAGGACTAAGCAGGGCATTCCAGATCCTGGATGCTGGAGCTGGCTGCACATCCCATTGCTCAGCCCATCACGTGGAGCACCAGACCAAGGCTCTCCCCTCTCCCAGGTCTGGAGGTCAGGACCAGGATGGTGCAGCCAAATGCAGCATCTGATGAAATGTTTTTAATCACATCCACAAGCTCTCTGTTGCAGCTTGTTTTAACCACAAATGGCTGCACTTGGGAGAGCTGTAACGTGTTGGTTGCTTTAGGGTGAAAAGGAGCAGAATTTTGGTTCACGTACACACAGAATGCCAGGATGGTTTGGGCTGGAAGGGAACTTAAACTCGTCCAGTCCCACCCCCTGCCATGGGCAGGGACACCTTCCACTAGCCCAGGTTGCTCCAAGCCCTGTCCAACCTGGCCTTGGACACTTCCAGGGATCCAGGGGCAGCCACAGCTTCTCTGGGCACCCTGTGCCAGGGCCTCCCCACCCTCCCAGGGAGGAATTCAATTCCTTCCCAATATCCCATCTAACCCTGCCCTCTGGAAGCCATTCTCCCTTGTCCTGTCACTCCATCCCTTGTCCCAAGCCCCTCTCCAGCTCTCCTGGAGCTCCTTTAGGCTCTGGAATGGGCTCTCAGTTCTCCTTGGAGCCTTCTCTTCTCCGGGCGGAGCACCCCCAGCTCTCCCAGCCTGTCAGTGCCCAGATGAATGCACCAGAAATGCCTTTACCTGCCTAAAGGAGCCCCTTGGAAGAGCAGCACACATAGAAAAGCAGAAGATTTGGTAATGAGGTGGTGCTGAAAACCCCCCGAAAAAGTCAAGGCAACAAATGAGATGCTGCAGTCAGAGTTAAACATCATAAACAACCCAAACTCTGCCTTCCCTTTCAAGGCAAAAATCAAACCTCACAACAAGCCTACAAGCACAGCGAGATGTTTGCAGGAAGAGGCAGGTTTTGAAAAGTGTCATATGGATAACAGCACCTTGAATAAAAAAATATTGAATTATTCCCCTCATTAAATCCCTGCCTGCAAAATCCATTGTGCGAAACACGTGGTCAGCTCTTCTTGTTCTGCCTCCCCTTGGCTTAAATGCATCATCCACACCAAGGCAAGGCTCCAGGACAGAGGTTTCAAATAAATGTAAGGGCTTCTGGAGTTTCCCAGCCAAGCAGCTTTTGGGATTTGGAATTACAAGCCAATTTAAGAATATTTCCTAGAGATTCGTTAAAATCCTTTACTAGACCCCTTAAAAATATGCACCTTAAAAGACAAAAAAAAACCCCAAAGAAACCCCAAACAAATAAAGGGTGAAGAAAAAAAAAAAAAGAAAATACTGTTGCTGCATCAGCAGGTACAACTGAAATGGATGAGTGTGTTCAATTACAGTAATTATTTAAAGTTCTGCTCATGTTTCTGTGTCTCTTCATCCTCCCTGATGCCATCAGTGAAAGCATCAAAGGACACAACTAACACGTCACACACGGTGCCTTCTCTTACCACCTGTCCCACACACAGAGGAGGACAATTGTGCACTGCAGTGTTTTCTTTCAGAGTGATTTTGATTTAGAGGGGTTGTTCTTCCACTTTCTACTCTTCTAATCTGATACTTGACTCAAAAGAGGGGCAAGGTGACCCACTCCTGCTGGAGGAAAAGCCAAAATGTAGCACTCTTGTGCTGAACACGGAATTTTTTGCATGATGCCACCTTGAGTCATTTTCTTCTTGTCCTTTCAGTAAATACCCTGCAGGAATAAACACACCTGAGGCTGAACAAAAGGGCTCCAAAACAACACACAACAAACTGCTTTTTAGGAGAGTTGTGCGAGCCCTTGAAAAAATCCAACAGTCTCTTGACTTAATGCTGGAATCCACTAGAGCAGAGCTTTGTCTTCTTGTGCACGTTCCCATCAGGAAGGTGTAAATACAAACACAGGCACAGGGAAGCACTCACAGGCGTCCTGGATGGAATTGTCAGTTCTGTCCCAGTGCCCCTGGTATGGGACACAAGGCCCTGGCCCAGTTCAGGCTCTCACTGCTGGCCCACATCTGCTCAGGCCGTGTCAAGACAGGTTTTATGTTGGGCTGACCCCTTTTCCTCAGCCAATATAAACTGTTCCATGAGATCTGGGTCATTCAGCAGAGGTGGGACAACATTCCAGCAGCTGATCTGGACCCAGTGCCCGTGACAGGGTTAACCAGAGATTCCCAAGTCATGGAACCGCAGCTCCCAAAACCAAATCCTCCTGAGCCCTTACCCCTTGCACTGTGTTGGGCTTCCAAGAGGTGAAGAGAATAAATGGCACATCATGGAATTATTGTGGTTGGGAAAAGCCCTCTAAGACCGAGTCCAAGCTCTGCCCCATCCCCACCTTGTCACCAGCCCAGAGCACTGAGTGCCACCTCCAGGCCTTCCTTGGACACCTGCAGGGATGGGGACTCCAAACCTCCCTGGACAGCCCCTGCCAAGGCCTGACCACCCTTTCCAGGAAGAAATTCCTCCTTGATATCCAACCTCAGCCTCCCCTGGCCCAGCCTGAGGCCGTTCCCTCTCCTCCTGTCCCTGTTCCCTGGGAGCAGAGCCCGACCCCCCCGGCTGCCCCCTCCTGTCAGGGAGTTGTGCAGAGCCACAAGGTCGCCCCTGAGCCTCCTTTTCTCCAGGCTGAGCCCCTTTCCCAGCTCCCTCAGCTGCTCCTCGTGCCCCAGATCCTTCTCCAGCTAGGTTCCTTTCCCTGGACACGCTCCAGCCCCTCCATGTCCTTCCTGAACTGAGGGGCCAGAACTGGGCACAGCTCTGCCCACGTGACCTCATCAGCCCATCTGAACTAAATTATCTGTGTAAACATTGGATGTGCTGAGCAGTTTCAGGAGATTCCTCGGAGCAGACCCGGCTCAGTCCCTCAGCTCTCCTGCCTCAAAGGCCACCAAAGACACACCAGGTCGTTCTGGTCACAGCTGAACCCACAGAGCAGCCCCTGACACCACATCCAGACATTTTGGTGATGCTGCCATGGACCAGCTCACAGCATATTTTCGTTTTAACTCATTGCTTCTGAGCAGGAAGCATTTTTCATTTCCTCCAGCATCAGGGATAACGTTAGCCACCACACATGAAATGAAAGACTCCTCCCAAAATGCATTTTCAAATGCACCCTAAACAGTAAACACCATCCAAGTCAGATGCAGCCAGGATTGTAATTGGGAGCTGCAGAGAGTGCTCTTTCAGGATTCATAATAATTGGCATTTTGCTGAAAAGGTTCATGTAATAAAAACGTTCACAAGGAAGGGCCAGCTCCTCCAAAACATGCAGCTCATTCAGGCAACACAAAGTACCCCAAAACTCTCCAGGTGAACTCTGTGGATGTGTCCCTGCATGGCTCCAACGGTGCCAAGCAGGAAGAATACAGCAGGAAAGGTTCCTGGAAGGACAGCGAGACCTTTAGAAGGTCTGGAAGGGCTTTTCCACGAAGAGCCACCCAACGGGTTGGGATGCTGCAGCCTAGAAAAGAGGCAGTGAGAGGTATTCAAAAATCTTGAGTCACTGGAGGAATGGGGGAGGATCACAGAATCCCAGGATCACTGAGGCTGGAAAAGCCCTCCCAGCCCATCGAGTCCAGCCTGTGCCCCATCCCCACCTTGTCCCCAGCCCAGAGCTCTGAGTGCCACCTCCAGGCCTTCCTTGGACACCTGCAGGGATGGGGACTCTAAACCTCCCTGGGCAGCCCCTGCCAATGTTTAACAACCTTTTCCATGAAGAAATTCCTCCTGATGTCCAACCTGGCACAGCTCAAGGCCATTTCCTCTTCTCCTGTCGCTGCCTGGGAGCAGGGCCCGACCTCCCCTTGCCTCAACCTCCCTTCAGGTACAAAACTGCTCCTTAAGCACCTTGTCCAGCCCCAGAACAAGGAGCATTAGAGGGAAGCAATCAAGGAGAGGCACAGCAAACCAGGGAAGATGGTTATGAGGAAAGGGGGTGTGGAAAGTTTACAGGGGGCTCAAGGCAGGGCTGGGCAAGTGCTTGGGAGTGAAATCCAGCAAGGATTATTAGACAGATGAGTCTTCCCTGACACAGAAAATATCCTGAGCTGAAAATAATTGGGGCCCAAGAGAGTATTCAAGGAAAGTATCAAGACTGTTTGCCTCTCCAGGAAAGCAATTATGGCCAGTGGGTCTGCGCAGAGCGTGGGGTTTTATCAGCTGCTTTTCCCGGGTCCTCACTGCAGCCAGCAAAGGAACACTCCACGCTCTCCTGGGGCAGGGCAGGGCTGTGCAGAGAGAGAAAAACGCAGGGGAGAGTGAGGTGAGGGGACGAGAAATGGGAAAAGGGGGCAGAGTAGGACAAACACAGGTGTACGTGGTTCTACGGGCGGCCCTGAGGACTAACCCTGGCCTTACTGACTTCAAGGGAGAGGGAGGAGAGGCTGAGCTGCTGTGATGGGGCTGTTGCAGCTGTGATGGTTTTAGGAGAAGAGGAATTTACAAGGAAAAGCAGCATCTCCAAGAAAAGCAGGTGCTCAGGTGGGGAGAGCAGTCAGCACTTGGGAAATGCAGCCACTGGATCAAACCTGCAGTGGTGCATCCCAAAACTCACCCATTTCCCTCCCACCCATCTACAGCACCCTGAAAGCAATGAAAGGTGCTCCTCTCCCTCCCAGGGGCGGCTCCCCAGGCTCACTAAGACAGATGAGCCCCAAATGAGGATCAATAACCAGGCTGTGAGTAAGGCAAGATGGACGAGGGAGGGAATGGGCACTGAAAAGGGCAAGTTCCAGGCAGCATTAATGATGGAGAGGGAGTTGCAGTGGAGCAGAGGAGGTAGCACTGCTCAGCTCTTCGTGCCTTCAGGAGGTTTGGAAGGAGGGACGTGTCCCAAGGAATCCAGATGCCAGTGAAAGCGCACTGGCACCTCCAGAGTGCCTCTGCCTCAGTGTTACGGGGTTTGGATGGCAGCAGGGACAGATCCAGGAACAAGGGAAGGAGCTGGAAAGCCGCAGGGAAGTCTCACAAAGGCACAAGCTTGTGCTGGTAACAGCTCAAGAAGGGATTGGGGGGAAAAAACCCCAAATCTGCTCATCTCAAAGCCCCTCTCTACCTCTCCTACAACATTCCGCTTTTATTTCCTTCAGTTCTCATCTTCCAGGCCACAGCGCTGTGCCCAGCCAGGCTGCTGTCACAATCAAAGCCAGTCCTTCAGTCTTGTGTCTCCATCAGGATGTGGGGGGAGGCAATAAACACCCCTTCTCCAGCAGCAGCTGCACGGCTGGCTCCAGGCACAGGGTGCTTGCAGGAATGTTACCTCGGAGGAGATCATTAAAGGAATCCGGCTAATTTTGTAATTCACACCTGGACTGCAAATGTTAAAGAGCCTGCAATAATCTCTAATGAAATAGCACATTGTTTAAAGAGTTCCCAGTGAAATTCGCCCTTAATTGATTTTTGATCTGTGAAAAAGCACCGTGGAGAGAGAGGAGAAATCAGTCAGGCTCCTGTTTCATCCCTCCTGTGAGCGTTTTCCTGCCTTTGTTTCCTTTGTCCCCAAGGAATCAACACTACACCGAAGAAAGCAGCCTGGAAGATACTACAGAACTAATAAATAACACTCGAGTGGGAATCCTGAACAGCACATCCTCTTAAATCATCCTGAAAAAGGTGAAGCAGTCTCCTAGGACAGCTCAAAAATCAGAGAATGTGGATTTGTAGCAAGAACTGTCCCAGACAAACCCCGTGGGCTGGGCCTTCTCCAGCCCTCAGGAGCCTCCCCAGCAGGACCAAGGCTGATCCCTGGAGCAGTAACACATCTCATCTTGCCCTCGGGGTGTCACAGGGGAGCTTAACCCAGACATGAATGACACGGAGCAATAGCCAAAGATATTGACAGCAAAGAGCTGGCAGAAAATTCCTGACAGCAGCAGCGTCCGGCTCAGGATGCGCCGGGGCAGCTGCTGGAGCCAGGGAAGCAGGTCAGGATTAACTCACGAGATAATGCACTGCAAAGCCCTTCCAAAAGCCAGCAGCAAACTGTCATCAAGCAAATGAGCAAACAGTAAAATATGGCTGGGAGAGATGAGAGGAAATGCATCTCCAAACATCAGCGGAGACCCAAACAAACTGCTGAAGCAGGCGGCTGGAAAGCACCAGGCACTCAATAAGGCTTTAACCAACATTTACAGCTGCCACAGAGCCTGCTGCAAATAACCAGAGCTGAAAGGAAAAAGGGAAAAAAATGAAGGAAAGGATGTGCAAAGGTTTTCTTAAGAGCTGCTGGAAGGAGCCACATCCCAGGCTGGCCAACTAAACCAGCAGGGGAACACCTTCCATGGCAAACCAGTCGTGATGGGATTGATGGCAGGGTAAAATCTGGGAGGCTGCCAGGGGAGCGGGAGATCCCTGGACACATTGAGCATCTTCAACAATGAAGCCTTTGATAAAATGAAGAGACCATTAATTAAGGAATTAGGGGAGAAGAATCCTCACGACTGCCACGTTCCGATCGGTGCTGCTCAGTAATAGGTTCACGTGGCTAAACCTGGGATAACGATGGATAACCTGGGATAACAGGGGATGCATTTCCCTCAATTACACAGCACCCATATCAGGTTTGTCATATGGCCCTGGCACAGGGTGCCCAGAGAAGCTGTGGCTGCCCCTGGATCCCTGGAAGTGTCCAAGGCCAGGTTGGATGGGGCTTGGAGCCACCTGGGACAGTGGAAAGTGTCCCTGCCCATGGCAGGGGGTGGAACAGGCTGAGCTTTAAGGTCCTTCCAACCCAAACCATTCCATGATTTTATGATTCTGTGGTTCTTGTGGGAATGATCAGATCAATTTTGCTTATTGGAAAGCACGTGTTGGTTCATTCCCCCAGCAAGGGTGGTGCTTTCCAGCTCCTGCTGGAGAACTTCCCTTATCACTCAGTTCATACCTCTCTGTGAGATCCACTGAAATTTCCACCTCAGCTGAAATGGGGGAATCAGCCAGATGGGATTCCAATGGAGTGGTTCGCCTGTGACCATGAGTGTTATCCTTGAGCAGGACTCAGGTGGGACCAGTCTCTGCAGGAGTGGCCAGGCAGGAGCACCGAAGGGAAGCTCTGTGTGGAAGGTGTCCATCCTGAGGGCTTTTCTTTCCTGTACCAATCCGAGGAACTTCCTTCAGCATCTCTCCCTCGGCTGCCTTGTCTAGACTATCACGCTGAGCATCTGGGGCATTTCATAATCTTCTTAAGAATTGTGACCTTCAGTTCTGTGTTACAGTGACCTGAAAGTTTGTCCAAGAAAAACACGAGCTTCGTTTTTAAAACACACAAATCTCCCCGGCTCAGCTGTTCCCAGGCAGGTCCAAACCATGCCACATTTTCTCACATCTGCAGAGAGCTGCTGTATGTGAAGTGTGTTTTTCCCACCCCACTTCCTTGGGTGTAATCATGCACGGTTAATTTTTAAAAACTCAACAACTTGGTAATTTCTCCCCTTGTACATCCCTTCGCCTTCTGGGGATAAAACAAAGAACCAGCTCCATGCAATACAGTGATAGGCCTGGGAGGTGCCAGGACAGCCCATCCACAAAGCCTTCAGCTGGCTCCTCTGGAGCTGGGCACATCTGCAGACCCTACCAAGCATCCTTTATGTCCGGTGCCTGCCATGCCCCACAGCACAGAAGCTGATGCAAGGGACACACGGTGACCTGGGCGAGGACACAATGCCCAGTGGCCAGGACACACCTGGGAGCTACTCCCATATCCCAAGCCCCTGCTCCACCCACTCACCCTGGAGGCTGAGGCCCTTGGTTTGTTTTTTAAGGCACAATTTAGTGCACTCCTTACCTGCTTCCTTTGAATCTAATGAGCCACGCTCTCAATTTGATTTGTCTGCCTTGGAAGTCTGCTCCTCACTAATTCCCATTCATCCATCTAGTTTTCCTTGTTCCCTGCAAACTGTCATTTTTCTGACTGCAGCGTATTCAACTCCATCATCCCAGGCATTTTATTTGTGTGGTTCTGCTCTAACGGCGAGCGTGGCTGTTTCAAATTATGCCTTGCTTTCAGTTTTGCTTGAGTGTAAAAATGTCGTGTAAAAATGAACTACCCTCTGATGAAGGCTTTCAGCCTTCCCATTTGAGGAACAGCAGGCAGCTTTTTGATTCTGGGAGCAATGGGAGAAGGAGCAATCCAGCTTTTGTTTTACAGATTGCTACAATAGATAGCTTCCCTGTAGGAAGTGCAGCACTATATTATGCTTATGTAAAGGGTAATGACTGGGAACTTGGAGAACTCTCCTCTTTGGAAGTGCCTGACGAGCGGGAACAGCAGGTGTGGAGGAAGAAGAAAGCTCCAAAGCCTTTCTGTCCTGACTTTCTCTTCTTTTATGTTTGGAGACTGAACTCGGTGTCAGAAGCAAGTCAGCTCCTGCAGGTACATGAAAGTGGAAAGGTGTGAATGTGGCAAGGAAGAAACCCAAACAAACAGGGGGAGGCACTGGTAGGGCTGGACCCCAAAGCCTGGCCCTGAGCAGCAGCAATGAAAGGGGCTGAGCTCAGCAATAAGAGGCTCTTTAGCTCACTGTGGGGAAACTGGGCAATTACAGGAGGGGCTGGATGAGGGAGAGAGCAAAGCGCCAGCAAACGCTGCTGGGGAAAGGCTGCGTCGTGTTCCGAGAGCAGCACAGCACATCACACCAGCAGTGAGCTGAGGAAATCCCACTGACACCCTCCACAAAGCCATTTCTGACCCACAGGAATGTCAGATACTAAAGGTGTCCCTCTCTGTCCCTGCAGACCTGAGGCAAAATGCTCCTTCCCGCTGCTACACACCACAGGGAGCAAAGCTCCAGAGAGGGACCCTTTGCTTTGCCTATTCCAGACACAAAAGACACCAAAGCCCCAGGAAATGCCACGAAAATGCAGGATCTGCTGAAGTCTGAGCTGGGCAAAGCTGGCTCTGGCAGCAGCTCAGGGAAGGCAGTCGAGGGTCCTGCGTGAGAGCAACGACACGGCCTGGCACAGAGGGAGAAACAAAATGCAGGACACTGCTCCAAGCCAGGCTCTGGGATGAACCAGAAAATACAGCTTGCCTGGTTTGCCCCTCATTGAGAAAGTCTCCCTCCTCTGGTCCAGAGCCTTCAGGCTGAGTCAGAGGTGTCACGGGGGCTTTTCCAATTTTTCCAATTTCCCTGGTGTGTGTCCAGCTCCATGATGTCCAACTCCTGGGTGGCCTTTGGGAACAACAGAAAAAAACCACAATTAAGTAAAAAGCAGCAGGAAATTCCCTGAATAGAGACTTGTGTGAAAGAACTGAGGAAGGAGAAAACCCCTGTGTATTCCCCTAAACTCTGTAAGAATTGCTGAAAGCAGCCGAACAAAGGGACAAGAAGCTGCTGGGACAACACAGTAATGCACATTTACTGAGAACATGGATCAGAGCAGCCCAAGGATGTGATCTGCATCCCTTTCCAGGCTGAGTTTTAGGAAACCAGCAGCTCCCAAAAAAGCAAGCAGAGACATGGTGACACATAACAGCCGTGATGGTGCTGGACAACAAAGACCTCCCTGATGCTCTGAGAGGAAGGAAACAAAGATGCAGAGAAATACAGACAAATTAAAAGGACTCCACCAGTCACAACAGCATGAGGACAATGGGAGTTCTAAGCTGTATGCCAAGGGAAAGCACAGACTGAAATACAAGTGGTAAAGTCAGCACAGGAGATGCTGCACGAGCCTAAAATACAACTTCATTCATGCAGCCGTGGTGCAAAAGCTGCAGGAGATGAATATACCACTGATAAGCACAAGGAATGGAAAGAGGGAGTGACCCCCACGATCCCCACACTATCTCTGCCAGGGAAAACCTCAAATGGTGTTTGAGGAGTGGGATGTCTCCCAAGCACACTGCAGCCAGCGCTGGGTGAGAGGAAAGCGGTACAGGGGTATGTGACAGTAGCAATATTTACTGGGAATGCACTGCAGGAAAAGGAAACCATTCCAAGAGCAACAGACATCTCTGATCCAGGAATGTGCCCATCACAGGACAAGGTGCAAGGCAGGGGAGTGCAGCAACAAAATAAAACGTTTGCAAGCACCAAAGGAATTCACCCCGTCAGAGAGCGTACATCCAAACACAGGGGACCGAGGAGACTCTAATTCCCTTGGGAAGAGGAAAAGCAAGCAGCAAACTCCAGCTCTGGCAGCAGGACACACACAGAACACGCTGTGGAGGCAGGGAAGCAGCAGCCTTACCGTGATCCCGATGCTGGCAGTCAGTGGTGGTGGGATGGGAGCGCTCCCTGGGATCCAGGCTGCAGTGCCACCAGCAGTCCCACAAACAACGCTCCAGGCAGGGAGGATCCCCTGGAGGCTCTTAGGCTGTGGTTTAAGGTCTGGGATAAAGGACTACATCCTCTCTGGCTGCTGCGAACAGCCGGGAGGGGAGCGGTAACTCCGAGATGAAGCAGATAAAGGATCACACACAAGTGATTTCCCATCGTCAGCTTCCAGCCCCATCCCACGGAGCGAGAGCAGCGCAGCCGACAGCCACAGATCCCAGAGAGGCTCGGAGATGGTTGGGACTTGGGAACGATCTAATAAAACCTCTTGCTCGTCCTGCTGTGCCCCAAGACAAACACACATTACAGCTGCATTAAGACAACACAGCTGCTCTGCGAAACAAGCAGCTCTTTCCGAAATGCCACGACGTGGAGGAAGGTGAAATCCAACCACACGATGGCAGGGAACAAGGGCCTAAGTCATCCCATATGGAAAAGGAACAGCTGTACCTGCGGTCACAGTAATCCCAGGAACAGGTCTGGCTTGCTGGGAGCCTGCTTACCGAAACAGACACAGCAACTGATGTTCAAAGTCAGGAAGGCTTCGAGAAGAAAACCTCAAATCACTACTGGGTGGTTTTTTTTTAAAGCCACAGCTTGCAGTCCAAAATATCTCCCGTGCCTCCCACTGAAGGGGAAATCTCAGAGCTTTGCCATGTGCTGCTGACAGGAGGGCTGTCTCCAGGGATGCTTCTCTCCCAGGGTGTTCCCCCAGCATAAGCTGGGAGTGTTGACCTTCCCCCAAAATAAATGCAGCAAGCGGCCCAAAGGCGTGAAAAGCATCAAAACAAGTGAAATACTTGGCCAGCTGCAAAGCCAGGCTTGGAGAGCCTCCAGGAGCTCCAAGAGCAAGCTCTCCTCTGCAGGAGCTCCCATCCACAATCCCAGTGCTGGTGCCAGGCTGCCCTCTCTGCTGCTGGGAAAGGCACCGGCAGTGCCGGCTCAGCACCGGGGCCGTGACACAGAGCAGCTCTCTGGATCAGCTCAGGGCATTCCCAGAGGAGTTGGAAAGCCAGAAATCCATGGGAGATAGTGCAGAAGGGTGCTGACCTTCCTCCTGACCGTTCACAACATTCCTGAGAGTGCCTGTCCTGCAGGTTAAGCCGGGCAGGAGTTGGATGCCAGAGGTCTGGCAAGGGCCAAAGCCCTGGAGAAGGGCTGGTCAGGAGGAAGAAGGAGACATAAATGAAACAGATGCCACCCTTCAGAGACCCTACAGCAAAGCAGGAAGGAGCCTGGCATGGAGAACAACTTCTCATTAACCCCTCAGGCCCAGCCTCCTGGGGAAGCATCCAGCAGGGCTGTGGGAGGCCCTCCGGGAAGCACAGGGGAGCCAGGTGCCAGTGGGTCCATCCCAACATTCCAGTTGTGTTCACTCCCTGGGCTTTCATACATTTTACCTGGGAGAGGGAACAGGGCCAGTCAAGCACCAGCTGCCACGGCAGCAAGAGCAGAACCAGGAGTTCAAACAGCTCAGAATTAGCTACAGAAAAGCTGAAAGAGAACAGGGAAGCAAGGCACTGTCACGGGGAGAAATGCCTGGTTGGGAAATGGAAGATGTCTTCATCCAGCATCTCCCATTCCTGTGTGGCTCCAGAGGGCTGTGCTGGGAACACCAACAGGAGATAAAGGGGTAATGGCCATGAACTGAAGAGACAATAGGTTTAGATTAGATAGACAGGAGAAATCCTTCCCTGGGAAGGTGGGGAGGCCCTGGCACAGGGTGCCCACAGAAACTGTGGCTACCCCATCCCTGGGAGTGTCCAAGGCCAGGTTGGACGGGGCTCGGAGCACCCTGGGATAGTGGAAGGTGTCCCTGGAAGTGGCACTGGATGAGCTTTACAGTCCCTTCCAGCCCAAACCATTCTGGGATTCCTTGATGAAGATAACACACAGCTGAACCGGAATAAATAACCTAAGAGTCCCAGAATTATGGTCTGCCTGATCCCAGGAGAAACAAACCTTTTTTTGGGGACCGGCCATCCATGGGAAGCAAGCTTAGGCTGAACAGACACATCCCCACCTCTGAAATACCCCAAACTCTTGGTGCATTCCCCTCCACAAGCTCACGAAATGAGCAGAGGAAGCTGAAACACGGAAGGGGAGAGCTGAGCAGTGGGAAGGAGGAAGAACTGTCTCCCAGAGAGGCTGACAGCGACTCTCGCCCTCATCACAGCCAACAGCTCTTGCATGAGGCAGTTTTCTGTCACCACACCAAAGGTGCTCCTGTCCCAACCCCAGACTTCAGGATGTGAGGTTTGTGCCAGCTGTGGGAAGCCCAGCTCCTTCCAGGGAGCAGCAGGAACCGGGGGATGTCTCCACTCAGGGAGCGGTGGGTGCAAGGAGGGTGAAGGAGTCCCGTGACTGCTCCTCCAGCCCAGCTCTCTGAATGAAGATGGACTTTTTTTTCCACATAATCCAACATTTCAAAGCCTGGGTGTCCATGGCTGAGGCTGGGGTGGTGGTGGGGAGGATTGATCCCCTTTGCTGACAGCAGAGACACATGGAGTGAATGGGAGAGGGGCTGCAGTGGTTATTGATCTGCTGCACGACCTTGGCTAAGTCACTTAACCTCAGTTTCCTCGTCTGGATATTGGGAATTATGGGACTTGCAGAGTGCCACCAATTCATCAGAGGGAACTACTTAAGAGCCCTTTATGACTTAATAGGATTTCCCACTTGAAAATTGCTCCCATGAGGATTGAAGCAGTGGGAGTGGGATATTCACAGCCTGACTTCTACTGTAAGTGCAGAGCTTTTTTTTTTTTTAATGTTTTTTTCCCCTAAAACACCCATGTAAATCTTACAGCTCAGGAGAACACAGTCCAAGCATGTCCAGCCTCAGTGCTCTTTACAAACACTTTTTGAATCCACCCTGGCCATGGTAACAAGCCCCTCTCCTTGTCTGATTCATGTGGATTCAAACATTCGGAGCTGCAGACCCTGAGCTGGTGGGGAAGGATGCTCAGCTGGGTGCTCATGGTGTGAGGCCTGCTCAGATTAACCTGCAGGCTGCCACACCACGGCTCCCTGGAAGAAGTGAAAATCCAGAGGGTTAAAAGCTGAAGGCAGCAACAGTATCACGGTTCCCTCAGGAAGGTCAGCTCCAAGGTCCAGTTCTCCTGTGGGAGCACAGAATCATGGAATCACAGAATGGCCTGTGTTGGAAGGGACCTTAAAGCCCATCCAGTCCCACCCCCTGTCCTGGGCAGGGACACCTTCCACTATCCCAGGGTGCTCCAAGCCCCATCCAGCCTGGCCTTGGACACTTCCAGGGATCCAGGGGCAGCCACAGCTTCTCTGGGCACCCTGTGCCAGGGCCTCCCCACCCTCACAGGGAGGAATTTCTTTCTAATATTTAATCTAAACCTACTCTCTGTCAGTTTGAAGCCATTGCCCCTTGTCCTGGCACTCCAGACCCTTGTCCACATTCTCTCTCCATCTTTCTTGCACCTTCAGGCCCTACAAGGCCACAGTGAGGTCACCCCAAAGCTTCTCCTCTCCAGGCTGAACAATCCCAGCTCTCCCAGCCTTTTCTCCCAGCAGAGCTGCTCCATCCCTCTGAGCATCCTGGTGCCTCCTCTGGGCTCTCTCCAGCAGCTCCAGGTCCTTCCTGTGCTGGGCCCCAGGGCTGGGGCAGCTCTGCAGGTGGGGTCTCACCTGAGTGGGGCAGAGGGGCAGAATCCCAATCCCTTCCCTGCTGCTTTCGATCCATAGGAAGGTTTAAATCCCTTTGTCCCCACACTCCAGGCCACTGCCCAGCACAAACCAGGCACTGATGTTTCCTAAGAACAACCAGTGCTTCCAGTGCAGGGCAGTTCAAAGCACCTCGAGACAATTCAGGCCAAGGGCTGAGAAGCTGAACACAAAATTCTTCTCCATGGTGAACGCTTTCCTGGGGAAGGGCAGATAAAAATCCCCAGTGTTTGTGCCTCAGTACAGCCAGTGCTTTATGAGCTCTCCCAGCCCCACACACAGCCCCGGCACCCGGAGACCACGGCACTGAATCCAAAGATCTTTCCTGTGCTAACTCGCTCCTCCACAGGGAATTCAAATACTTACCAGCCTGAGGAATATCTACTTCTGCCCTGTCACACTCCCTTGCTCCTTCCTCACCCTTCCCCTCATCACCCACACAGTCACTTGGTATTTATTCTGCTCTATTTTATTTGGATTTCCTCTAAGCAGACTCATTAATCTTCCCTGCAGATGCACAGCTCTGACAGCCGGGGTCTTGACACCTCCAGAGCCAGCGAAGGACATTCTCATACTCTTCTCTTCTTTTTCCCTGCTCCTTTCTCCTTTTAAAGAAACCCTTCATACCTCACCAGGCATGGGGTTTTTGATGAGAAGGTCATGTGAACTGGAGACAAGGGGGCTGTGGGGGAGGAAGGCAGGGGAAGAGGATGCAACTCCCACAAGGAACTCCCAAAGTCCCACTGAAAAGGTCAGGAAGCTTTTGAGTCCTCTGCACTGCTCCCCAACACAAAAAAATATACTCAGCCCAGTGCAGAGATACTTGATAAAGAGTCTAATGAAGTGGAAAGAGTGTTGTAGGGGAAGAATAGTCCTCTCTCATCTCGACATCCCATGATGCTCCATCCAGTTGCTATGGAGACTTAAAAAGAGAAGGGGTTTTGTTGTCTTGAAGGGCCTTCTTCTCCCCTCCCAGTAACCTTGACCTTTTGCAGGTTTGTGTGTTTGTGTGTGCATGTGTATGTATTTGTAAAAAAGAGATAAGGAATTCCATTTCCTCTTATCTGGTCATGGCTCACTGGCTGGCACTGATGCATGTGGGGGGCCGTCAGCTTGGCTCAGCACGGAGATTTGGAGAGGATAAGAGCAAGAAAATACAGAGGGGAGCAGTTAATTAAGGCTGATACTGCAAAGGACATTGTTTGCTGGATAATGAATTCCATCCGCCCCAGAAACACAAGCGCAATTAAAGGTGTGAGAGATGAAGGGCAGGAGGGAGCAGTGGGTCACTGTCACCAGACAAAGTGGCCCCAGTGGCCCTCCAAAGCCGGGGTTTCACACAAAAAACCACCACCAGAGATTATGTCTCTTGAACAAGGCAGAGGAGCTGCTGCCTTGCTGCCCCCCCAGGTGAGGAAGGGCTCCCTGTGGTGTCAGTCCTTAGAGGGATGTGAGAGTCACTCAGGGTTGATTTAGGAGATCCTCAAAGCACGAGGAATGTGGGGTTTAGCAGACAGGCCCATGCACAACAACGCTGCCCACAAGTTCACGTTCACTCCCTCCCTTTACCAGGAATTTAATGGTAATTGCTTAGCAGGAATTTACTTCCCATTTTTAGCCAGGCCGACGGAGATGCTCAGATGTCACCAGGAGCCCACTGTTTTCATCCTCCACCAGCCCTCACAACACCCAGCCCACACCTCCATCCCCTCCACCCTCCCCATCTCCTTCCCAGAGTGGAGAGGGAACCTTGGTGCTGGAATTTGTGCTCCAGCTTGGGTCCCCTCCTGGCTCAGAGGCCACCACAGCCCCTCTGCTCACTCTCCATGTGAGGCAATTAACCTCTGTGAGCCATCACCTCATGGGACAGACAAACAGGCGAGGAAAGATGATGGAAAATCATCTTTTTTGTGGGATAGGAGCCACAAAGCTTGGCTTGGAGAATGCTGGCATCAGGAGAGGAAGGAAGACATGGAATGTGCCTGCCATATCCTCTACAACACCAGAGAAACCCGCGCAGCCCGTTCCAGCCAAGAGCACGACCACGTCCAGGAGTCAGGCCCGGATTTGGATGGAGTGTTGCACAACCCCATTTTTAATTACTGAGGATTATTCATGTTGGGTAAACAACCCGACACCGTTTGGCACCTGGTTTGCTCCAGCTGTAGGTTAATGAGGATCTGATGTCTGGGACATCTTTGAACTCCTCTCAATTACCAGCAGCAGAAGCGTCCCAGGGTCAGATTCCTAAACCCTTTAGGGATTTAGCTTCCCTGTCCCTAAAGAGATCAGGGATAAGGTTTATGGTCACCACTAACCCTGTGTCTGTGCACTCTCTAAATTAACACAGCGCTGACCCAGGCAAGATAAGGAATTAATCAAAATGAACTCCCCGAGCAGTGGCCTTGGCAGTTCTCTGCTCTCCTCCCTCCAAGCCTGGCTAAGCTTCCTCAGATCCTGACTGACTTAAAGCAACTCTGCTCCATGCACTGGTCCTGACAGCTTTCCACATCACATTCCAAGTGAGAAGAGAGTACCGAAAGAAGAAAATCATTAAAATTTTATTGGAAAATATTTCTCTTTTAGCCAAGACTGCTGGTGATACGATCACCTTTCCATTTTCTGCAGGAGTTTGAGTGTGAGCCTCTCCCCCAGCCCATCCCTCAAGCTTATGATCTGAACTTGTTTGTCCATTCCCAGCCTGCCAAACTATTTCCAATAATAAGATCCATCTCCTCCTGCTCAAAGCTGCATTGTCTTCATATCCTTGGAGATCAGATGTCTGTTCTCCCTTTTATCACTTGAGCTGCACGTGTTTTGATTGTAAACACCCTGATAACACTCCAGTTAGCCCCTCACAAGTGAAATAATAAAGGAGAGATAACATTTCTAGACGTGACACTTAGATTGTCATCCTACCCTGAGATAACAAGGAGCAGACAGCCCGGGAGTCTGTCTTACCCCGATAAAGATCTTGTCACTATAGATACAAAAGAGATAAACTTTCTAAAATAATATCCCTGTTCATGTCACTTTGCTCAAGTTGGAGAAGTGCAGTTCCTCTCCCTCCTCCCACCGGGTCTGTTTACAATTCCTGCCCTCCCCATCCCTGTGGAACAAGCCCTTGGCACGTCACAAGACAGGAATTTGTGTTTCTCACCCAGAAGGAGCAGCTGACAGGTACAGTCTCCTGGGATAAGGTTTTTGGGCACAACCAGCTCAGAACTCAGCAAACACTTTTTGTAGAGGGTTATACCCACCACAGCCCCACCAAGCACCAGTTATCCCCACCTGCTGCACCTCCCTGCTCCCGAAAATCCCCCACATCCATGGCTGGATGGTCCATCGCAGCGGGATGCTGCTCCCTGCAGCAGGTGCCAGCGTTCAGAGCTGCCTTTCTCCATGCTGACTACAAGAGATGCTTGACATTTCTGAGCTGAGGCATTTCAGAAATGACAAACGGGCTTGCAATCAAAATGAAAACGTGTGCAGAAACGTCTCCGATCGGGCTGGGAGTTGCCAGGCTTGGAAGCTGAAAGCTGAGCGTTTCTCTAAAAAAGCAAAATAAAATACAATAAAATTATATCATTTATTCAAGAAATACATCTGCTGATCCAAAACTGCTGCGCCCCTTGGGAATCGCTTTTATTGTTTGGTTGGTTTTTGCAAAAGTACTTTTAAATACTTCACAAAGTGCTTTGAAGGACAAAAACATCCAAAGGGAATGTTTCTGAATTGACATTTTCTCTAAAGAGAGAAGGTGAAGTACCTGCTGGAAGTCTACCATATTGAGCTGTCTCACTGAAGAAGCAACCACCAGCACCAGTGTGTTTTGGGGACTGGTCTGTGTGGTCTCCCCAATGTAGAAAACACAAGAATTTATTCTCCTCCTGGTGAATATTGACCCTGGCTTTGCTTCACTGCATATTTACCTCTCGGGTCAATAAATCATCATGTTCATCTCAATAGAAGTCAGTATCTGCTTATTATTATATTAACCTTTCCCAGGCAGATAACAGTTGGTTTCCCCCTCTAAGAAGATATGCACAAATTGAATAACCAAGAAGGGTTCCTTTGTGATCGGACTTTTTCACTACCAGCATTCTTGCTCGGTTTGAGGCATGTGAAACAGCACCCATTTAATGCACCACATGGAGCTGTCTTTCTCCTACAAGCAGCTTTCAGAGCATACACTGAGCCCCAGGAAAAGCCCTGGGATATCTGGGAGATAACACATCCGTGGAGTCTGTCCTCTGGCCAACAATATAAAAAAGAATGCTGCATCATTTGGTCCTGCAAGAGGTCAGGCTTTCATCCTGGCCAGGTATCAGCACGAGCCCTCACAAAGCACCCAACACAAAGACAGGGAGGCTCAGCCAAAATTTGGGAAGAAAAGCTTTGTGAATTTGTGAGGAAGGATGGCTAGGCAGAAGGACAGATGGAAAGCAGGAGGATGAAGGCAGAAGGAAAGAAGCCTGGCACACAGGAATAAAAAGTGACTCTTCATGATGGAAGAGAGAAGGGCAGGTGCTGAAGTGGAGCCCAGCCTCGGTGCCCCCACACGGGGCACAGAGAGCAGGAGATACCTGGTGGGGCTGTGCCTGCTGCCCTCCTGTCGCCAGCCTTTGGGGATTACAGACAGCATGGCACTTCTTCAAAAGTGCAGAAGACAGCCTTGACATCCTGGCAAATTCCTGCCTTCAATAAAAAGCACTGACTTGCAAGGCTGCGTGTGAGATATGGCGACACATATGGCTGGCACGGTGTCCTACATACTGCCTGAGCTGCCACCAGCCACCTCGCTGCCTGCAAAGCTCCTCAGCTATTAAAGTCACACCATAAAATGTAATTTGCCTTTATATCTTAAGCTCAAAAGCTCCTTTAAATTTGATATATGCACTCCTTCCCTGAAATCTAGATTTTAACGGCGCTTCTTTCACGTGCAAGTGCTGCCCGCAGGTGCCAGCCAGACTTCCTGTGTAGGGGAAACAGAATGCTGATAAAACTTAGGATAAAACATTTATCATGTTTCATTCGACTGGACTGGAACAGAAATATGTGTCATTAATGTGTTACTCTGTGCATATCTGCCCAGCGAGGGGTGGTTGGCCTTGGGTACCTGCTGGGAGTGAGACCGGAGAGGGATGAAGAGGAGAGGAAAGTTTGAGCTTTGTGGAAAAGACTGAACGAGGATACTGGGCCAGAGGGCAGGGAACAAACAGCACAAAGTCATCCCCATAATCTGTATAAAACACCCCTGGAGTCTGCTGCTGGATCCAAATGTGGTCCCAAACATCCCTCTGTTTATCAACACTCACTTCCAAAAGCTTCTGAGCTGCTGAACAAAAACAAACACCAGCCATGATATGAGATAAACAGGAAACGAGCCAGAGTAAACCCTGCAGTGGGAACAAAGCCTGGGAGAGCAAATACAGAGCCCCAGGGGACAGAGACTGTGGAAAGCACAGGGAAAGGATGCTCACAGGTCTGGCAGGAACACCTATGGCCCCATGAAGGAGGAAGAGCTCCACCAGGTTTTCCAGCAGCATGGAGAACCAGGATGAGCTTTACAGCTTGGCAGAAACCTCCATGAAAGACTCCGGGCTTTTCACCTTCAAAATCCACCAGAACTGCAATGGCAGGCACTTGGGCTCAGTGGCTGCTGCCCACCGTGAAATCCAGATTAATCCAGGCAGATGTGAAGCCCGGGCAGCAAATGGCCAAGCAGCAACTGTTCCTCCTCTCCCGTGCTGGAAAAAAGCCTGGCTGTGAGACATCCCACTTCACCCACGGTACCCAACTCCTGCAGGCAGGAAAGCCCTTCCAGATTACAGCGTCCCTGGCTCTCTTCACCCGGGGAAGGATGGGCTACAGCCAGCTCAGAGAACCTGGGAACGACAGTGATTCACCCACGGGGTGGGGATGGCAGCATCAGACACCCGAGAAACCACAGTGGGGTCAAGGTGCCACCACCTGTGCCAGCCCAGGCTTGCTCCTTGGAAAGATGTTGCTAGACATGCCCAGGGACAGGAAGAACTCCCACACAGGGGATGGCATCACTTCACCAGCTTCCAGCCTTTGGAATGCACCCATCCTACATCCCAAATCCAGACCCAAACAGCTCAGGGGATGAAGGACACGCGTGATCCAAGGCACATTTCATCATGGTGAGGAGGAACCCAAGCCCCCATCCCACGGACAGGAGGCTTTTCCCTGCAAAGGGAAGGAAATGGCAGCCCATGCTCTGTGGCACAAACACCGCATGGGATGATGGGCGCACATCCAGCCCAAAAACTTTTGGCTTTTTTTGTCTTGTTTTCCTTGTGATAGAATTGAAGGGTTTCCTGCTGTGCTCTGAAAAGGGCAGAAACAATAACCTTTGCAATTAGCACTTGGCAGAACAAGCTCCTGTCCACAATAAATTAACGGAACCAATTAGGGAGGAGGGAAAATCATCAGATGCCATAAGGTAAATCCCGGCTCTGCCAGAGAACGAGCAGGGGCCGTTCCGGAGCACGGCCACTCTGGGACATCCTGCTGGCTCCGAGGAGGGACAGACAAAGGCTTCCTCCCTGTGCCCAAGCCTTGTCCCAGCCAAGGGAGGGGTGGAATGCCAAGCCACGCTTCTATTTGAGACCTGTCACATGAAATTTATTGCCTTGTTCTCACCTTGCTGGTGGCAACCACATCCCAAAGGGGCCTCTCAAGGCAAGGGGGGGTCACAGACCAGTCCCTCAAGGGGTGAAGCTCTCAGCTGGGAGATGATGGGTGGATGAACTGTGCTAGAGCATTTCCTCTTAGCTTTGCTTGCTCCAAGACCTTCAGTTCCTCCCCGCTGTAGCTTGTATCTGTAGGACACAGAGGTTCCCTGCCTGCCACTCCTCTGGGACAGCCCATCCTGCCAGGGGACACTGAGGAGCAGGGCTGGCTGTCCCTGTCAAACCTCAGCAGCTGCTTGTGGCCAAGAGCTGCAGCCAGTGCCACTCCTGAGAGCAGAGACCACCAGGGTAGGGACACGTGCCAGAGAGCGTTCCCAAGGCTGAGCCATCCTCGACAACAAACGTGGCCTGCAATAATCAGAACACTGATTTTTCATCCCCTACCTGGTCCTACATGCTCTATTCTTCCATCCAGCTGAAGCAGAAAACTGTATTTCAGCTTTAGAAACACATTTGAGCCACCATCCCAGGCAAGATCGCGCTGATGCTCTGTTCAAATTGACTTGGGCATGAGCAAAGGCGTGTGCTTGAGGAAGGGAGTGAGGAACCATAAACCAGGCAAAGTGACAAACAGCAGCATGTCAGGAAGGGGAGATGTGCCTGGTGGGCTCGGCAGAGATCACTCCCAGACCCATCTGTTGTCACCTCTTCATTAACGAGCTGGAAAATGAAGTAAAGAGCAAATAACAGAATTGGCAGACCCAGCTATGTTAGGAGGTGATGCCATCCCCCAGTGAAGGACAGGGACATAAAACAAATGAGAAGACAGGTTAGAAATCAGGGTAGGAGATAAAGAACAGTGAGAAAAATGTCTCTCCACACAGATTTACAGAGGGGATCAAAACCATTCAGGCAACCCAACATTCCCCTCTGCAAAGGGTTCTGGTGTTTCAGATTTGTAGGTGCTGTTAAACAAAAGCCAAAACCGTCCCCAGAAGAGAGTGAGTGTCCCGGGTTCCATGTGTCAGACAATTATTTACTGTTTGCTGGGGATTTTTCTCTCTGAAAAGGAAGTTCATGAATATTTCAGACAGCAGGGACATGAACATCTGCCCCCATGGACATCTCCACAGTCACCCCGTGGGAATTCAGTCCCATCACTCACTTGGTCTGATTTCATAATCTCAGAGTACATCCAACTTCAGCTCCCAGGCTTTTCTTCTTCCTTTCTCCTCAGAATCCCTTTTTGCTTTAATAGGAGTTACATAAACACCGGGCTCCCAGAAGCAGTGCTGTGAGGAAACAGGAATTCTCACATGAGCCTCTAGCGTCCCTCTCCAGCCTGCAAAGCTCCAAGGAGCCAAGCGATGAATTCATGCACCCAGAAAAACTCCCAGAAATTCTTAAGGAGACTCCACTGGCTGCCTTCAAGGAAACCCCAGTGAGGAGTGACTGGAAGTGTTGTTTTTAAAGCCACACTCGAGGTGTAAGAGTGAGAGGTGCCTTGGTGGTTCACTCGGGGATCTCCTGCAATTCCCCTGGATGTGGACACAAGAACAAGATTCAGACAAGACATATGCACACACAAACAGCCAAGAGGGGTAGCAGGGCTGAATAAACACACAGCTCTGGGGTTTCAGTGGCTGTATACAGATATGTCTAAATTTTTTAAGTCTATATACAATATTAGGTGGATGCAGAGATGCTCAGAAATCTTTGAAGACGACCCGAGGAGGTCTCAGGGTGAAAAATCACCCTTCCCAGAATGTTTTCCTCTTCTTCCTTGCTTTTTCCTGTTGGATTAGAGAGCCAGCACAGTGGACTATAAATGAACACTCAGCAGCACTGGCCTTCTCCCAAGCCCTAAATTGTTTATAGCCCATTCGATCTGCACTTACAGCCTTGGATCTGCTAATCCAATTGCATCTTCTTTCTATGGCTGGGCTTTTTTCCTTTTAAACACCATCTTATCTAATCAGCACCATTTGCATTGTGTGAAGTCTATACGTGCTCCAGGAACCCAGTCAATCAGATTTAATACATCAAAGAGCTTTTTTTCTAAAGCTCAGCAATTTTGGGTTTTTTTTTTATTTAAGCATGAATATGTGTGCTCAAAGCTGGGATTTCTGACTGGGTTTTCTTCTCATTTTTAGGGGAAAATTTGGTGCTGAAGTGTGGCTAGAGTTTCTGTCTTCCTGCACCACATCTCCCTCCCCAGTTCCCAGCTCCCAGAGCGGAGATGCTGCTGTGACCTTTTTCCACGTGGGATAGGCACAGTTTGTGTGGGGGCACAAGGACAGCTCTGAGCAAGGAGAGGGACCACAGCTCCAGCAGGACTCTAGAACAGGCCATAGGACATGACAGTGGCGTGGTGGGAATCCCAGAAGAGCTCTGCACGTTCCCTGAATGGCTGGGGCAGAGCGATGGGAGCGGTACCAGAGAGTGACGAGTGGCCTGATGGACCTCAGCTGATCTCCTCACTCCCCAGCTCGCTCCTGCTGCCCTCAGCCACTTGGATTTCCTGAGAGGCCAAAGACACATCATCCCATAGGTCACTGGTAGGAGGAAGCCTTACAGGCTGCTGCAAGTTGCTGGTTCCTGATTTATAAACACTCTTCCCCTTCCAGCGCTGATTCATGCGGCAGAGAACATTCCTTCTCCCCTCTGTGCAATTACTGAGCACAAACATTGGCTTTTAATTACAAGATTAAAGTTCCCATTAAAAATGAAATTCTTAGAGGCCTAATAACCAAAGTTTTTAGGAAGGGACCACGATCCTACTTGCAAAGACCAACCACACAGACCCCTTTACTTGGCATATCAAAGTGGGCACACATTTGCTCTCATTCTCCAGAGTCCTTCCACCATGCCTGCAATTTCTGCTCAGATTTGACCTCTAGTTTCCCTAGACTGCAGTCACTGCTGCAGAAATGCAGCTGAAGCCTGCAGGTTGTTCTCCAGCCCGCTTCTGAAACCTGGTGGGAAAGCAACCGTGTCACCTCAGCTCCTTCTGCCACTCCCCAGCCATGGTAGACATCAGAAGAGGAGTTTTGTCCAATGCTCACACAGAATCCTTTTAAAAATTCACCCAAATTTGTATGAAAAAGCAGATTTCTGCTGTTTAGTCATGGCATGACCAGCCCAGGGCTCTCTTTTGTCCTAGACCTCATCCCGAAGGGTTTGAATTAGGAGCAGCAGCACCACAGCTTTTGCCTCTTGGATCTGCCCTGAATGGAGAATCCCAACTGCCCCCTGCCACGAGGCTCTGAGTGGGATCAGATTAGAGTCAGGATGGGGCCAAAACACAGACCTGGGTCTGTTGGGTGTTATTTTTCCTCTATCAACAAACAAAAAAGGAGAAAACACCCACATCTATGATTTATCCACCAACTCATTCACTCCTCCCCTACCACTGCTAAAATAATGACATCCCAAAGACATCCCAACCCCACTGCTAAAATAACGACACCTCAAAGACATCCCAACCCCACTGCTAAAATAACGACACCCCAAAGACATCCCAACCCCCCTGCTAAAATAACAACACCCCAAAGACATCCCAACCCCACTGCTAAAATAACGACACCCCAAAGACATCCCAACCCCACTGCTAAAATAACGACACCCCAAAGACATCCCAACCCCCCTGCTAAAATAACGACACCCCAAAGATATCCCAACCCTACTGTTTAAATAACAACATCCCAAAGACTTCACAGCCTTCTCCTGCCAGACCAGCTGAGTCCCACACTGGTGAGGGACAGGTGTCCTCCTTTTCCTGGGAGAGCTGATCCTGAGCTTCAGTTAAAGTGGATTTCAATAGACTGGAATCCAACAGGCTTCCCAGTTACTCCCTTTTTCTTTCTGGGTGTGTTTGGTCACCAAGTCTTGTTTCTCTCTCACTAAAGTCATTCACTAAACCTGCCTGCTTATTTAAACCTCAGCAGCCTCAGTCCACTGCCATTTTGCCACCTGAGACCAAAAACCTGGAGTCCCTGAGTCATTAAAAGCAAGACACTATTAGCACCAATTCTGCCTGGCTCACTCCCTCCTATTCCATGCCCATGTCTGAAGCTCCTTCCTTTGTGAGCTCTAATGTGTGTTTAATGTGCAACTTAATTATTTGATTACAGCAGCGTAATTGTGTAATTGTAATGTATTGTGCAAGTTGGCTGGAAGGAGAGGGGAGACATTTGCTGAGTGACGTGGAATCCACAGAACAACAACAGCATCGAGGAAACAGAAGAAATCCAGCGAGACGATAATTTGGAGGAATAGTTAAGAAAATGGGCACTTTGGAAAATGAAAAGTAGCTGGACTTTTTTTTTAATCTTTATAATTAATTTATTCTTCCCTCTCATTGCGTTGTGATCAGTGAGAAATTCTCTGCTCGTTGCCAAAGCACGAGCGAGTATGGCTGTGCTGGAAGCGCGGGGCCGGGCAGCCTGTCCTGTCCCTGCCACATTCCTCCAAGGAAAACTGAACATGTGCCCAAATTGTTGAGCTGGCCCTCGAAAAATGGTAGCAGAGCAAACACACAGAGGTTTTCCTGGATCAACAGCACCCACGGCTCAGCCACGACCACGCACGAGCCCACGGAGCCAAGCAACCTCCCATGGAATAACCCTGCCGTGGAAACAGGAAGAGGTGCACAGAGGACTCATGGCAATTAATCACAGAGTAGTAATTCAAGTACCTGGATGAGCCCTCTGGGCCATCTCAGGGCAACACATCTGCTCTCCAACATCTGGACTTTGGATCAGAACACTCCTGTCCATGGGCTGAACCCAAAAATGAGGGGAAAAACCCTGGAAGAATTCAATCAAGGTGAGCAACAGACACGGGAGCTCACTGCAAGGATTGCAAAGCACATCTTGGAGATCAATTCTGAGCCCAGCTCCATGAGCTCTCCGGTTTCTCCTGCTCTCCTTCAAAAGACTTTAATGACTCCCTGTCCCCCAGCAGCAAGGAGAGCCACATTCCCAAGGAGAGCCACATTCCCAAGGACACCACATCAATAAATAAGAGGAGCAGCAGCTGAGACAGCCAGCCCAGCCTCCTCATCCCACATCTGGTGAGGTACAGTCTGCCTGCACCATCCCCAGTTTCTGTGGGAGACACAAGCCCTCGGGAATTATTTTAGGGAGACCACCGAACCTGTTTCTCATCAGCAACTGATGGATGACAGGTGAGGGCTCGTACCAGTAACGCTTTCCACAGCGAGGGTTTCCCCGTCGGAGCGCAGCTCCCGCGGTGCTGGAGCCCACACAGACAGGAGATCTGCACCCAGATCCTGGCAGCTGCACACACCCTGCCACAGGCTGCTTCACAGGTGACATTTCCACACAGCTGGGGTTACTCTCGTGGCCATTTCAGCCAAGTTTCTCCCTTGAAACATCCCAAGCCAAGCTTTGGCACACAAACTGTGGGATTCTGACCCATTTCAAAGCCTGCTCTGGTCTGAGCACAGACTCCGGAGCGAGGAGCACTGAGACTGCTCCGGTGTCAGCTGCACAGAGGGAGGCAGTGGCAGCCTGTCCATCTGCCAGCTATCCAGATAAGATTAAGGAGCAAATTCCGGGACGTGGAAGTGGTCCCTCCACCAGTAACAGTGAGCTCTTGTAGCAGTGCCAGGCAGGGAGGGACGGTGAATGGAGCCAAATAATTGCAGTTATGCCCAGGCTAAATTTGCCACAATTCTAATTAATACTCTCAGATAAGACCCAGTTTCAGTCCAAAGGGACTGTTTCTCCCTGGGGTCTCTCGCTGTTTTCACACCTGTGTTAACAGCACAACACACACAATCACAGTGGAAAGCTTTGCTCCCCAGTTTGCCCATGGAAAGAGCTGCAGGAATACTGGGAGGCTCCACCCTTTCCCAGAAACACACGTTTTGGAATCCGAGTCATACACCACAACCCTCAAAAATTCTGCCATCTCCAAGCTTGCAGTGAGACAGGGAAGTATTTTCTACCAAAACAAGAAGTCAGCACTCAGAGATGATGCTTCAGGATAAAAGTGTTTGTTTGGTGGAGTTTACTTTTTAAGGAATGTCATCTGAAGCCAGAGTAAAAACATTTCTGGTTTACAATTAGAGAAAATAAAGATTTGTATGCATGCTCAGCTCAAAATAAAAGGAAAAAAAGAGGATTTAATGGAATCCTAACAGAGCAGATTTGGCAAATCCCACACATTCCATTGCTTTAGAATAAAAATGACAAGCAAACTTTCCGTGCTGAAGCTTTCTTGCTGTTTGGCCAACTGCAAGGCAAAAAGAGGCTGCAGATTGGCCTGGGCCATCAAGGATTTCCAGAGCATCTCTCTCTCTCAGAAGCAATCAGAGCTCTCAGCTTTAAAGCCATTGCAGAGGAACTCATTAACATTTTGCTCCCGGACAAAAGGGGAGAGGCCTTCTCCCGTGGATGTGGGCAGCTGCTGGGCCCCCCAGCAGCATCCATCACCCAGCATGTGAGGTCTGGAACTCCTGCCGGTGCACCAGGGTGTTTGTGTGCATTTCTGAGTGCCTGACAGTTATGATGTTGTGCCAAGGCCTGTCTGACTCTTCGGGGAGGTCACTCAGACATGTTGTAATTCAACAGACGTGCAAGAAACACAATTTAGCACCATCTTCCCACCTTCCAACACTCTCGCTCCGAGGAAAAGGAAAACAAAACAAAACGTTCCTAATGCATCAGTGGCGGGTTCCTGATCTCCCAGCACAGCTGCTGCCCGTGCTGCCCAACACACAGACAAAATCTGGGATGGGAGGAGATCTGGAGTTGCTTTTCCAGAGGAGTGAGCCTCAGGCTCATCCACTGGTGTGATCCCTCACAGCTTCCCTGCAGTGAGGGCTGGAAACCTCTGTCAGGGAAGGAAATCTGGATTAATGCTGCTAATTAAAAGGGACAGAGGACATGGTGGGCAGGACCAAACATCTTCTCTTCAGTGGAGGAGATGCATACAGGATGTCAGGGAGCCACGGAATGGCCTGGATCGGAAGGGACCTTAAAGCCCATCCAGTGCCACCCCCTGCCATGGGCAGGGACACCTTCCACTATCCCCAGGTTGCTCCAAGCCCCATCCAACCTGGCCTTGGACACTTCCAGGGATCCAGGGGCAGCCACAGCTTCTCTGGGCGCCCTGTGCCAGGGCCTCCCCACCCTCACAGGGAACAATTCCTTCCCAACATCCATTCTAAACCTACTCCCTAGCAGTGGGAAGCCATTCCCCATGTCCTGGTACTCCAGACTCTTGTGAACAGTCTCTCTCCATTTTTCTTGTCGGCTCCTTCAGGTACTGGAATGCCCCAGTAATCTAAGATTATGTAACTCAGTATGAGCTAGAGCCTAAAAACGTGTGTGTGGACACTTGGCAATGCTCTGTTCCTCCATCAAATCTCTTCACATCCTTCATCGTTGCCAAAAAAACTGCTAAAATTGGCACAGAGCCTGTCCCAGATTTTGGACTGGGCCTTATTCACATGAGAACACGCCACAAGCACTGCCAGAGAAGCCGCAAGGCAAAGGGACTGGGACACAAGGACAAGAGGCAACGGGCACAAAATGGTGTCCAGAAAGTTCCAGATGAAGAGGAGGAAGAACCTTTCCTGTGCAGTGACTGAGCTCTGAACAGATTGTCCAGAGAGAGGAGGGAGTCTCCCTCACTGGGGACATCCCAGGACCCACTGTGGTCCCTTCCAGCCTCACCCGTTCTGGGATTCTGTGACATCCAACACATTCATTTTAGCTGGTGATTTAAGGGACCTCAAGGCCAGGGAAGACCACAGAAATTACAGATTCTGATCCCTGGGAACACAAGATAGATACTCTTTCCCATTGGGCTGGAGCAGATCTTCCAGAAAAGTCATCCAGCTTTGCCAAGGCTTCACTGCCTCTCTTGGGAAACGGTCCAAGATTTTACAGACAAAGCCCTTAAGGGAATTTCCTCCAGGACAAGCACGCAGAAAGGCACCACCCCTGGCTGAGGAGGCCTCCTCAGGCCAGACCTGGAACAGAACAACAGGAGAGGAAGCACCACCACACTTTTACCAAGTTTCCTTGAACTTCTCACTAAGTGTCAGAGGGATACTGGAGGGATGACTCCCTGCTCTCCTGTCATCCTCCAAGAGAAGGTGGGGTGCTGTTTCTGGATTTTCTGTTGGTTCTTTGAAGCTTAGACCCATCAGACCTCTGTTCTCAGAAGAAAACCCACTGTCTCTCCTGCTTGTAGACCCCAATCCATCTGTCTTGTCCCGTGCATGGCTCTGAAACATTGAAATTTTCCCATTTGTCTAGGAATGTCCTGACCAGTTGCATCCCATCCTCTTCTCCCTCCTCCCCCATTGTTGATGAGCCCCTTGGCCTCTCCTCTGCCCAGCCCGCAGGTGCTTAATTGAAAAAAAAAATACAACCCAACACTGTTCCTTATAGAAAAGCAGCTTTCCATGTAGGCATTAAATATCAATTACACGAGAAGCCATGCAGCACTTTAATTACACTCATGAAAAACCATCCCATTAATCAAGTTTCTAATCAGCTAATTTCTCATAAAAAGGTGGAAACTGTTATTTTATCGATTAACTCTTTACAGGCACTCAGATGAAGCAATTCTGCTTTTTTTGCATATATCCCGTTTTACAACAGGAAAAATTCTTCCTTTATCAGGGACTTGCCTGAGCGTGAAATAAGTTCCTTGCTTCTTGTTTCTGGCAGTGCTGTGCTTCCCTCTGGGGCTTGTGGCTGGAATGTGGGCTCCTGGCTCTCACACCCCCTGTCCCAGCATCCGACATCTCCACGGAAAGGGCGCTGTCATCTTTCAGAGCTCTGATTTGGGAGACCGGGTCCACTCCAGGTCAAAAAGACCTGCAAAAATAGCAGGTGATCCAAGGAACAGCTTTGCCTTTTGAGGGGAGATGAAAAGAGCTCGGCTCACTTAGTCCAGCAAAACAAAAGCCAAGAAGGGACATGGCTGGGCTCTGGAAATACACGGAGGGCTGGAGAGGGAAAAAGGGAGGGAGGAAAATAGGGAGTAGTAGAGCCATTCCAGTCGATGAACAAAGCAGCTGGGAATTAATATAAGCTGGAATTTAGAGACACATGCTGAGACTTTCTAACAGGCTTCCCTTGGGAGTTGCTGGGCAAAACCTAAAAAAGGGTGTTTGCATAACTCGAGCTCCTGGAAGGCATTTGCAATGGTTGGGAAGGAACATCAGGCTCCACAGAGCCTGTCCTGTCTTCACAGAGGGTTTTCTGGGATCCACAGCCAGCCTAGACAAGAAGCCACTTGATTAATTATTGCCTCTGCTGACTTCTCCCACCTACTGCTCCGTTCAACCCCAATTATTCAGGATCAGCTCCTAACAATCTATTGAAGAGGTACAGCTTTTCATTTGCATAAGCAGTTTCAGCCAACACAGTCTGTTGAGACAGAAAATATACACTGAATATTTAGCAAGTCTGATGGCATTTCAAGAGCCTGTGATGGCACACAATTGATGACATCATGCATTTCTCCTGTTCCCTGAAGCTGAAGTCTAATGTGGCCCAGAACTTCACCAAAAACGGATTGGCTCAGGGCTAAAAAAATATTTAAAAGAAAGAAACGTATGCAGAGTGCTTTTACAGAGTGTTTCTAGATTTAGATGCAACTCCCCGAGAACACCATCCAGCAATATCAAAGTTGGTACAGAACTGCAAAATTAGATGCAAAGCCCTGGAGTAGGAACAGAGATTAGAGACAAGTATTTCTCTCCTTCTCCTGGGAGAGGTGCAACGAGCTGCTCTGCCGAGGTCCCAGGTGGGTTTGGGCCACAAACCCACTGTCAGATCACACAATCCCCAGCCTGCCATTCCAGCCTGGCAGGTGGCTGTGGCCCAGCTGCAGGAGCATGCCCAGGTTTCGGAGAGACCAGCTCCTTGCTGGGATTGGCTCCTGAGTACTCATGAGCAGAGATGTTCCCAGAGCAACACGGTTTTTTGCTGTTGTGACCTCTCCTCCAATATCTGAATATCCCTCAGCTGGGGTGGATCAGTATCGGTGCAAAAGTCTCCCAGTGCCCTTTCCCCTGTCCCAGGGCTCTTTTCCTGGCTCTGTCCCACACATTCTACAGCACCTGGAGCAATCACCAGTCCATTAAAGGATGCTCCAGGGGGGCCTGGGTGGTCCCAAGGAAGGGCAGCCAGCAGCACACATCTGGCTGGGTGTCACATGGCCTCACACAATCCCTTTTCAGCTCCCAAATCATAGAATTTGAGAGTGCTTTGGGTTGGAAGGGACCTTAAGGACCTTCCACTGTCCCAGGGTGCTCCAAGCCCCATCCAGCCTAACCTTGGGCACTTCCAGGGATCCAGGGGCAGCCACAGCTCTGGGCACCCTGTGCCAGGGCCTCCCCACCCTCCCAGGGAAAAATTCCTTGCCAATATTCCATCCCAACCTGCCCTTTTCAGCTTTAAGCCATCCCTCCTCGCCTTGTCACTTCACGTCCTTGCCAAAAGTCCCTCTCCAGCTCTCTTGGACAAATCTCCCAATCCCATTTATTTCTCCCATGCATTTGTTGCTCCAGTACCACCATGTCTGACCCCAGCATGAGCAGGAGCACCCTGGGAAGCTGCAGATACAAAAATTCCCATTCGCCTCCATTCCATAGGGTGTGGCCACCCCTCGCTCCTGCTCTTGCTCCCATCCAACAGCTACGGAAGAAGCATTTGGAGCATGAGCATGGGATAGTGCAGAACAGGCAGGAGCTGGGATAGCAGCTGGCATGGGGAGCTGCCAGTGGAAAGGGTGCGGGATGCAAACAGCCTGTGCTGGGGGAGGGACAGCCTCACACCCCTCCCAGCTGCTCTGAGGCTGGTGTCAGATGTGTCTGACGAGTCTCATGCATGAAGAAGTGGCACCTGCACTGAACGGTCACGTCCAACAGGCCTTGGGAAAATCCAGCTGGCAAAGGATTCACACCTGGGCTGGCCCTGCTGGGAGCTCATCCCGTACTTTGTCAGGCACTGCGTGAGGGATGCTGGGCACCGACGAGCTCTGCTTGGGGTAAAATAGAGATCAACAGCGGGCTGAGAAACACAACAGATCCCTGAGGGAGCCTCCAGCTTCCCAGGCTGTTCCCAATATCCTCAGATCCACCCTCTCGCCCTCTGTAGCTGGGTCAGGAAAAGGTTTTGCTCCTTGTTGTGAGGACCAATGTTGTCAGAAGTCCTGACTGCACTGAAAAAAGCGTCTCCACACCACTACGTGCCCAGGACAGCAGCCCTGGCCGCTGATTTTAACCGACATAAACCAGGAAACCTTTCCTTACCAACACCCGTCGTCTCTGAGGGAAAAAGGATCATAAATCTACCCCTGGTTGTACCGAAGCCCTGCCGTGCCCTACAGAGCATCCCCGCTCTGTGCTCCCAGCATCTCTCAGTACCACAGCCCTGGAAGGAAAACCACAAAACCATCCCTGAGAAATCTTCCCCCAAAGAGTGCAGTCGCCCGAGTCTGGGAAGGATAATAAACGGCCCCCCTGCGCCGTTCCCACTGCCCGCCCTCCCTCGGGAAGCCTTGTTCAGCCTCGGGAATGCTTTCACTTGTGTGGCCCGGGACAGCAGCCCCCAGCAGGGAATTAAAGGAGGGGGCAGGTCTGCCGGCTGGCGCTGGGGCGGACAATGGGAGCGGGAGGGATGGGGCAGAGGGAGGAATGCCGCACGCTCTGCCAGGCACCGCTCCGCGCGGGATGAAGGCGCACCGAGGAGCCGGCTCACAGCGCCAGCGCAGCCGGAGCGCCTGATTTATCCTCCGCCGCTGCAATTATTTATTCATAAATTAAACAGAAAGAGGAGCGAGGCCGGATGCCTGCTCAGAGGTGGTATTTGTGGGAGGAAGGAAGGTGCAACGACCCCAGCCAGGGACGGCTGTCTGACACTTCTCCTTCCCCAGCCGCAATCATGACCTCTGATTTAATTATCTTAATGGCAACGGGGGTGAAAAAAAATACAGGAGACAAGAGCAGACACTTTTTCTCAAGCAAAGGCTTCTCCTGATGGCCAGAAGTGGCCTCAGGCTCACTGTGCCTGCTCCCGGGACATCGCCTTGTCCCACATCCCTTGGGAAAAAGCCACTTACAGTCCCACTATTCTTCTCCTGTCAGCACAAAGACTGCTCCGTGAAACCCTGGCTGATGGAGGGATGCTCCTCTCCTCATGCCCTTCCCGGAGATGTTCCCCAGCCACATCCAGCCCTGCCGGCCAGGGGACCCCACCTGGGGATACTCCGACCAGCAAGGACAGGCTTTCGTGTCAGGGAAGGAGTGGAAACGCCCAGGGGAACAGAGAGAGAACAATTAAATGAAACAGCTCTCTACCACGAGATCAATGCCGTTGAATAAGAGATTTTCAGGCCAAGCCTTGTGGGTCTCAGAGACAGCCCGAACAAGCCAGGAAGAATTTGGGCAGATGATCAGTACCAACGAACCCAAGCACAGCCTTCCAAGTGCCAGGTTTCGCTCTGGGATCTGAAGACAGCACGTTCTGGGGAGGGGTAGAGCCTGCTGGCTCTTTGCCGCCCAGGAATCTCATTTTCCAGGATGTCAACAAGGCCAGGAGGGCCAGAACTGTACATTTGCCTTTCAGTGACAGCTGAACTACACGAAATCCAGCTCTGGGGCTCTTGCAAAGCGCAGTAAATACCGTTAAGACTTGCAATAAAACTGCTCTGCTTGGCAACAGGAGGCTTTTCTTATCCACCGCTCTTCCGTGCCTCTTCGTCTTGGCTCACCAGGAGCCAGGGTTTGGAGCCCAGCCTTCCTCCCAGCCCCTCACAAGTGAGCGAATCAGCTTCCTGCCCTGGGAGAAGGAGAGAATGAGGTTCAACAGAGCAGCTTGACCATGCCTGGCATGGGGCAGAGGAGCCCCTCTCTGCAAGGTCTTCCCAACCCGCTGGCACCGCACAGCTGAGAAGGGGCTTCATCCCAAACGTGTGTGATCCCAACCCCAGCAGGCACTGGCCTGGCTCCACGCTGTTATACAAGTGGGCCTGTCAAGCATAAGTGGATTTTATCTTCTCAGAGCGGGGGAATAAAGAGGTGAAAGAAACTTGTGGGTCAGCAATCCTACTGCAACTCCATAGGGATCCTAAACAAATGCCACCCCAGAACCATCCTCGTTCCAGCTGGAACAGCTCAGGGGACAGGCTCTTGCAATTCCCAGTGGCAAGGAGGAGGCTGACCCATCCCAGCACCAACAGGGCAGTTGAACCCTTCCCCATCCTGCTCTCTCCCTCCTGCCAGTGCTGCCCCAGGCTCAGCAGCTCCCCCAGCTCTGGCCATTCCAGAGCATGGAATTTAAATATTGAGCATGTTTAAATGGGGGAAATCAATAATATAGAATGAAAAATATTATTTACCCCTAAGTGGGGACATCACTCACAAAAACAAAAGAGTCAAGAGGAGCCTGTCCCCAGGGCTGCAAAATGTCTCAGCCTCACCTTCACTTGGTCACCACGGAGTCCTTCACAGCACTTATCAGTGACTTAAACCAAGAAACACAGCAGCTGATGAGAGAAGTGCTCCCTCTCCAAAACCTCAGCTGTCTGCAAACCCCTCACTCCCAAGCCCAAAATCTCCTTCACCCAAAACTGCACCCCCAAATCTGGTCCTTGTGCAAAGAGGAACCAGGCAAGATGGGATCCCCAAGCTCTCCACCCACACAAAGCCAATCCATCCCAGCTAGAGGAGCAGGAGATGTGTTTCCATGTCCTTAGGATGACACAAAATGTCTCTGAGTCAATCTGAGTCATTCCTGAAAGTTATTAGGATCTCCTCTTCTTGCTCCTCTGGAAGCTCCACTCCCAACATCTGCCGTGCTTTCCTGGCTGAAGAGGACAAGGAGAACACGTCACTGCCGAGTCTCAGACAGCCTCACACACACACACAGGGTGAGATGCAGCTTGCAGCCCATCTTTGAAGCCCAGCAGACGTGGGAGCAGGCAGCCCTGCCGTTCCTAGAAGGATCTCTCTCCAAAGCTCCTGCAGACGGCTCCACACACTTCAGTGACAGCATAATTGCACATTATCTCCTACAATTTCACTCTGACGGTTTAGGGGACAATACAAAAGCAGAGAGACTGTAATATTCATATTGACATTCCCCCAAAAAGCCGCCTTTCCTGGTAAAGCCCTTGTCTCATGAATATGGAAAGCTGCCTGGAGGCTTTGCTTGAACGCAGTGTGTTGGTGTTTAATCAGAGGAGGTGGAGCGGGAGCAGCCCCTGCACAACAACAGCCCGGCACTTTTTAGGATGTGCAAGACATTCTCCATTCTCATGGACAATTCTGTTTACAATCCCCGTTTTAAAACAGCTTATAAAAGATTCACTCTGCCTCAGTGTTTGAAAGAAGAGTTAGTCAGAGAACAGGATTCCGTCTGCTATTCCTTCCCCGTGGGAATTTCTAATGAAAACCATTTTTTGTCTCAACTTTTCCATAAGAAACAAAAAGAATTTTTTTTTCTTCCTTGGTAAAAAAGAAGTAAAGACTGAAACACTTCAGCCACAGCCCAACATTCCATGAACTGGAATGACTGCCAGAGTGCCTACAGAGAAGAGGAAGCAAGGGAAGACTTGCAAGGGAAGAGCTGGAGAAGGGAAGCACAGTGTTTTATGGACTGAGTGACCACCAAAAGTGATGCCAAGTTTTTGTTGGAAATCCAGTTTCGATGACTTTCAGCAAGGACAAGAATTTCCAAATCTCTCTGTGCCTTTGAGTGCACATCTCCCAGTAACAGAGAAACTGAGTCTTCTGTACCTTCCACGAAGTTGACTTGGAGGACAATTAAATGCTTGGGCCAAACAGCAAAGAAAAGAACATTCCTTTCTCCTTTTCCCTGCCAAGGGTGAAATCCATGGAAGCTTGTGGCATTTTTGTTCAAGAGTTCAGCCGAGTCATGACTTCCCCCGTGCGGTTTTTCTCCACAGCCCATGGATCTGTCTCCACACCCTTGATGGACACGCAGCCCCACGGCTGCCAGATCCCACCCTGAGAGCCATGAGGAGGATATTCCTGCTCTGGATGCAGATCCCCGCAATCGACTGCTTCCCTTCAACGCTGCTGCAGAGAAAGAAGAGTCTGATTTTGACAGATTTATATTTAGACTTTTTTTCAGTCATTTTTTTTATTTATTTAAGGACTTCTGTTTACCTTCTGGGTAGAACTCCAAGTTCACCCACAGAAGCAACCAGTGAACCATGGAAAACAACAAAAAGTAAAGGATGTACTAAAAAAAAATCCATAGTATCTGTAATACCTCAATTAAGGGAGCACAAGTATTGAAGCCTGAAGTATCTTGATAATCTGAACCATCAATTCTGACAGCAGAGAAGGTGCCACGACTGGAGCTGGGAAAAAATCTTTGCCTTTCAGCTCACGAGCAGGGAATCTCTCTCACCCTGAAAAGACAAAAAATAAGAACTACATAAAAATATTGTTTAAAGTTCTGACAAATTCCACATTTTTGGTTTGACATTCTGCCTTTTGGCTTCCTACTGGTAAAACTGGTTTTTTCCTGATCCCGTGAATGTTCTGATTTGTCAATATTGCTGGAAAGGTTTAAAAGAAAAGGTTTTTCCACTTCTCTGAGCTGGCCAGTTGTCAGGGATTCAACGACCTGGAGTATAAAAGGGGCAACCAAACTTCTGGTCATGGGCCAAATCTCAGAGAATAGGGCAAGAAAATCTGTTCACAGATGACAGACATCAGAAAACACCTTCAAAGATGGTCAAACACTTCCTCAAAGAGGCTGGGAATGGGAATTCTGGGAAATAGTCGTGGTTCAGGGAGCATTTTGCTGTCAGGTGCTCTTTCCCTCCACTTCCTAGCCTCAAGGAGCAGCAGAACAGACAGCATTGGTATTTGGGAAGCTTTTTTGTTTCTGCACCCACAAGTCCCTTGGACAAGTCCCCTCCAGAAGCTAAATCCTTCCATTTGATATCCTTCCAGGTCAGCAGCCAATCTGTCACATCCCTGGAGTGACCTGGCTTTTTGGGGAGCCAAGAAGCCACGGGGAAGAGCTGCTTTAATCCCTGCAAAGGGCAGAGCAGCAAAGCCCAGCCCTCGAGGCAGTGGCTGAAGGGCATAGCTCCTTCCTCGGCCACCCGAGGTTTTGTCCCAGTGATTCCAGGCAGGAGAAGGGGTTTTCTTCCCAGGCATGAGAGAAGAGGTTCAGCAGGATGCAGTGGGCGTCTTGCTCCTGGCTTCAAAGCCAGGACAAAGACAGATCCTCCTGGGAAAGGGCGATGAGCGTCACCAGGAGCACGGAAACGCTTCCAGCATCCCGGCTCCAAGGCTTGGCAAGGCTGCCCAAACCAGCCAAGTCCTGTCAGGCTCCCCACAGCTCTCACCTCCTGCTCCAGCCCCTGACTTCAGCCCAGGCAAACACCATTGTCCTGTGGCTGGGCTGGACCTGCAGGGACCTTTCCCCAGGTCACGCTGGGCTGTTGCTCTTCCCGAGGAAAAGCGAGGGATTTTGCCTCTTCCCATGCTGAGCTGTATATTGGGACCATCCAGCCAAGCGCAAAGCACAAGCTGGGCCTGCCCAGGAGCCATATGTCAGGAATGGGAAGGACATTCCAGCCCACTCACCATGGAAATTGTCACTCTCTGCCTCCTGGGCAGCACTCACACACTCACCCGGCACAGGCCCCAGGCTCCCTGGGACAGCAGCTGCCAGCCAAGGACACGGGCTCCGCTCATCCACTGCTCTCCCTCGAGGCGAGCTGAGAGGCTGGACCCAAACAACCACCGGCAATTCACATCAGATGTTTCTGCCTCTCTCCAGCCTTAATGCAGCGAGGGGCACTGTGGGCTCTTCCGTAGGGAGCAGCAACAGCAGCTGACCCTTGGCATTCCCCAAGGGATTCCATTGGAGCCGCCAGCACAGCTGGGTCCTCAGCACAGGGGGACAAACCCCTTGTTCTGGGCCACCTGCAGGGCTGGGTCTCCAGCACAGGGGGACAAACCCCTCGTTCTGGGCCACCTGCAGGGCTGGGTCTCCAGCACAGGGGGACAAACCCCTCGTTCTGGGCCACCTGCAGGGCTGGGTCTCCAGCACAGAGGGACAAACCCCTCATTCTGTTGGCACATGAGGGCATGAGTGCTTCCAGAGTGGTGCTGAGACCTCTCGGCCCCAGGCAGCCACCCACCCCTCCATCCCAACAGCAGGTTTTTCCCGGAGCTGCTCCCAGCAGCTGAGCCTGTGGGAAGCACCTGGCCTCGAGCCACCCGGGTTAGTGCTGCGTGCTGGAGGATGAACTCAGGAGCCCGAAGCACAGCTTCATTTTATTGCAATAACGAGGAATCAAGTAATGACAAGGCGAGAGGTGAGCAATGGGGTAATGGGAGAGCTGCCACAGAGCAGAGCCAAAGGAGAGCAGCTCCTCCTGCTCTTTGCCTTCACCCACTGCTTGGAATTGCCTGTGGAAGCACCGGGCTCTGAGGAGAAAGCTGTCACCAAAGGACTAATTCATGAGCAATTCACAATTTATGCTCAGTCTTTGAGCCGGGCTGCTTCCCCCAGTTATGGAATTAATGAGAACCCTGCTCCCCACCTGCCCAGCCAGGCTGCATCCTTGCTTTGAAGTCACCCCACCATCAGTCCTGCATTACCAGCACTTGCTGGAATTGCCACCAAGGAATGTTGCCGAGCACAGGGCATTTGCCCTTATGGCAAGGGAGCACTGGTCCTGCCTGCACAGACACAGCTCTGCTCCGAGGAGAGGCTTGCAGAGGAATGGGTGAAGCCCTGAGGTTTGCTGGCAGGATGAAGGGGTCCCCCGAGGCAGGTTTGGTTTTACAATTCCTTGCCTAAGCAGATTTTTGTGGTACCAGACTCTTGGCCCTACTACGATCCCAGGCAAGCTCAGCTGACCACTTGCCCTAAATTAGGGCCGTGTCCTGGCCCTCTCAACAGCAGGGCCCTTTAGCAGAGCTAAGAGCATCCCAGCACGTCACAAAGTATGTGCAGAAACACCAGAGCGCTGCCAGACTCCAGGGTAAAAATCCAGGTCCACTCCCTCCAAGATTGTTTTAGCTGGGATGCTCCTTGAACTGGAACCACAGAAATAATTTGCCAGTGAGAAACCCAGACCTTCAGGTGCAATCCAGGTATCCATCCTAATTCAATTTTCCCGAAGAAGCAGAGTGTACCAGGACAATCAGAAAAGCAATCTGTAGTTTTCCTCGGATGCCTCCCAGCAGCCCTAACGGAAGAACCACAAATGAGATGTCCACCCCCACATCAAAATGAGATTTTAGCAAAGACCACCTCCACAAGAGATTAATAAATATGCAGACAGTTTGTGCCAAAATAACCCAGATCCAAATTCCCTTAGAGACGAGGGAGAAGGGGATGAGAACCCACTTTGTAACCTCTGTGACTGATACCAGTCCCTACAAACAGCCAGGTGCACCAGACCTCAAAGGGGTGGAGAGAGGATTTGACCCTCTCTTCCCTATCGTTTGTGTGCACTCCCGATTTCACTCCCACTGAGGTGCCCAGGGTGCCCAGCTGGATGAGCAGGAAGCTGATAAGCTTGGGGTAGCACTAGTTTAGTGTGATAATCACAGCAGGCATGGCCTAGCAAGGAGAAGGACCACAGGGAACCCGGCATCCTCCGCCAAGCACCCCATGATGGAGCCCCCTCCTCTTGTCTGGAGCATTCCCTTCTCAAGGGGATAACGGCACAGCCGGGCTTCCATGGACCCTGGGAGGAAGGGGAAACACGCTCAGCTGCTGAGGCACCGTGCTCACAGGAGCCAGGCAGGCCTTTCACCCAAGCAGCACATTAAATATAAAAGAGAAGTCACCATGGATGTTAATGTATAGCATCGGGATTTATTCCCCCCTCCTGTTCTCAGCACCACGTGACAACATTAATTAAATGTGTTTCTGACCCTGCTGCGCTTCTTTAAATATTTGCCATTCTCCACAAGCAGTGTTTGGTTAATGAAATGAAATTAATGAGCTCATTAGATTGTGCTGTAATCTTTCAGATGCGAGCCCGGCGCTCGGAATCGCTGCTGCCTTTCTCCGCTCTCGCGCCGTAACTCGGCGCATTCAGCTCCACCAGCAACGGCTGAACAGGGCAGTAATCAATTAACAGGGCAGCAGCCACGGGAAGGGGAAGGAGGAGACGCCAAGGCCAACGAGAGGCAGCTCGGTGACTTTCCCACGGGAGCTGCTGTCGCGGTTCCGGGCGGTCCCTGGCACACATAGCTTCGTTTGGATGCTTCTCCAAGGTGAGGATCAGCCACAGGAGTCTGATGTGGCAGGAGCCGAATCCATGGCTACGTCCACTCCGCTTTCTTTGGGAAAGCCAACAGGCCTTGGGAAAGAAGAGCTGGGCTTAAAAACTTCCAGACCTGCCCATAACAGCAGCCCTGGCTCTGGCCGAGACACAGCAAGGGCTGCACTCCCAGCTGGCCGAGGCCACGGCGTTGTCCCCCACCACTGATCCCTAAACCTCTTCCGGGAGCAAGGAAAGCCCATGGGGGCCATGTCCCTCCACCAGACAACTCCCCACACTCTCTTTGATTATTACCCTGATTCCCCCACGCTGATCCAAACAGCCCTCTGGCACCCAGCCTTTCCCACACTTCCCCCCAGCCCAGAGCAGAATCCGCATCCTGGTGTCCACCACTGATGTACAGCCCCAGGAGCAGCAAGAGAGGCTCTTTGCCTTTGGGCTGCACCACCTCACCAAGCCAGCACAGTTCCCACCTTTTTCTTTTCGAGCAGGAAGGATTGTCCCCAGAGTAGTGCTCTGTTTCCCTATTGTCTTGTGAAGCCTCATCAAAGAATTAACTCAGATCAAAGAGCCTCCACAGCAGCACGAAATCCCCCCACGGGCAGGGAAGGGAGGAGGGGGGTGGACAATGAGACAAAAAACGCTCCAGTAAATCTCTTTCCAAGAAATTGGGGGTAGTTTCTGCATGCACATAAACCCCACAGCTCAGAGCCTGTGTTAGCTATGGTGACTCCCAACAGCTCCAGAGGAATTCCGGGTAGGAAATGTATGCAAATTGAATTCTCTCCATGGCTGTACTTGCCAACAGATTGGATCACAAAGCTTCATCAGGCTCCCGTCCCTGGGCTTTTGTCATTTACCTTTTAGCCCAGAAGTCACACGATGGTGAGCTAGGCCTGCTGGGATAAAACACGGGGGTGATGAGCACAGCCAGGAGGGAGCAAGAGGAAAGCGTTCCTACAATGAAACACAAAAATCTCCAGGTCAAAAAAGGAAATGATATCCCAAGCCCCCACAAAAGCCTTGAGGAAAGCAATGCCCCAAACACTGTTGCAGAGCACATGAAAAGAAAAACATCTTTGCACTCACAGGTGGCAGGACCAGAGCTGGAAAACCCAAACTAACGATATTCCCATACTCATCAATTGCACCAACATCCTGCACCCAAAAGATGATCTCAAAGGACTCTTGAACTGTCCCCCCTCTGCATCTCACAGGATTATCCCATGTTAGCTTGAGCAATCCAGAATTGTCCAGGTGGACATCACAACCCCCACAATGCCAGGCTGAGCTCAAATATCTCAGGGTTAGCCAGGCCTGCCACAACCCTTCACATCCTACCAGCCCACCCGGAGAGGTCTGACTTTCCTCTGCTTTAAAGGATCCAAACATCCCTGCCTTCGGTGACTGATGATTAAAGAGAGAAAGGCACAGCTCTCATTTATCCACGACCCTGGGGGGGCTGCAAATAACGCTGGCTGGCTGATGGCAGGTCCCCTGGCCACAGAGTGGAGGAGTGGCTCTCAAGGGCAGCAGGGAGAATAAATCCAGAGGCCAGGCTGACAGCTCCCCCCACCCTGCTCCAGAGAGGAGCTGCACACACCTGGAAGGTGGGAGAGATCACCTGAGGCAGTGGGCACCACGTCGGAGATGATGCCCAGAGGATGAGCAGGGGTGGAGAGTTGCCACAACTCCTGGACAACTCTGAAAACAGCAGTGCTGGATCTCCAAGGGGTTTTCCACCAGCAAACTCAGCGGGAAAGATGTGGGAGACTCAACGAGGGCACACAGGCAGCCGTTCATTTCACTGAGGATGGCCTCTGAGATGGTGTTTGCTGGGAATGAGTGACTCCAGAAGGGAAGGTAAGTGAGTCTTTCCACCCCACGGCAGCACAAACAGCATTTTTCACCACATTCATATCACATCCCTGAGTTTCCATCTGGATCCTGCCTTCCATCTCCCTCCAGAGGCAGCCACAGCACAAAAATCAGGTACCCACCTGCTCACAGAGCTGACTTTGCTCTTTGCAGGCTGTACAGAGTCCATTGACGGGGAGGCAGAGCATGGCCCAGCACACCAGCAGGCTGGTTTGTGCACCCAGGAGGGTTCAGTGCCAGGAACCCATTTTCCAGAAGCCAACACCACCCCTGCCATAGGTTTGGGGTCCCAGCCCACGTTCACAGAGCAGCCGTGCCTCTTGTCTTCATCCTGGCTTAGCTGTGCAAGCAACTCTGCTTCCACAGCCTTGCTTTGTTTCGAGTGGGTGAACAAATCCTCAGTCTTGTTTAAAATCAAATCAAAATTCAAATTTTGGCTCAAGTACTGCAGCCTGCTTATGCAGAAGCCTGGCTCCTACAGCCAGAGCCAATGAATGCCCACATCCCTGTGAGTATCTCCTGGCAGGTGACTTTGCCCTCACCCCTTGCCCTTCGTTTTGCCCCCGTGGATGGGGACCTGCAGGGATGCACAGCAGCCTTTGTGGCAGCTGGAAGCGGAGCCGGAATCCACGGGGGGGGGCGGGTTTGGTACAGATCCTTACAAATGCAACTGCTCTTCCAAAGTGTATTTATATCTTATCTGTGCTGTTTACCCATATGTTCAATAAATCATTATTCATTATCTGATAAGGTGCTTGCAGGGAATTTCTAAGCCAGGCTTACAGTTAGCACAGAGCGGGACACGCTGGGAATACAAATGGAAAAATAAACAGAGCATCTGTCTCCAGCGAGGCTGCTGTGCTCCCAGGGGGCTGCGGTGACATTGCCAGCCAGGACACCAAAGGCTGGGTCGCCCGGCCTGCTGGGCTGGGGACAACAGGCCTGTGTTATGTAGAACAGCCTCCCTTTCAGCTAATTACACGTCCCAGATCCCTCCCGGTGATAGAAGTGACACTATAAAGCGAGCCATGTTTCCTCTCTTCTGCTCCTCATTCATCTCTGCCCTGCCAGGCCCTCACCACAGCCAGGCAGAGACAGGCTCTGCTCCTCAGCATCCACAGGAACCCTGCAAAAGCTTCAGCCTGGGAGCAACAAGGGAAAAGCTGGGAGTGTAGATTTGAGACAGCTTTGAACAGACAGGAAAACTCTTCTTTGTGCTGTCTGTGGCCCAGGCGTAAAACCAGAGGAGAAAGATTAGAGCAAAGCTCTCTCTGACCCTGTCCGCTCCCTGTGCCTGCTCCAGCACGAAAAGGAGACACGGGAAGCACCCGGAGATGTTGCTCCACAGCACATCCCACCTCCTGCTCTCTCCCCTCTGATGCTCCCCCCAACACCAGGAACCCAAACCGGCCCCATTGAGGCCAGGCAAAGTCTTGCCACGGCCTTCAATACACCCATGGCCTCTCACATCTCAGCCAGTCCAGGGATGAGCCGCACTGGATGGATGTTTCCACATGGAATAGGGGGAGGAAAGCGGAGGGAGAGGGTAGGGAGTCAGGTTCAAGTCATGTGAACACCAGCCCCAGCACGTCTTCAAAACAGGCTACAAGCAAGTGTGACATCCAATTTCTTGGGAAGGGGAGGCAGAACGGTAATTAAATTTCTGATCTTGTTAGCCAATTTCTCCAATCACTGCCCCTGAACTGGAGAAGGGGAAGGGAGAGGGGAGACGTTTGCGTCAGCGACGCTTGTGAGGGAAATTAGGTTTTCACGGATTATTGGGTTAGTTCCACTTCTCCCACTTTTTAATTTATTTGTCTGTATGTGCTGCCGAGCTGAAAGGCCGAGAATTTTTCCCCCTTTTTTTTTTTAATTAAAATCTGTAGTTTTGGAAGATGAAAACTTTGGAAGGGGGGGAAGACTGCAACAATATAACTGTGTCAGCCAAAATCTGCTTCCCTCCCAAACTTTTGTTAATCCCTCTTCAAAACAAGAGCCTAATAAGATCTCTCATTAGAACTCAAAATAGCCTCTGGATACTTTTGTAGAAGAAAAAACTTGTCAATGAACTTTTTTCTATCTGAAAAAAATAACAGAATTTACTTGCTTACTGCTACTTGCAGGTTGAGCTTTGGGTTGTTCCTTTTTTTTTTCTTTAATTTTCCCTTAATGCTACAAAAGAAATTCCAGAATTGCTGCCTGTGCAACCCTGGGCCTCTATTATTTCTCAAAAGACAGTAACGCTGCCCCTCTGTCCAATTTCTTTAGAAATAGAGGAGAAGACTAAAATGTGCCTATGGGCAGTGTTCAAGTAAATTATCTGTATGATTATTTCCAACTGCCTGCTGAGTGGTTTCCTAGGAACAATGCCAAGGGGCTATTTTGTTTAAGGTTTCTGAATTTGGGATGAAAGAGAAGCAGTGTAGTTCACGCAGTGCCCAGACTTCCACTTTGATGAGAGGTTTGGAAAGGAGGAATGGCTGCACGGCTCAGCCTTAGCTGGAGGAGCCTTGCAAAGGTATCTGGGAAGCCAACAAAGCCTGGAAAGAACAACTTATGGAAAACAGAGTAGCACAGCTGCAGTGTGGAAGAGCTGGGAAAAGCTCTGGCCAGAGAATCATTGAATCGTTAAGGTTGGAAAAACCTTCAAGATCATCGAGTCCAACCTTCAACCAAATCCCACCACGCCCGTATTTCCAAGTCCCCATCTACCTCATTTTCGAACATCTTCAGGGATGGGGGCTCCACCACTTCCCTGGGCAGCCTGTTCCAGTGCCTGACCACCCTTTCAGTGAAGAAATCTCCCCCAGTATCCAACCTGAACCTCCCGTGGTGCAACTTGAGGCCCCTTCCCCTTTTCCCACAATAACCAAGGACGGTGTGTCAGTGCCTGGGTGGGATCAGGAGCCTGTGGGATCATTTCACACCTCGAGGCAGTGCTGGCCAAGCTCTCTGAGCTGACCCACCCACAGATACTTGGAAAGCAGAGTTGGGCTGGTTCTTTCCTGTTTGCCCACTCAGCGTGGTAGATCACATCCACCCACCAGGCTGCCCGTGAGGGATACCCACACCCACCTCACCCTGAAACATTTACAGACAAAATCACATCCATTCCTGGGACCTTTTGTAGGGATAGACCCATGGATGAGACCCATCAGGTGGGACAGGAAAGAGCCCAAGCCAAGATCACACGAATGTTCTAAGCAGCTAAGTACAAAAGCCCAGGCTTATCCCACCCAGCTTCAGCCACACAGAGTCTGGGCCATTTTCCATGGAGAGTGGAGGTGACACCTCCAGGCAGTGGCAGAGCCGGCCAAAGGTAACTTCCAGAAAGGCTTTAAACAAAGCAAAACACACACAAAAGCAGCACCCTGTTCTTCCTTCACAATCAGGGTGAAAACTGTGGCTGGAGCCCTAATTAAGATCCTCATCATGGCCAAGCTCCGAGCTGACCCTCCCTCATCAGGCGTTGCACTGTGGAAGAAGCTGGCTCCGATGGCAGCGGAGAGGAAGGGAATTTACGCTGCTCTGCCGTGACCCAGACTTCACAGCCATTCAAAGGGAGCAGCCACGGCCATTAAAAACTTCACTTCACGAACTGGAGAGGCTCATAAAGAGAGTGTGAATTCACAGAGCACTGGCTCAGAAAGCCCATTCCCTGCCTGTCCCACAGCCTGCCTTTGTCTGAAATATGGAATAAAAGGGAGCTTCATATTTTACTTCAGACTCGTTTCACTCTCGCCTTGTTTTCTCCGCGGGCTGACTAAAGAGGAAGTGATTTATAAGGGGAAAACAAGGGGAAGTGGTTCTAATTAATTGGCCATCACCGTTACAGCTGTACTGGCATCCAGCAAACAGAGGGCAACAGTGCTGAGACAGAAATGCAGTACCCTGAAAGATTCCACAATAATCCTGCTCCAAGCCAGAATAAAATTAACTTTTTGTCCGCACAATGCTGGAAGAGACGCTTTGTCCAAGGGTCCTGGCACCTGAGCTGTCACTTTCCACACAGAGTCAGCAGGGGAGTGGAACTGAAGGAGGTGTCCAGCTTGAACCTCTCCTTGCAGGCCCTCCTTTCCCTTTCCAGAGAGGCCTCAGAGTTCATTTTCACGTCAGCTCAAGTTCAGGGTGTAAGGAGAGAGTTTAGCTTAAGAAATCTCACTCCAAGCCTAGGATGAGAAGCTTTACCAAAAGGCTAGAGCTCCACCAGCCCCTGCCATCTCCCGGATGGGAGGAGAACAGGGGGCTCCTGGGGCACTGCGGAGCCAGGGGAAACAGAAAGGCTGTTTTGTGTCCAGAAAGAAATGTGTTTGTTCTGCTTTCAGCAGCGTTATGGCCAGGAGAAGTGGCCTCGGGGGAGCCATACATCACACATTGCAGGTGCCTGGCTTCAGGAGGGGGAAGCTCTCCAGCTTTCCTAACTGCGAGTGCCAGAAGTTCTGTATCCAAAGTTCATCCTGACCTCAGAGGGTTGGCCCGCTCTGTGGGAGGAAACAAAGCCTGGGCATAATCGGAATAAGCTCATAATTAAAAGTGCTCTCGCCTTTACGAGCTCCCAGGTCTCAAAGCTGCTGCGGGAGAAGCTGTTTCCATTTTCCCTCCTTGCACGGGGAGCAGCACAGCGGGAAGGAACAGCCTGGCAGGTGCCAGAGCCCTGCTGTAACCCCGCCAGGTTACCCCTGGGAGTCTCTGCACTGGGATTTTTATGGGTGGAAGGTGTGGGGAGCAGTTAACCAGAATAGCTTTTAATAGGGAAATCCAGTAATAGCAGGGAAAAGCGTGCAAAATTCAAATAACACTGGGCATTCCCATTTACCAGAGGCATCGTGTCCTCAGGAAGAAAGCCAGGCTCCTACCGGCTGCCCTGCAGGAGCAGACACTGTAGCTCAGAGAGAATGATAAGCTCCAGCTCCTGTAACAAGTTTAAAAAAAAGACACCAGTATTTGCCCAGCACTTTGCTGGGGCTGAGCTCGATTATGCTGTGCCGTGAGAGATTAACACGGCCAGATTGCTTTGTGGACTCACCGCTTCCCCGCGGCCCCAGGCAGATTTTCCTCTGCGTGCTTTGGAAAAGGTCTCAGGACATGAACTTGCATTCAGCAGGGAGCCCGAGCAGCTCCAGGGGGCTGCTGTTTCCTCTCCACCTGGGATCCAGGCAAGCCAGCACCTTTCCCAGCGAGTCTGGCCGACCATCCTCTCCATTTGGGATGAGGACAGCCGCAGGCAGGACTCTGTGTCCCCAGTTCCCAGTGCAGCCCCACGTCTTTGGGAGGTGGGGGGTTCCTCTCCAGCAAAGCTGGAGTCCCCAGGAGGAACAGCAGATCCCAGCAGCTACAGGGAAGGGAAAGCAATTTCTGTGCCTTCTTGGCAGCTTCTGCCATGCCAGCTGGCAAAGCAAAAGCCACCCCAAAGAAAAGGCCGCTGTACCTGGTTGGTGTGATGGGGTGCTTCTGCAGGGGGGCAGGGGCAGCAGCATCCCTGGGGAAGAGGGGAAATGGCTCCACATGGAAGAAGCCCAGGAAGTGCTGAGGACACTGGCACAACCACCAAAGCCTGTGCTGGGCCACCTTGAGAAAGGAGATTCTGAAACAGCTGAGGGGGAAAAAAGAAAAAAGTAATAATTAAAAAATAATTAATCACTGCAATTCTTCAGGGACAGCCCATGTGCCCTAGAAGGCAGCTCAGCAAAAACAACCCCTGGGACACCACAGTGGCACAGAGGGACAGGGGACAAAGGGATGCTCAGGCAAGGGGAAGGATGGAGCTGTCCTGGTGTTAGGAAAAGAGTGTTTTTACTCCAGAACTCAGAGGAGACCAAGAGCAGTATAAAACAAACTGAAGGACAAGCACTCCTCTAGGAGTGTAACAGCTCCCTATCATCAGCTCAGGATAAGGGGTAGAGCCCTTTTCTGGGCAAGAGCAGTGGAACGTGACATGAAGCAGGGGTCAGGCAAAACCTGCTGCTTTTGGCTGTGGCAAACAGGCCACGTTGCTGGCAGGTGCAGGGGGGGAAAGGACTTCATCCCGTTTTCCCCAGAAAACTCAGATCCAGCACGTCTGCTGACCCCTCTGGAGAAGAGGGGCTGGCCTGTTACCAAGCTCTAAGTATCCAAGTCGTACATCAAGGATCCGGAGGGACAAGGAGTCACGGACACCACGGCCGGCTGCCCCTCTGCCCCTGCAGCAGGACGGGCAGTGGCAGCCTCTGGCAGGGACAGTCCCCCCAGCTGGACACCCCTGGCCAGAGGCAGAGGCACTTTGGCCCTGAGATCAAAGTTGGCACCACTTTGGAGGCTCAGAGACGTGCAGGGATGGAGGGAACATTCTGGGGAGGAGAAGTGCCAAGGAACATGCGAGCAGCTGCTAAACCACTGCCGGGGAACGGGAGAGGTTTTAGCCCAGGACAGTCATTCCTCAGTGTCAAACTCCAAGCAGAGGTTTGGAACACTTGGGGTATGCTTGAGGCAGCACCTGGGGAGGCCTCATCCCAGGCAAGACAAGCTTTGCCAAGATCTTGTTCCTGCTCCTCTAACAAGCCGTGCAGTTTACTCACATTATGTTGACTGTCTGTAAGGAAGGGTGAGTGACCCATGACCAGCAGCAGAGCCAAGAGCATGAAAATTATGCTCTCCTGGGCTGTGAAAAAGTTTTGAACCCACAACCTTCACCAGACAATGGCAGCCTTCACCATAAGTTCCCACCACTCAGCCCTGCCCTTTGCGAGACGGGAATTTCAAATAAATAAATCCCAAACCCAGCACGCAGGTCCCTTACACAGAGGGCAGGTTTGGGTTCAAGAGCCTCGCAGTGGGAATGCAGAGCAGTTTCTTGCATCCCACCCCTCGCTGCAGCTCAGCATGCAGGCCCCAGTGTCGCTGTTGTACCAGGGATGGCAAGAAATGAAACGAGTTCGATCTAGGAAGAAAAGGAATTATTTATTAATTTACAGACTCGTTTCTATATCTTAATTTGCTTGAATGGCACAAGGCCATTGGTCCTTGACCATCCACCTCTCAGAGTGATTGGTTAAATCTTACAACACTCATTTCAAAATATTTCTCTGGTCAATATCACAACAATAGTGCATAACAATCTTGCACCTGCAAGACAAAGGGATTAGTTTACAAAAACTTCTGTTTTCGTCCAGTGTCTGTTTGAAAGCAAGGACTCTCACACAGACACTGGCAGAAAGATGGAAAATCTCCCTGCGACCAAGCTTTCAGTATCCACACCCCAGGATGCACAACCCACCCACACAAGGGTCCTCTGGCACAGGGAAGCCCCCAGCTGTTCCCGAGGGAAGGATGGGAAGATTGCTCTCCTGCTAGAAAACAGCCTCGAGCTGGGAGGTGGTGGGGTGAGGACAGGTCAGGGTGTGAAGGCTCCTGTTCCAGAGGCAAGGCCGGACCGTGGACATTCGTCCAGCTCTCTGCTCACACCAGGCTGCTCTTGAGCATCTAAGAAGCCCAATGGGGTCAGCCACAGGTACACCGACTCCTGAAAAGCAACTGCAAGTTATGCAAGGCTCTGCCAGGCCAAAACTGAACCACTGGGGCTCAGACTTCCACAAAAAAAAGTTTCATGAGACAGCCCTGGGTAACAAAGTCCTTGACCTGCACATCCCTCGCTCCAGCAGAGCCTCTGCTGAACAGCACCACAACTGCTGCCACGGCTTGTGTGGCACAAGCACCCATGAGAAGCCACTCTCGTGGGGAGCAAGGGGCTGGCTTGTGTGATACAAGCAAGAAAAGGGTGTTCACAAGCTCAAGAAGCACAAGGACAGGCAGCAAATTAGTGACAGACCTCCAGGGCCTTGTACTGAAAGGAATCATCCTCTGCTCCTCTCCATCAGCTCCTGCTGAGTGCTCCCACTGATTGTGCTCCTCAGAGGACCTGGAAGAGTGGCTCAATCAAATCTCACCCTACATCACTTATTTTTCAAAAGATTTTGGACATATAATCAATTTTTTGACACGCACCCC
>VWZW01007689.1:786868-826231 GCA_013397115.1 Edolisoma coerulescens | reverse complement strand
CCCATGCACTTTTCAAGCATTTTCCCAAATTCCTGGAGGCTTTCACTTTACTACCCCATCAGAAGGGGACATTTCCACCTGCCACAAGCCAAGCACAGCCCTGTGCAACCCTTTGTACAGGATTTTGTAGATAGCAAGCAGGGAGGGGCAGGATCTGCCACTCTGATGCACATTTATAACTTCCTAAAACATCTTTTCAAGCCCTGCTTGTATCAACCCACCTGTGGTAAAATACACAGGGCACCAGGCAAACCCACGGGGAAATACATTTAATGGGAATTATCTGGGAAGCCAATGAGTGCACACAGCAGATGCAGTTTGTCTGGGGAATCTCACAGCCCACAGAGCTTAGATACTCAAAAATGAATCCCAGAAACAGCTTATTCCCACCTATAATGAGGAAACTGGATCTACCCTGGGCTCAGTTTTCTGCTCCATGCACTGCCACCAGTGCTAGCAGAATTATCCTCCAGCAAAACCCCCTCCTTGCCAGACTCTTCTCTCTGCAACCACTGAGGTGGAACTAAGAACAGCTCAGTTGGAAGGAACCTACAACCAGCACCTTGTCCAAGAGCCACTTCAGGGCTGGTCAAAACTTAGAATGTGTTATTAAGGGCATTTTCCGAACATTCCTTAAACACTGACAGGCTTGGGGCAGCAGGCACCTCTCCGGGAAGGTTCTTCCAACACAGAAAGGTCGTTCCAGTGCTTGACCACCCATACTCGTGTCCCTGAACATCCTTTTTCAATGGTGGAGTCCAGAACTGGACACAGCACTCAAGCACCACCTCTGAGCACAGAGATGTCCCCACCTTTTTTGACCGCCTGTGTTTTCCCTGCCCAGGATGTAGTTTGCCCTCGTGGCTCCGCTGGCTCCTGTGGAGCTGCTGCCAGCCAGCACCCCCAAACCTTCCCTGCAGGGCCTCTCTCCAGCCATTCCCCTCCCCATTCATATTAGAACTGCCAGTTCTCTTGTCCCTCTCGACAGTCAACAGCAGCTCCAGGTTTATTATCATCAGCAAACTCCCTCATAGTGCATTCAGCTCCCGTTTCCAGATCACTGATAAAAGTATTGAACACAACTGGGCAGGAACGTGAATCCATGCTGTGTGCACCTAATGATTTCATCGTCCTTTAAATGCCTTTAATAGTGCCCAGTGTGATCCCCTCCATTTTATTTTTCCCAGGCACCGAGCTTACACTGACAGGTCTGAAGGCTCCTGGTCTTCCCTCACGCCCTCCTCGCAAACTGGGATAATTCTGGCTGGCTTCCAGTCAGCTGGAACCTCCCCAGACTCCCAGGGCCTTTGTAGAGGACGTGCTCCAGCTCCTTCAGTACTCTGGGATAAATCCCATCCAGCCAGGTCCATTTTTGGGTGTGCAACTGATCATAACTTGCTGCTGCTTCTCATTAATTTCATGCAGCTCTTGGCGGGAGGGGTTGGTTGATCTGACCTTGCTGAGGGTACTTGCACAGATCCCTCCTCATCAGGCCCCTGCCCACCCGCTGCAGGAGGAGCAGCTCCTCTCCCTGGGCACACGGGGGAAGAGGGAGGGCTCCCAGCACACGGGATTCCCGTGGTTTGTGTGCCCACAGCTCGGCCCCGCTGGCAGGACACACCTCCCCACCCCGTGCGCCACGCGCGGAACGAACACCGATCCACACTGCGAGTTCTCCTTCCAGTAACACCTGGAAGCTTTCCGAACCTGACATCAAACAGGCAGCAGAACGGCGCCCCTGAAAAGGGGGGTTAGAGCACTATTGATAGACCTGTTCCAAAATAAAACCGTGAAATACAGTAGGGAAGTCATCCCTGAGGAATCTCCACGGGCTGCAGCAGTCCCAGCAGGGTACAGCCAGAATTTGTGGACTCTGAGTGCTGTGAAGAGCAAAGCCCTGATTCTGCAAGGTGTCCTTGGAGCCCCATTATTTGTGATTAATAAGGCATGATGCAAACACTTAGTTAAATCAGATTAGATCAATAGTACACCATGAATCACTTCTATAGGTTTCCTATAATATTTATATAGACTGCAGTTATCAGCAAGACTCTCCTGTAAAATTGTCTGTGCTGAAATTTATCTGAAAAAGTACCTTTTATACTCTATTAAAAAAAGAAAACTGACTTTTTTATTCTCTCGCAGAGCCGAACTTCCCAGGCAAAAGCTCAGGGAACAGCATGTGGCTTTGCAAAACAAACATTTTGAGACTGCTGCCTGTTTTATCACCTCCTGGAATGGGAATTCCACCTCCATCCCTGTTCCTCCTCAGCCTCTTACACACTTAGAGTGGAAAAGAAATGTTTTAGCTATCTCTGCTCACTGTTGGGAGGGCACAGGCAGGAGTGACAGAGCCAGCAAGGGGTGGGAAAGCCAGCACACTTCCACACAGGTCCAGTGATGACAAAAAAACACCGTGGCAAAGATTTTCATGGGGTTTCAGAAACTCCTTGTGCACTAAATCAAGGCAGCGAATTTACAGCAAATTAATGAAACTAATTTTCTGACTGGAATCATCATCTGTGAATTATTGTGTCTTTACTCATTAAATAAATTATCTGTGTCTTCCAAGACATTAAGAATGCATCATAAATTACAGCCCTTCATAAATAATTTGCTTTTTGCCTGAGTTTAAATACAGAGGGAGAATAAAGCAAGGGGAAGAGAAGAATACAAGAGATAAGGGAAGCAAAGAGGCAAAACAGAAAGCACAAAGAGAAGGGAAGGGAGTGAAACCGAGAACAAAATAAGTGAAGAGAGGAAATAAACAGGTGAAAATGGAGACATATGTCCAGCTCAGAAGGGAAGGAAATGAGGAAGGAAAAAAGGAAGCGAGGGATGAAAGAGGACAGACAGGACAAAGAGCCCTGTGCAATATTTCAGGTCGGTGTTAATTGCGACTCAGTGAACGTGGCAGGAAATGAAGCGCCAATATCGAAAGGCTCTCGTGACTTTTATAAATGATTTCATTCCTGTTGAGCTTGTTCCATGTCAATGAGTACAAACATTCTGTCCAAGAGATCTCTGCAAAGGGACGCCAGCGAGGGAAACACGCTTTGTCACGGAGCAGTGACAGCAGGTGCTGAGAGGGCCCCGGGTCTGTAAATGACAACAGAGGCCGTGGCCGACTCAGAGAGGGGCAAAGCAGCACCCCTGGATCTGTGCTGTGGGATCCTGCTCCAGGCTGGGCCACGGCAGGCAGAGCCAGATCCCATCCCTGCCCGGCCCCAGCTCAAGGATAGGGTGCTGACAAACACAGCACCTGCACACAGGTGGAACCTCCTTGGGACACCACGGTGATCCAGCTGCCGACCTGTGCCGTGATCCAGCAGGATTTCTGTCCAGATATCATCCAGGACACCAGTACCCGTCCCTTGATGCTAAAGCCCTGCCAAGGATCACAGAACAGCCTGAGCTGGAAGGGACCCACGAGGAGCAGAGTCCAGCTCCTGGCCCTGCCCAGGACACTCCAAGAACAACTACAGCTTTTAGGACTCACCAGAGGCTGCCAAAGCGCCAGCCAAACCACTGTCCACAGAACTGCTTCTCTCTCAGTCAGGCCCTTGGCTGCTTCCAGGCTCCCCCTCAGTTCGAGGGCCACCAGGACAGAGTCGGGCAGCAGCAGTGGCATCCCCTTCCTGCCACACTGCAAGGAATGAACCCAGTCCGGTGAGGAACAGGTTTGGGACCTGTTTGCCTGCACTCTGTGAGAGCCTCTCTGCATGGAGAGCATTCCCACTGAGGAGGACACTCGCCCTGAAAAATCAAGAGCTGCAGTTTAGGGAGATTTCTGATGAGAAGTGGGACAAAGTTAATAGCCACAATGCTGGTGAAGAAGCCCATGGGACACAGCACAGCCTTTCACCAGCAGATCTGAGCTCGTTTGAGGTGACCAGAAGTCATGCAGGAAAACTAGAGGAGCTCCAAGCCAGGTGTTTTGCTCCTTGGTGGAACTCAGCACCAGAGAACCGCAGCCACAATGACTTTTTTGTGGCCAGCTCGGAGCACAGGCAAACATCTGCCTTCAAAACCTGACGTGGCTGTTCCCTTGCTGAGCTGCCCCAGCCAGCTGTGCTTTACACCCTGGCCTGGTGACACGGAGTCTCCTGTCCTGCATCCCGGGATTTGGCTGTGTCAGCGCCGCAGCCGCGCCGGGGACAGGGCAGGGTCACAGCAGCTGGCTCACCTCTGGCTCCCCGCAAGCAGAAGGGTGTTTCTGCAGGAAGCTGGAGGATGGCCAGTCCTGGGAGCTCTTGGAGAATGAGCACAATGGCAGCTGTTTCCTATTTGGAAGTGGAAGAGCTCTGATCTCAGCCCATGCGAGTCACCAGTCAGGACAAAAGGAATGTTTTCCTTCTTCTTCCGAGTCCAAACCCAACCCAGTGTACATGGAGCCTCAGAAAGTCTGCTCTGCAACCATCAGATCTGCTGGTTAACAGGGAACAGCAACAGCAAGGCAACAGTGGAAGTGAAGCTGCAGCAGGGTAAGTCCCAGAAGACAACAACAATCCAAGGAAACATCTCTGGGAAACTCCTGGCCAGGTGACAGCACACACGGCCTTACCATGGAGTCACACAATGCACTAGAAGGGACCTTAGAAATCATCTCATTCCAACCCCCTGCCCTGGGCAGGGACACCTCTCACAAGAGCAGGTTGCTTAGAGCCCCATCCGAGTCACAGGGCTTGGATTTATAGAGTGTATCTGAAGGACTTGGGTTTGAGAGTCCACCAGCTGTATTTGAAGCAGCTCCATAAAGATGCAGGAACGTGGCCTTTGGTACAAAAAGGTCTCCTTGCTGCAAACCTCAGAGCCAAACACAACATTTCTGTACAGCTTTCACAGCACCAGAAACGTGCCTGCTGACCCAGGTGTCTTCTGCCCTAAACTCCAGGTGCTGGACTCCCTGTGCCGTGCACAGAACATCCCTGAGCTTGAACCACCTCAGCACAACCCTTCCCACTCTTTGGATTTACCCAGTTTGAGGCTGGGAATGGTTTCCCCAGCTCCTTTGGCCGTTAGCACAGCAGCCAGATTCACCACCTCGAGTCACCACCTGGGGATCCTGGATGTTAATCAAACCTTTTGGGTGCTCAAGAGATCCTGAGCAATTCATCCAGGAGGCAGGAGAGGAGGGAAAGAAGAGGAGCACAAACATCTAGCAGGAAATAGGAAAGAGTTCAGCTTCATCTCTTTTGAGGGGAGAGTTTAGCTGGGTGAGTGACCTCCACACACTTTCCCCAGCTCCCCACCATGCCTGCTCACAGGGCTGAGCAGAGGGGCTGCCACAGGGTGACACTCACCTGGAGCACCCATCTCTTCCCTGGCCTCCAGCCAGCCTCTCCGTGGTCACACTGCACCATATAAGCTTTTCCGGGAAAAAAAACCTTTCCTTTCTCTGCCCACAACATCCACAGGGTCACATCACACAGGCTTTTCACACCTCTTAAACTGCACAATCTCCTCCCGCTTCCAACTTGGCTGCTTCTCAAAGAAATGACCCCAAATCCTGTGCAAGCTGCGATATAACCCGAGCCTGCCCTCTCCATCCTTTCCATCCCTGATGCCAGCAGAACACCTCCACTCCAGCTGCTCTTCCCACACAAGTCCAGCCCAAACTCCCACATCCTCCTTCGCCACGCTGCCCTGATGTTCCTGCAGTCAGCCAGCCCTCGAGGGAGGTAACATTTCACCAACTCCAATAACTCAGGATGGAGATCAGCTGGTAATGGAAAAGCCTTTCCCAGAACAGTCTCCAGCTGATTTTGGAAAGGGTCAGAGCAGCCAGCCTAGATCCCACCACCTCCCTGCAGTCAGCATCATCCCTGGAAATATTTACCCCCCTTTTCCTTGGGTAAAGGCCTCTGTTCTGCTCTCTGTACCCAAGGACTCTGCAGAGGATTTTTCCCACTGCCAGCTCAGACTGTTCTGAAACCCCGCTCAAAAAAGGGGATTTTCCATCAGCTCCTGAAGCAACAAGTGAGTCCAGCCAAGCGTGAAGCAGGTCACTCTCCTCCTTCACAGCTTTTCACACCCTGTGTTTCGTGTCCGGGCCGTGACAACGGCTGGCCTTGGGGACGTGGAGGAGGCGGCAGCCGCAGCCTTTGTGCGCCGGCAGCTCCCTTCCCTCGCTCCCGAGCCAGCACACATCTGCCCCACAGCAGGAGCACCATTCCTTCCTCCCAATCCGGCAGGATGGAGAGCCAGAGATTTATGTACTCTGCGATTTTTATGTGCTCTCAAGAAGGGCTGCGGAGGGAAAACTCCGCCACTCACAAAAGCCTCCATCTGTGAGTTTATTTATCCGTGCTGGGAAGGCTGTTTATTCTGTTTCAGGGTGGAAACTACACTGGGATCGCAGCTTAATTGTACTGTTTGTTGAATTAATTGCTCTGTTTGATCGGCCTTTCTCCCGTCATGCTTGGGAATGGAATGGCTTTGCTGCAATGTGGGAATGGAGAGGGTTGGAGCTGCTTCTCCTGGCAGCCAGCACACAGCAAGCAAGAGGGGCTGTTTTGGGGACAGCACGAGGTGCCTGGTGCAGATCGTGCTGCAGAGGGTGGCCAGGGAGGTTAAGCATCCTGGGAATAGGGATGGGCCAAAGGCAGAGGAGCACATGGATGTACAGGACGCTGGGTTGGCCTTTCGCTTCTTTTTCCAGCTGACCCCTGCCCAGCCATCCTGAACCATCCAGGATCTGTGTGCCCAAGCAGGGATCTGCTGTCCAGGCTGGCCCCTCCATGGCTGGTGGCCTCTAACCACCTCTCCTGCAATGAGAGTGAACACGGTGAATTTTCCAGGTCACCTGCTGAATCATGGCATGCAGAGCAAACCTCAGCATAAGCCTCTAACCACCTCTCCTGCAATGAGAGTGAACACGGTGAATTTTCCAGGTCACCTGCTGAATCATGGCATGCAGAGCAAACCTCAGCATAAGCCTCTAACCACCTCTCCTGCAATGAGAGTGAACACGGTGAATTTTCCAGGTCACCTGCTGAATCATGGCATGCAGAGCAAACCTCAGCATTATTTTCATATTGGAACATTTTTCCCCTCACCTTCATTCACAGTTTTTTTTCTTTTCCCTTTTAGGTTTTGCCAGCAAACACCCAGCTCAAGTGAAATCCAGCTTGTTTCACATTCCTTTTTTCTGCTTTCATAATCACAGCCCTCAACTTTTTAGGTCTTGTTCCTGCCTCTCCCACTTCCCACACACATTTCCTTCTGCCCACTGGCCTTTGGCTGAAGCACAGTGACCAGTGGCATTTCCCACACACTTTTTCAGTTCCCCTTTGTCTCCTAAGGGGAAGCAGCGTCAGGATTCCATGGGGATGTCACCGCTCTCCCGCCAGCATGGACGGGACATCTCTCCCTGAGCCACACCTGCCTGGGGAGCCTTCCCAACACAAGAACCGGGCACTAAAGGGAATCGACCCCACGGCCACCCTCCCGCCCTGTTGGCAGCAGCCCGACACAGACAGCAGGCTGATTGCTCTCACTAATTAGACATCCCAGTAGAGTTCAGGGAGTATCTCAGGCCAGGAAGGCACAATCCCTGGAAGGCCAACCCTCCCCGCCTAATCCTGCCCCTTTCACTCAAATCAGCAGGCTCTGGGAATGTGCCTTCCATGACAGAGAGTGAGCTGCTGGAGACAGCAAGATGTTTCAATCAGCAGATCTCTGGTGTCTGAGGCAAACCCATTCCTTGCTGATAAGGAATGAATACTGTCTGTGTCTGTCCGGGTACGTGTTTCTCTCTCTCTCTATTTCTCTTTTCTCCTTCATAAAGCTGTCAGACCAAAAATAACATATTAGTGGAAGGAAGGAATGTCAGCTGTAATACAATAACGTGGTTGGGAGGCTGGGGGATGTGCGTGCCTGGCTGCTGTGCCAGAGCCTCTCTGTACTGAGCTATGGCTCAGGAGTGCCTTTCCCTCCTCCTCACCTTGATCTCCCACCAGACATGGAAAATGGGATGATAAATAGGAGGGAGTGCTTATTCAGCACCGTTCCACTGCCAAAAGCCACCTGTGTTTGACACTGCAGGAGGATCACACATCCCCAGGACAGAGGCTGAGGAATATCAGCCCACTGATAATTCACCCCTGGAAGTGCTCGAGGCCTCGTTGGATGGGCAGCCTGAGCAACCTGCTCTACTGGGTGCCGTCCCTGTCCAGGGCAGGGGTGGGACTGGATGATCTTTAACTTACATTCCAGCCCAAACCACTCTGGAATTCTGTGAACATGGCAGGAATGGCCAGAGCACAGCAGGCTCAGGCTGGGCCACTGACACGGGGCACAGCTTGGAAATCCAGTCCCCGGCGTCAAGTGGAACAGGGTCTGGGACAAAACATGAGGTAAGGGGCCCACTGCTGAGGTCACCTCTTGATTTTAAGGCCGGGAGGGCCTGATGCTGCTCTCTGGCCTATCCAACCAGCTCCTGGCAAAATGCCCTCCATGGAAAACCAATGACATCTGAGGGACCATATCTGGTACGTGGGTACCCAGCGCCACCGGGATGGTTTCCAGCTGGACAGAACTGATCTCATCTCCTGCTCCTCTGTCCCAGCATCCAGACACTTCGTCTGCAAAGGCAAAGAAAAAGAGGAAACATGTAAAGAAGGAAAAGCCTCCTGCCCCACACAGGTCTCATATCTTCACCCTGAACGGGTGGGGCCCGTTCTGGCACCACCAGGCAGGAGGCCTCAGGTGCCAGGCTCTTCTCTCCCCTTCCACACTTCAGGAAGCAGCACTGCCTATTCCAGCCCTTCCCGTGGGCCCACCCTGGGGCACAGCACTACCACGTTTCACAGCGGTGCAGATTTTCCAGCCCCCAGCTCTGCCTTGGGCGGTGCCATGAGCTGAAAGGGCTGCAGGGGTGCCAGGGCTGGGATCCAGCCCCGTGCCCCGCTCCGAGCGAGGCTCCGGCGCGGCTGGAGCAGCCCCGCTGGCTCCCAGCCCGCTGCTGAGATGTTCCTCCTTCCTGCTGGATGTTCTCCCGTTCCTCCCCGTTTCCTCCACCCTGCCACCACAAATGCAGGACCAGGGGAGCTGACGGGCAGGAGCAGGCACGTGGACATCTTGTCCAGTGTCCAATCTGGGGACGTGCCAGGCTGAAGGATAAGATTCCTACCGACAGCACATATGCAAATCAGGGCTCCTTCTGCAGTTTTTAATAGCCCAAAACTGATTTAACTCTTCAAACACAAAGAGCAAAATCCCTTTCAAAATGTGTGTTACTGTTCCAAAAATTCTGGCTACTTTTGATATGCAAATACCAACCCAGCCTCCGCATAAAACTTGCCAAGTTCTTGATTTCATTTTCTTAATTCCATCCAGTAGCACTGAAGTTGCACAGAAAGATGCAAAGTGTTTCTTCTAGCGGTTCCTAATTAATTCAATGCCTGGTCCCTTCTGTGGGTTGTTTTCCAGCCTCCTCCTTTTCAACCTGGTCAGTTGTTGGAGGCATCTGAGGTATCCATGAAAACTAATGGGGCAGGAAAGTCACTGTGATGACTCTTCAATTAGCTGGACAAGGATGTGCAGCGTCACGGAAAAATGTTTCTTCTGCTAATGAGAACTAACGATCCCTTACCTGGGGGATTCTGTGCTCTGATCAAAGGAGCCCAATCAAAACCTCTGCAAATTTCTGATTAAACCAGACAAAAGAGGGGAGAAAGGCACCAAGTCAGATGCTGAATAGATAATAAAATTCACTTTCCCTTTTCCTTCCCAGAAAATGGTAAATCTAATGGGCATGACTAAGCAGCTGTGAGGGAAGACGTGAACAAATTTGTAAAGCAAAGGGGAGTTTAAAGTTCATCTCATTTTCCCCTTCTGCAACATTGTCTGCAATCATATTATGATTTAAAGGCCACCTTTCCCCCAGTGGGAAGCGGGTGAGAAGGGTATGATTCAATTTTGCATGCCAAATGTGATGGGAGAAGGAGAAAGGCCAGGAGGCACAGGCAGAGCAGCCACATCCCCTTGGCACTTTTAAATGTGTGTTGCTTTTTCCAGTTCCTCAAGGTACTGGGGGAAAAATAGAATAATGGCAGAGTGGCATTTTCTGTCTGTTTGTACATGGAAAAACTGCACCTTTCACTACTGGGAATGAAGCCAGGACAAATCCTGATTCAACCAACACCAGCCTTGGGAGACCCTGGTCCACCTTGAGAAACCCCCTGGAAGCCAAATGACAACCCTGCCCTTTTCCAGGAGCTGTCACCGTTCCCTGCTGCATTTCCAGCTCACCAGAAAGCGCTCCTGCTGCTGCTGGCTTACACCTTTCTCACCTGCCAGCAGGAATAATCTCACTCCATGTCACCGCATTCCAGGGTGGCAGCTGGGCTGTTCCCATCTGAGGGAATGGGAAAGGATTATCCCAGAGGCTGTAGAGGAAGGAAGCAAAGCAACACGGACCCCTGCCCAGGAGAGCTCTGCCTGCTGCTCCTCGCCCCTAATTTCTTGGTAGGTAATGCTTTTCCCCAGATTATGTCCAGTTCCAAAGGCTGCATGTCAGTAAATGGCTGTGGTGATACTGAACCACAAGAAGAGAGGCATAAATGGAGGGAAGGGGTTGTTTGCAGGAAGGGGAAGTGCCAGGGAAAGAGATTTAAGGCAGAGGTGACCTTTCAAGAATGGAGCAGATCTGGATGCCAGGAGGTCTCCACAACTCCTTGACAGGAGGGGGCAGCCGGGGGGGGTCGGGCTCTGCTCCCAGGGAACGGCCTCAGGCTGTGCCAGGGGAGGCTCAGGCCGGACATCAGGAGGCATTTCTTCATGGAAAGGGTGGTCAGGCCTTGGCAGGGGCTGCCCAGGGAGATGTTGGAGTCCCCATCCCTGGAGGTGTCCAAAGAACGCCTGGACATGGCACTGAGGGCTCTGGGCTGGTGACAAGGTGGGGATCAAAGGTTGAACTCCTGGAGTTCAACCTGGAGGTTGGAGAACCTGGAGGTCTTTTCCAACCCCAATGATTCTGTGGTTCTGCCTGGACATCCTTTGTCACTGCCCTTCTGCCAGTCCCCAGGCAAACCCCTTTGCTTGGTTCCAATTGTCCCTTCCCTCCCACGGTGGATCCACCCTATTAACAGCATGGCCCTACACGGGGATCCTCCTCACGCCAAGCACAGCCCAGGGTGTGCAATGGTCAGAATTCCCAGTGCCCACCATCCTGAGGGGCATTCCCCTTAGGAATGCCCTGAAAAGCCACCAATCCCCACCAAGAGGGCAACCCCAGCATGGGAAAGAGCAGCTCCCACTCCCCGGCTGCACACACCTGCATCCCCCAGCTCAATAAAACATCATAAAAGCAGAGAAGTTCCACGATAAGCACAAATAGATCAATAGCATTAGAGCTGCTCTTAATGGCTGCCTCAGGCTTTTCATGCGACGCCTTCGAAAATGTCCAGTAGTGAGTAATTAATGACCAAACCAAGTAATTGCTTTCTTGATTTTTCTCAAAACTAGAATTCACTGAAAGAACTTAGAGCTTTACTGGTGCTACACAGTAAATTAATTCAGTAAGTGCTGATATTACAAGTCTGGGCTGCCTGTTAAAAAAACACGGCAGTGCTGTGGAGTCTGGCTTTTCTTGCTGCCAGAGGTAACCCTTTACAGGCTGCTCCAGCTGCCTGCCAGAAAGCAGCTCAGCCCTTACACTTCTGCACATCAACCTGCACAGACTTTGCTCCTGGGGGAGCAGCTTGTCTTAGAGGAGATTCCAGGACCTCGCCAACAGGGATTAAGGCAAATTCTCCCCTTGCACCTTTCCAATCGCAATGTGGGAGTGGAATCAGGAGCATGGGGGCTTCTCTGGAGGCACACAAAAGCTGGAAGTGGGACCACAGTGACTTCCAGACACCTTTGAACGGTTTTCATCACGTCCATCGAGCAGGATGCTTCCCATGGAACTGGCAACTCCAGAATTTTACCCCTTGAGGAGAGGTAAGAGAGAGACCAAAGGGGGTGACAAAATAGCAATGGATGAGAAGCACGAAGGGAGCAAAGAGAAAAAGGCAGAGATCAGAGAGCCTGTCTGTCTCTCCATCTCTCCTGGAGCAAGAGGATGGATGTGGCTCCAGTTTCTTGCCACATCTTCTGTTCCATATGCTCAGTTTCTGCTGAATGACATCTCTGAAAACAGCCTGAGGTGTCACCTCAAAGGTGATCCATCACTTGTCAGCTGTGCCTGCTGATCTGCTGCAGAAACCCAGGACACAGACTCCCAGCATCCCTGGCACACCCTGCACACAGCTGAAAGCAAACTCTGCCAGAGACTCCCAGCACGTCCATTTTTACTCCTTCATGGATTTACACGACCTCAGCCACCGTCTACCCCCACACCACAGGAGGAATTGCACGTAGAGCTCTTCACAGGCAGTGAACGGAGGCACAAACTCTGATCTGCACTCACACTGCCTGCCTGGGACGCTCACACAACCTTAGGCACCCGAAGAGGAAGAGGATGATGAGCAATTCAGGTCATGCATCACCCATGGCACAGCCCAGAGAGAAACCCACATAAAAGTACAGGTCCTAAGAGGGGAGGAGGGATGCGAGTCCAGATCTTCCAGTGTCTCTGGCCTTCCTCACTTGGCCTGTCCTTCTCACCACAAGGCATCTCAGACAGGGAAAGTCACCCCAACAACCCTAAATTTCCATCATCTGCAGCATGAGACACTCCTAAAATGAGTGCTGTGATTGCATGGGTGTGTGTGTGCCCGCATGAGAGAGAGCACGAGGCAATGAGCAAATTACTGAAGTAATCCTTCCATCCCCACAGTAATGAATGATTGTTCCCCTGCTCCCAGGAGCACGGTTGTAGCCTGGGAGCTTAACATTCAATCTGACACGGACCTGCAGCACGCACTGTTAATCCCTCTAAGCACAGTGACAGCTCCCAACAACCCCCTCAAGCAGAGGAAGCGCCGCGTTTCTTCCCCATCTTTCCATTACCATATTTTTAATTGGCTGTGAATATCCTTTTGCTTTTGTCAAAACAAGTTCTGCTAAACCACCACTTCGGATAGGAGCGGGGGAGCCAGGAATCATGAGAGAGAAGCCAAGAAAATCCCTCTGTAAATGAATTTTTGTGCCGAGGGAGGCATGGCCAGGAGGAGCAGGAGCAGGGTCGGCTCATCCCTGTCGGCACCACCGGCCATACGAGCGGTCCTGGGGTCGGAACAGTCCACCCAGAAGCTCAGAGATCTTCAGCTGAGAGAGACAGAGCTTGGAGTACAATGAGCCAATAGCTACAGAGAAATCAATTTTAAGAACATTTGAAGTAGAAGGCCCTGGAAGGGATATTCTGTCAGAGGGAACATGGAGAGAGAAGAAGGAAGCAAAAGGAAAGAGCACACAAATCATGCTCATGCACACAGGTACCTGACATGAGTTAGAGGCTTCTCCCTTGTTTCCTCTCTTCTCCTCTCGAAGGAAAATGAGGTCTTGACAAAACCTAAACTTTATGAAAAATCTTCCAATTTTCTGTTTCCTGCTCTTGGTTTTAAAGGAAATTCTTTCCTTTTTGAAAAAAGGGGGAAAAGCTAACCTCTTTCTCCTAAAGAAAAACATTTTCCAGAAGGATGTCATGGAAAACAGGCCGAGCTGAAGCTGCTGGCCAGGTAGGGAGGCAGGTTTCTACCCAGCACTGTGTTCCCCATGTCCTTGATCTCCCAGGCTGACTGCAGATCATGTCCAGCGGGAAGTGTGAACACAGCCCTGAGCAATCTCATCACATCCACCCTCACAGCCAAGCTCAGCAAGGGAAAATCCACTCACTCTTGCAGGCAGGGAGGCTGGGGCAGGGGGAGAAGTTGTTTAAATACTGTCCCACACAGCAAATCCCACTGCAGTCCATGACAAGTGACATATGGGAGCCTCTCCCATGCCTAAGCACCCCATTGAGGCCGTGCCCTTGGGATGGGGCAAGGAGGAGATGCAGGCAGGCTGAACAGGCTCACAGCACTTTGGGAAGGGCCAAGATGGGGAGGTCAGAGCTCCCCGTGTTCATCCCAGGACAGACAGCTTTGGTCTGGTTTCCGTCCTTAACACATCAACGAAAAAAGCATCCTTACCCCCACAAAAGGCCCAGCACAGCCCCCAGGGACACGGGGGAAGTGACAACCCTGATGTGTTTCCTGCTCTGCTGGAGACTCCGTGGGGCAGCAGAGGCTCTTAGATCAGGTCCCAGCCACGGCTGAGAGGGGCAACTCTGGGAAAATCAACCCTGACTTTGTTCACACAGTGAAATGGGGAGAAAACACCTGTGGAAAGAACCTGACAGTGCAAGGGGAAGGATTCAAGGCCAGGCTGGATGGGACTTTGAGCAACCTCATCTAATGAAAGTTGTCCCTGCCCACCCCCATCCACCCCCATCCCTGCAGGGGAGTGGAAACCAGATGATCTTTAAGGTCCCTTCCAACCCCAGCTTTCCCGTGATTACCATCAAACACACGTTTCCAGAAGCTTCAGTGTGTCGCTTGCAAGTCCAGGGAGGTTTGGCTTTGCTGTGTTCAAGTGGCTCTTTTTATGTTCCTGATTTTTTCAGCACAGAATGAGTTCTAAATAAATCAGCAATGTACAGGATGTGCACGGATGGAGCAGCAGGGCCACTCCACAAAGGCCCTGAATGGCTCTGTGTCCTCAGGGATGTAGGAAACAAGCTGCTCCAGCAAGGTAATTTCCCTGCCCTTTTATTCCAGCAGGCAGCCCCCACGCTCGTTTGTGGCTCACACAACAAGGGCTGTACACACCAATCTGGGCTTGGAGAGCACTCAGGATCCCTGCCCTGGCACCAGGCAGGAATCTGGGGCAGGCCCAGGATGTGACCCACGGCCAAGCGGGGTTCCCCGCAGCTGCTGTGCACCAGCAGCCTCATAGGAGAGCTGGAAAACGTGGAGATAAATCTCCTAATGCCCCCAGCATTTAAAGGCTGATTAGTGCTGCTTCAGAGAGAGCTGGGCCAGGGGCTGAAGTGGCACGAGACAGCTGGCCCAGGATTTCAGTGCAGGTGTCAAAGGGGGTGCTGCCAGCACAGACACCAGGCTCCATCCTCCTCCCTCATCTCTTGGCTTCAACCCCAAGCCATCAGGAGACCCGAGGGGAATTCACACACTGGAGATGCGAATCCTGCCCCTGCAGATCAGCTCCTGACCTCCTCCTGTGCTCAACAGAGTCCTGCTAGGACTATTTTGCACAAGAGCAAGTTAAACAGCCAAAAATTTGAGCGGCTCCCACGAGGCCATGCAGGTGAGACCCTCTGTCACCCTTGTATGGGGAGGGTGGCCCTGCCACACAGGGGAAGTGGCAGCTTAGGGTAGGTCACACCTTGCATGTGCCTGCTCAGGAACCAGGGGGACTTTCCGAGCGCCAGATCTGGGCCTCAGGGTGCAGAGTTAGATATGTTGGGGTTTTTCCTTTCAGATAAGCCTGGAAAGGGAGCAAAACACACAGGGCAAGGAGGACAACTAAACCTTCCCAGAGACTGCTGCAGAGAACACCTCCACCAACAGCGACAGAGAGAAACTGAACAGAGAAATGGAGAGTGGAAATTGGGTATGGAAAACTTCCCAGCACAGAGGATACTTGCCATCAGCTGACATGGCACCCAGAGTTCCTAGCCCAGGCTGCCAGCCCCAGAATGAAAACAGGTAAGCCAGTACATTACTGGAGGGAAAAAGGCCGGATCTGCCTTTTTCCAGAGGTGCCTGTTACGAGGACATGACTTCATCAGCAGCTGCATTACAAAGCGGACAGCGTTTGCCCTGCAGCACAAAACTCAATATCCCCTCATCGGAACTGCAGACTTATCTTTGGAGGGTCTCTCCATCCTGGGAACACGTGCAGCCGGGGCTGGCAGCCGTCCCACCCCACACCTGCCCAAACACACATCTGCTCTGCATCACTGCAGCACAGAGCCCCAACAGGTGGGCTCGGTTTGGATCTCAGCGACTGCCCAGGGAGGATTTCCCCTCTGGGAATCCCTCCTGGCCCCTCTGGAAAGCCAAGGGGGCAGAGCTGGGGTGCTTGCACCTCTTGGGGTGCCCCTCATGGAATAACAATGGGAACTTGGCGAACAAGAAATTCATGCTTGAGGTTTCTGGTCAAGATTTTTTTAAGCAAATCCAAGGCTCAGCTTCTGATTCTGAGAGTTCAATTCCTTGGAAATTTCATCCCTCCACTGAAGCTGAACACAGAAAAAGCAGCCAAGCCCACTAACCTGAATTTTCAGAGTGAGGGAAGCAAATCCTTCCTACTCTCCTACCAGCCAAATCCTGATCCCACAGAACTTCTGAGCGCAGCCCACCCCAGCTTTGGCCGCCACTGACCAGGAGCCTGTGTGCCCATGCCCACACAAAGCCGTTCCCAACCTTCCCCACCACCACCACCAACCCAATGCTCTGCCATGGCCAAGCTCAAGCAGCCAGGAAGCAGAGTCCTGCATTCAAGCACTTCCCACTCCGATGGGATCCTTCTGTGAATCCCATGGCCAGCTGCCAAAGCAAACCAGGCCCTGGCACAAACCCCCACCCTGGGACTGCAGAAAGACGTGGTTGTCTGGAGACACCGATGACAGCTCCGTGATGGCACAGCCAGATTGCTCTGCCCCTCAGGAAGGCAGCTCGGGGACAAAACTAAATGCTGGCACCACCCACAAACAAAGGAATTATTCCCTCAGGCTTTTCTCCCTGGGATCCAGCAGAGGGGTGAGTGGGAATGGTTCAAAACTGAACTGGGGAAGGTTTAATCTGGACATCAGGAAGCATTTCTTTACCAAAGATGTGTTCAAACCCTGGAACAGGGTAGCTCATCTCTCAGTGTTTAAGAGTCATTTGGCTAATGCCCTTCACAGAATCCCAGGATGGTTTGTGTTGGAAGGGACCTTAAAAGTCATCTTGTTCCACTCCCTGCCATGGGCAGGGACACCTTCCTCTAGACCAGGTTGCTCCAAGGCTTGTCCAACCTGGCTGTAGCTTTAGGTCAGCCCTGAAGCGGGCAGGAGGTTGGAATGGATGAAAATCACAGGTCCCTCCCAACTGGAATATTCTGTCCTTTGCAGCCACCGCTGCTCCAGGGCAGCGAGCATTGCCAGGGATTTTAGCACAAACCCAGGAGAGGAACAGTGAGTGAGCTCAGCCAGGCACAACCCGGGCCATTCCAGGTCAGGAAGTATCTCAGGGGAGCGTGCAGATGGATGAGCTGGCCCTCAGCTCGGAGTTTGGAACAGCACCTGGATTTCCCTTGGGAAAACTGCAACAAGGCTGAAAACCAAGCTAAAAGCGTGGGGCACAGATCAAGCCCAGCACAAAGGCCATGGAGAGGAATACCCAGAAAACCTCCTGTGCTATCCCAAGGGAGTCCATCCCATGGTGCTCGCTGCCCTCTGAGGTGAACGTACCCCAGTTCATCCAGTTAAACCCAGGAGAAAGCCAAATACCAAAAGACCCAAGGAACAAGCAGAAAGGGGAGACCTGCTCTTTCTAACCCACAGTCTGCACTTCGGATCTGCTCCAGATACTTCTATGCCAGGCTCATTTCCACTATGAAAGTCTGAGAGGCTTTAAAAGCAGGGATTTTTCCAGGCCTGGAAGACATTCAGTTGACAGCCCTAGAGAGAAATTCTGTGTGCACAGGAAGAACAAAGAAAACCCACATTATTTTAGCCCTGCTGTAAAGATACAGGTCTCAGAGGATAAAGATTACCCAGACAGGCCTTGGGAGCTCAGTTGAGACCCCTCCAAAGGGAACAAAGCTCTTGCCCTACCTGCTGTGCTGCCTCCCCTGCAGCTGAGCTCCTTCCTCTCTTACTGCCACATGTTCTTCCATCCCTTCTCCACCTTTTTTCCAGCCTAAAATACAGCTTCATTTTTCTGCAGCTCAGAGATTCGGCTCCTGACCTTACATCTTGCATCTCCAAACTACAGTCACCTCCTGTCTTGATCTCAGCTTCCCAAGCCATTTGGGAACTTGTCTGTGCTCTGACAACAGCAGCTTTGCACCATTTGCTTTCCTGAATTTATCTTTGAGTGACTTCCCTGAATTTGCTCTTCTGGAAATCAAATTCCTTCTTCTATTCCTTCTTCCTTCCCTCAACATCTACTCCAGACTGCTGCAGGGACTGTGTGCACCCCTCATGCTCTGCTCACACCCTCACACCCCAGCAGTCAGCCCTGAGGAGCTCCTGCTCTCTGAGCTCTGCACTCCTAGAAGCCAGGGCAGCTATGAAATTGATTTCTACAGTCCCTGCCTGCAAAATAAAGCGAGCCACATCTCCCCATCCTGCTTTAAGCACCTGGCCAAGGGCTTCCCATATATAACTGATGGAGATGGGCAGCACTTGCCCAGAACCCATTTCCCCCTCAGCCACAAATCACCCTGGCTGGGAGGCCCTGGAGCAATTGCCTCCTCATTTCAGGTGCTGGGAGGAAGCCAGGAGATGGAGTTTGTACCAACTACTGGTGCCCCACATTTCCCAGTCTGTGCTCACATCCCAAAAGTCCTGACCTGCCTTCCCAGCTGCTGTTTTGTCGCTGAGGATGGAACCAGCTGAGGGTTCAATCCACACCGCGATGGTCGCGGTGGCAGCTCCCACCACCCTGCTGCAGCTGGATAAAACAAAACACACCTGGTGAGTGGGTGCAGGGAGAGAATTCACCATCCTGGGCACAGAGATGGGCTCGCCTCCTTCCCCAGAGTGCTGGATGCTAAATCTTCCCCTATCTGCCACGTCCATCACGCAGGCTCTGGGCTTCAGCAGCCGGAGATCTGTTTCCTATAAATTTTCTGCACAGTGCCTACAACAGTTGTAGTCTCTCTAAAATAATGATTGGAGGGTGGATAGAGGAGAACAAACAGTTCAGCTGAACAGTTTATCTGATGAATTTAGCCTCTTTCTCCTGCTCCTGCAATATCAGGTGGACAAATCCAATTTCCTCAAATGCATTTGTTGTTTGAGTTTATTTGACAAATACTTCCCCAAACAATTGCCTCTACATTCACTTAGCAAATATTTAAAATACAAACTGTGCTGTTTAGTGAATCCCCTGGCACTGCAGTAGTCCCCAGTGGAGGAGAAAAGTTTGGGTTTCCCCCAATATTAGTTATTTCTGCATTTCAAATTGAATTTTTTGCCAGCTCTCATTCTGTGGCTGATAACACCAGATGATTTGGTGGCGCTTATTAGGAAAGGAGCTGGTCAGTTGTCTCCCAACGAAATTGAGTTTTCCTGGGAAGCAATAACCCATTGAAGCAGACACATTCCATCAGAAACACCCCACAACCAAATGACTCGCAGCAGCTGAGGAGAGGCTGCCTGGCAAATCCAGCTCTCAGAAATCCCTGTGGGTTGTTCTCCCAGGCTCTGGCCACGTGTTGGTGTCAGTCACCCGTCAGCTCCACATCTCCAGCTGAAAACTGGGGAATTGTGGCTCGGTTGGCCTGCTTTGAGCTGGGGGAGTTGTGTGACAAGCACGGCAGTGTAAGGGATCCAGAGAAAAGGGTGTCCCAGGCATTTTTTTTGCCCCAAAAGGAGGCCAAGGGAGCTGAGCTTAGGGACACTTAAGAGTCTAACTCCTACCTGGAGTTAGCAAGAAGCTGGAGACGGCGGTTTTCCAGGAAGAGGGAGATGGGAGACAAGAGGCCTAAACTGAAACAAGCAGATATAAAGCCTGGGTGTAACAGCAGATGGGCAAACGTGGTACAGGCTGCCCACAGAGCCTCTGCAGTCTCCGTCCTCGGAGGCTTTCAAACCCTGGTCTGATCCCAAAACTAACCCTGGTGCAAGATGTTGGACAAAAGACTTCCTGAGTCCCTTTCCACCCAAATTATTCCAGTGTGTGATCCTGGGAAACCCTGTACAAGTACGGATCAAGTTAACAAAAATGAAGGTTACACAGAGTTGGAGGGATGTAACATCATACCTTGGCTAAAGTTTAGCTCTAGGATTGCCTGTTTATAGCGAGATTTGGGGGGAAATAATAATAACATCCAGTTTTGGTCCAAACTGGACCAGAACCAACACTTGAAGAAATGCTGAGGAACAAACATCTGCATTTCAGCAAAATCTGCTACAAAGACTCATCATTTCAGACCTCGGGAAAATCAGTTTCCAGGTCTCATGATTACAAAGAATAACTCAAGAGCTTGAAGAGTTCAACCAGAACCAGAAGGCAAATAAAAAGAAATCACAATTCATTATTCATCAAAATCTTCACCAATCTGTTTTAAGACCATGTCAGGATATTTTAGCACTGCAGGTATCAATAGTGCTAAAAAAACCTGCAAATGTGACTTTGAAATTTGATGCTTTTTTGTTTTGTTTTGTTTTGTTTTCTGCCAGTGAAAATCTCATTGCTTGAATGTTCTTGGAAAGTCACCAGGGAAAGGTTGGGAATATCGCCCAAGCAAATTCACTCAAGAATTCAAACAAACACATCAGGACACAATTTTGCTTTTGTCACCCAGCTCTGAGGGAAAGCTTTAAAAACCCAGTTAAGGAGAGGGCAGTAAAAGAACAAATGCTTCATTAAACCTGGTTTTGGGCAGAGGAACAACAGACAACTCATTACTGGAACAGCCTCTCCTGCTCTCCAGTGAACCAGGAGCCTTTGAACACAACATTGAGTTGGACAGCGGCTCCTCACATCCCAATTATTTATTCTGCCACTCGGAGGGATGCAGCCAGGACAAGACATCCTTCTAAGCTGTGTACCACTGTGGAAGAGGGAGGAATTTCATATTCTCATTCCACAAACTCCCACTCACTGCCAAGAGCAGCAAATGACACATGAGTACACCAGGCAGGCAGACAAAGAAGATCAAACAGGCTTTCAGAGACACCGGGAATTTCTTCCCTTGCCACTGGGACACTCTTCTCATCCAGAAAAACCAAAAAAGGGTACCAGCTGGTGCCTCTGGAAGGGCATTTTTTGGGGGTTGTGCTGGTTTTTTACCCTTCAGATCAGCTGTGTCAAACGTTCACAGCACTGGGTAAGGGGAGAGATGATATGATGGGGTGGGGTTTCCATGCAGAGCTCCCTGGCCAGGGCTCGCTTTTGGATGCAAATCCATCATGTTCCTCTCTTGCCTCGAGGGGAGACAAAGCACCAGCAACCTGGCTTCAAGAACCACCGAGTTTTTCTAAGCTGGGCTGTCCAGAAGCTTTCCTATAGAAAGCTGGGTTGTCAGCCAGGCATGGAACAGAACCATTCCTCCAGCAAGGACCCAGACCTTCAGCTGGGGGCTCCCTGCCTCCTGGGAGATGTGAAAATGCCTCCCACCAGCCCACCTCTGGCCTCACAGAGCTAAAATAATTGGGATTACAGCCTGAAATGAGATTTTTCCAATTCTCCATCCCTGGGAAGTTAGTTTCTGTTACGTGTCTCAGAGAAGTCGTGCTTAGTTCAAAGGGGCTGCAATTGCTCCTGGATGTCCTCTAATCCCTGGCTCCATCTCTGCCTCAGCCTCTCCAGAACACTCCATAATGGACTGGCTCACGCTGGCTACATCCTTTATATCTCTTTAGCTCCATGAGCAGATGGAGTCGAGGGACAGCAGGATTTATGCTCCTTGCTCGAATTGCAGCTTGGCTGGGTGGAAATAATAAACGGGAAAGGACGGGGAAATGGCATTGTAACAGCATTTACCTCCTGGGCTTTGGAGCCTCTGTCTTTACCTAGGTAGTGTTTGTACTGTCAGCATTAATCCTGTGCCTTCCTCCCCAGATGAGGAGGAGGAGGCCCCAGGGATGGTTCTCCTCCCTAGCCCATGTGATGGATGGAAGGAGCTTCCAGAAGCATGGAATACTCTGCTGACAGAGGCCGTGCATCAGTGCTGGTTTATACCGGCGGATAATCCAGCCCAGACCGTTTCCTTCAGGGCATGCTAAGGAAAACCAGGAAATGTTTCTGACCTCTGAGGGCTTTAAAGGGAGAGAAAAGGAGGCAGAGGTATGAAAGCAAGCAGGGAGATTGACAGGGGCTCGGGAAGGAGCAGCACAATAGGCCCCTAAACTCTTTACCTTTCTCCGCATTTTGCACAATCGAAGGGGAGAAACAAAACGAGGAGAGGGAGGGGATTATAATGAAAGTGAAAGCTTCCAGATTAATTAATTACCCCTTTTAGTCTGTGAAAAAGGAGGCTAGAAATCTCCACGTCTGCTCCTCTTGGAAGGCAACCCTGGCGCTTGCTCTGAACCTCCCCCCAGCCCGCCTGCGCGCGGGGATAATTAATCCATTACGGGATGGATCCTGCCGTGCCGCCATAAAACAGAGATCTATTTCTCCTCCGCTTTCCCCTCCTCCCCAAAGAGACATCTGAAACGGATCATGTAATAAATGTTTCTTGGATGGAAGGAGAGGTATTGTTCTCTTGCCGTGGAAACAATCCCGGCAGCGGGGCCAGCCAGGAGGGAGCAGGGCCGGATACTTCACTCGGCAGCTCTTACGGCATCCTGTATGGCAGGGACACATTTGGTGATGTCCCCTCTGCAAAGCAGAGCTCAGGAGGGCAGGGTGAGCTGGTTCCAGCCGAGGGGGATGAGCCCAGGCTGCTCACCGAGGTCTGTGGGGGCTGGAGGGGGCTTCCCTCTGTGGAGACATCCAGGCAGTGCCTGGCGGGCAACAGGGCACTCTGGGCACAGGGAGGTGGCCCAGAGTCCGTCACAACACACCCAAAAGAACACGTCCGACCACACCCTTCCAACCCTGCCTCCATCCCTCTCCATCATGCCCCACTGGAACGCAGCCCAGGCTGGGAGCGGCTGCTTTGCACAGCTCCAGGCAGAGATCAGCCTTTCCACAGGCACCTCTCCTTCAGTTTGACACTTGCCTCTTGTCCAAGGGACTGGAAACGAGCTGCACTGGGCTCACGGTGTCCAGCTGGAATAGAAGAGATCCTCCTCCCCCAAGTATTTTTTATTCCTGGCCAGCCATGCTCGCTATCCAAGGTGAGATGTTTCACTCACCTTTGTCACCCCCCTGCCCCACACTCGGAAGGGCAGGAGCTCTCTTTTGCTGCACACACAGCACAAAGGCTGCAGCCCCATCCTCTCTGATTAAGAAAACCCGCATGCCATGCTCTTCATTCCCTTGGCTGGTGTTTCTGTGGAGCACAAGTGATTCCCTGAAGGGTTTCCTGAGGAGGATGCCCATTACCTGCCCAAGACCCTTTGCTCTGCAGGGGTTGGGTACCCTCAAAGCACAAAAATTGCACGAGATCAGAGCTCCCCAGCGCCCATCCCAGCCCTGATCCCAGCATCCCATTTGCATCCATTTATCAGAAACATTGCCTCTCGCTGCTGGCATCCAAATATTCCTTGTATGGAGGAGCTGCTGACATTTATTCCTGAATTGCCACATTGCAGGAGCTTTGGCTAAGACTCGTGTTACGTGGGAAGAGAGAAGGGACCTTGTTACTTGGTGAAGATAAGTCCTCTACAGCCTATCAGTCTAGATTAGATTTGGGTCACTTCCTTTATTCATTTCCCTGGGTGATTTTTTTAAGGCTCTTTCAAAGAAACACTCGAGCTGAGTACAATGTTCTTGATTGCAACCAGAACTGTCTGAAAAATGCTGAACTAATTGAAAGAAATTTTCTTTTTCATTCCTTCCTCAAAACATTTCCAGGGTTTCTGGTCAGTACTTGGAACTGTGAAAAATCCCCCTGGGCTCCGCTGTACAACAGCAAAAGCTTTTTCCACAGCATCAGCAGCATTTCAAAACCCTGTGAGCTGATCTTAGGGCAGCAAAGTGACTTCTCTGTCTATCAAAGACACAAGGATGTCACGACACCTGTGTGTTTTCATCACAGCACCCCTCAAACAGACATCCAGGTCATGGAGAATAGCTCCCCCCACCAGTTCTCCATCACCACATGCTCTGAGCATGTCCTGAAGTCTTCTAAGAGCAGTTGGCATCATTAATCCCCTCTCTCTCATGGGGAAACTGAGGCATGGGGTGGCAGCAGCTCCCACAGCATGGAATCATTGAATCACTCAGGTTGGAAAAGACTTAAAAGGCCATCAAGTCTAACCTTTGACTGAATTCCACTTTGCCCGCTAAGCCACATCACAAAGTGCCACATGTCCTCATTTTTCGAAGGCTTCCAGGAATGGTGACTCCACCACCTCCCTGGGGACATTGTTCCAGTGCCTGACTACTCTTTCAGTGAAGAACTTTTTCCTGATATCTGGCCTGAACCTTTCCTGGAGGCAGAAATCTGCCGCCTCCCAAGTCCCCGTGGGGATCTCCACGCACCAAACCGTGGCAGGGGGTCCTACCACACACAAACCTCCACGTCCCCCCCAGAGCCACAGCACAACACAGAGCTGGTGAGACCATCTGTGCCTCCACCCCACGGCTTCCTCTTGGGGTTCTCACTGGCCCATTCCTGCTTCTCCGTGGCTGCCAGGAAGATGGCAAATTTCACCTCAGACAAGAAGCAAACCAAACAACCCCCACCCACAGCGCCCAGGCTCTCTGGCAGAGGGGAGAGGTTTCTGCGTCGCTCATTTTCTGTCACGTTAACACCAGCTGAACAATCTCCTTTCTTCCCCATGCATTTCTTCTCCTGGTGGTTCCCCCTCCCCTTCCTTTCTTTTTCCATTTCAACCACCTCAAGCAGAAGGCCCTCCGAGGCACTGGTGACTTCAAAGACACCAGGTCCAATGTGCAGCAAGTGATAAAAACCTACACAGCATGTGTTGGGCAAATTAATATCCCCTCCATAGCCACCAGCTCCCCGGTCCCAGCAGCCCCGTAATGAGATGTTGTACTGAAGGGGAGGGGGAGCTTGGTGCAGGAGGGGAGATGTATTTAATGTATGCAAATTGACTCACATGCAAATTGCTGCTAAGTTAAAAATAACGCATTGCAGGAGGAGTCGTCTTTTAAAACATTTGTTTATTCATTAGGGTAATCTCTGTTATCAGTCATCTCGTTTCCTTGCACGTTAAGTGCTCAGTTTGAGGGGAGTTTGTGTATTGCAGGCCTGGGGGACAACTGTGACTTCCTGCTGATCTCAACCACCACACAACAACTACAGTTTTCCTCCCCTTCCTTCTCCTCCTTTCTGCTCAAAGACTACAGGGATTGAAGTCACCTTTCCTCAGAGGGGAGACGCTCGAAGGGATGAACTTCAAGGACAAAAGCTGTTAGAGCCACCCAGAGCAGCTCCTGACAGCCAGAGCCTTCCCAGGGCCGGAGCAGAGCATCTGTCCCAGCTGGGCTCAGGGTGACCAAGCTGGATGGAAGGCACAACATCAGCCCTGCAGCTTCCCTTCCCTCTGCTGACCAGGGACAGGGCTGGAGCTGTGCCAGGGGGGGTTAGGTTGGATATGATGGAAAGGTTCTTCCCCCAGAGGGTGCTGGGCACTGCCCAGGCTCCCCAGGGAATGGGCACGGCCCCGAGGCTGCCAGAGCTCCAGGAGCGTTTGGACAGCGCTGCCAGGGATGCCCAGGGTGGGATTGTTGGGGTGTCTGGGCAGGGCAGGGCCAGGAGCCAGACTGGATGATCCCTGTGGGTCCTTTCCAGCTCAGGACATCCTGTGACTGTATGAAATAAGGTAATGTGTAAATGCCTCCTCCCAGGCCCAGCTCTGCGGGGCAGCCAGTCCTCCCCACACCTGGCACCACTAATTAATATTAGATCCTGCCAGTGGTGTTAAGCACTGGGACAGCTGCTGACAAAGGCCAGTGCACCCCACTGCTGATTGATCTCATGGCAAATCCACTGCTGATCCTACCTGGCATTGCAAAGGAGCAACGGGGTTTTGGACAGTGCAAGATGGGAAGCGGAGTAGGAATGGGTGGTGGGTGACACTTCAAGAGGATAGGTGCAGTCCTACTGCCTGGGGGGGCATTCGGAGACCAAGAGCATTTGGTGTGTCCAGAGTTCAATACTGAGCCTTTGCTGCAGGCTTAGGAAGGGTCTCAAGCGGGATCTCCATGGAGAGCAGTTCTCCATCCAGCCATGCTGGCCTGTGTTAACACTTCACAGTCTTTAGACATCCAAAGCCCTGGGAGATGGTGGGGAGAGGGAGATAACCTCTGGACTGAAGCACAGAAGGAGCCCAGGTGTCCTGCTTTCACTGGGATAGAGTTAATTTTTTTTCCTAGTAGTTAATACATTCCTCACCAATCGCAAAGGTCTTGATGCTGCGGATGAGGAGCGGCACTGGACAGAAGCTCCAGCCACCCCAAGCAAGAGAACAATCCAGACAAAGCTCTGCTTCAGCTGTACCAAATTGTCAGGGTCAGCGCTGCGGCAGCTGGACTATCTCCAGGTCCTAGAGGAGCATGTTCTGCCATTCCTGTTTTGATAATTTCTTATTACTCAGCCCAAGATTGGTGAAGTTACAGTGTTAGCACAACCCTCCAGCACCTGCCAATGACCAGGAAGTTTCTTACTTCATTAGATAACTCTGCCCCTCTTGGGAACCTTGTTCTTCTGTCCTGTTCTTCTGTACAGTCAAGAGCTGTAAAAACAGAGACTAAAGGGAGTCTAAGGACAGCAATAAGCATGACTCATTTTCTTCCAGCTGGAATTCTAAATCAACAAACAGAGACTTCCCCCTTCCAAGAACCAGGATTCCTGCTCTGGGCAAAGAGGAGCAGCAGGACTGAGCTCCCCTCTCCAGGCACTGCCCACTGGGAGCAGCCTGCTCCTCCTCTGCCTCACCAAGGGACAGATGTGAGCAAGGATGTTGATGGAAATCCCTCCTCGCAACAGCAAGGGCAGATTTAAAGTGATTGGGTTAAGCTGCATTAACCTCTGTGTGGACATGGTCACTCCAGATTTAAGTGGCCATTGCTCAGTTTAACAGGAGCCACTTCAGTGTGACCTAATTCACCACCTGAGTAAATAAGGCAAACTAAATAAAGGGCAGTGACTGTGAAGAAGTGGCTCCCCAGAGGAGAGTGACCCACTCAGAGCTTACCTATCAACACAGATTAACAGCAGACACCATCTCTCATCCCTCTGCCTGGAGCTCCAGCTTGGAAGAGCCACTGAGTCCTGGGTGGGAGCAGGACTTGAAGAGTCAGGGGGTCACCCTTAATTCAGGCAGGAGCAAAGATCACAAGTCAGCTCAGCAAGAACAAACTCTCATTTTCAGGAGCTCAGCTCTTGCCTCAGCCAAGGAGTTTCAGCTTGCCAAGAGACGGGAGCAGAGCAGGACAGAGAGGAGATGTTGGTGCAGACACTTCCCACACACAGGGACATAGCAGAGCACCTCAGTGAGCTGCTCCCTCCAGATGCCAGGCTATGGCCATCCCAGTTGGAGCTGGAGGAAGCTGAAGTTCGTGACCTGTCATGAAGATGCAGGTGATGATGAAATGGTGGGGACCACCCTGCGACGCTTCCAACCTTCCCAGTCTCCCTCACCAGGGAAGGCTGGCAGAGGGAGGCTCCTGAACCCTCGTACAGAGGTGATGGCCCAACACCAAACTCAGCTGGGACGTGGGGGATGGGAAATCAGCATCAAAGCATGGGGCCAGCAGGCAGCAAAATAGGATTATACAGATTCATGGACTGCAGATTAAAAACAGAGATTATAGGGACAAGACAGAGAGATACCTTCTACTACCCCTTCCAGTGACTGGGGATTCTGGGCACAACTGGAATGGATGGTAAGAGAGACCATTCCTGTGTGTTCTCTTTACAGAGCACCCACTGCTGCTGCTGCTGGAGGCAGGGACCTGGACTAGATGACCCACTGCTCAGCCCCACCCAGGCATTTCTGTCCCAAATGGCCCAGCTTGCAGGCTGCTCCTCCCCACACCACCCCATGTCCACAGCTCCTGGCCCCCAGGCAGCACATCCCCACTGCCGTGGTGGGCAGGAGTCTCTTGCCTGCCTGTCCAGAGGAGGATGGAGAACAGGAATTATTCATGCAACAGCAGCTGCTCTTTCAGCTTTCTCTGAGCTCAGCCAAGTCAGATGTTTCTTCTCCCTGTGCCATCCCCCTCTCCCCACCCCATGCTCCTTCCCCCCCAGTTTGTCATTCCCAGTGACATGTCCCACTGGTGACCGAGAGCTGGTGGCCGTCTCTTTCTGTCACCGAGGGTCAAGGTGAGTGATCCTGCCAGGTGGTGCACTTTCCAGAGGATGAAGAGCGACTGAGCCTGAATCCTAATGAGCTGCCACCCCTCACAAGGGTTCAGTGATGCTTTCCCAGTGTCAGTCAAGCATAAACAGATTATCCTGCCCAGCCTGAAGTGCATGGGCCACCTCCCTTTCCCACTCGTGAAACCCCAGCAGCTGCTGGTGAGAAAAGACAGAATAATTGCTCTCCAGAACTACCAAAAAAGGAGGTTATAGCCAGGTGAGGGTTGGTCTCTTCTCCCAAATAATAACCAATAGGATAAGAGGAAATGGCCTCAAGTTGTGCCAGTAGAGGTTTAGGTTGGATATTCTGGAAAATTTCTTCACAGAAAGGGCTGTCAAGCACTGGCACAGGCAGCCAAGGCAGTGGTGGAGTCCCCACCCCTGCAGGGATTTCACAGACATGTGGGTGTGGCACTTAGGGACAGGGGTCAGTGGTGGCCTTGGCAGTGCTGGGTCAAGGGTTGGGCTCGATGACCTGAGAGGGCTTTTCCAGCCTAAAGGTCCTGTGATTCTCTAAGGAGCACGCTTGGACCGCGCGTGGTGCTGCACCTGCTGCCCTCGTGGCACACCCAGGTTGGAGGCACCTTCTGAGTGTGGGAGCTTCTCCCGGAGCTCCAGGGCACAGCCCAATCCCACACAGAGCTCACCTAATCCCAAAGGACAAGTCTTCTCCCTGCCATACCCAACTAATCTGTTTCCCCACGGCTCCCAGCCGCGTTGTGTGGAGACCGCTCGGAGTTGGTGAGGAATTTGTTTCCCCCTGAACTCAGCATCTACCATCCTGCTCCGAGTCCTTGACCAATTCAAGGCAATTCCAGGCCAAGGACAGACCAACCCCTCCACTCTCAGATGATTCTTTCTTTTCCGTTCACTGGTGCCAACGATCACAGGAGGGCCTGCAATCTTGAGACTTAAGGGTTAGAGCATGGTGAATTTGAGCTCATCCCAAATCAGGGAGCAGTATCAGGAATTCCAGCTCTCCCTGCAGGGTCTGTTCTCTGCTAGCGTTGCTGAACAGCCTGGATACGCTCCCCACCAAACGGCACACACTGGAATGCTTCCTAATTAACTGCATGGGAGAGGATAAAAATTCCCTGCTCTTCCCAAACCTGCAGAAGTCAGGGATGTGAGGAAAGACACCGGAGCAGGAGAGATGGAGTGGCTGAGGTGGAACACATCCCCACCAGCATGGCAATTCCAGCTTAATCACCTAGGGCTCGTTAGGTGGCCATTTCCATGAGGTGGAGCACGCCCGCAGGACCAAATAGCAGGGCCTGAAAATTGGAAACGTCACAGCTCGAGGCACAGGGATGTGCTCTGTGAAACTCTAATTGCAGGATGCTGGGCAGGACTGTCAAACAGCTGGCACAGCCACCCTTCACCTCCAGGCCTGCTGCTACCTGACCCGAGCCTGCAACCACGGCATTCCTTTCCAGATCCATTAATTCCTGCCAAACACAGCAGCTCTGAAGAACAGCAGAGAGGAAAGAAGGCAGCTTGCTAATGCTCATCACATCCCCAGCCCAAAGCTGCGGCAGAGCTCTCCACCAGCCCCACACCCAAGTCTCAGCTGCTGGAGAGGATCTGATTTTTGAAAGGATCTGCCACTGCCCGACCTTTGGCTCAGGATCATGAAGGTCACAGTTAAGGAGGCACCGGGCTCCTCGTGGCTGTCACTGCTCCTCGCTGAAGCCGTTTCATCCTGGCTGCTCTGGTTGCAGGAGCTGTTGCTGGGTTCAGCTCCCAGTTTTCCTTCCCGCTGTCCAGGCGCGGCACGTCCCGCTCTGACAGGGAAATCAAGGCGCCGCAGCAGCAATGAATTATTGCTCACACAAAGGGCCTGGCGCCCCGCGGTTCCGGGGTGGAGTGACCTCCATGAATACCTGCACGCACGCTCCCTTTGAGGGTTTGGTGTGTGAGCACCGAGGCTGCACAGTAAACCAGAGATTAATGCTCAGCTGAGCAGAGCATTCCTAGGCAAGAATACAAAGCAGAACAAAGGCCTTGTCATGCCTTCAGTTCCTTCCCCACAGTTTTATTTTATTTATTTCACTTACTTTTGGAAAAACTTCCTATGCACAACTTTCAGCTTACAGCCCTGACTTTGCAAAACTCAAGCATGCAATAGGAGCCTCCTTCCTTTGCAGGAAGCAAAGCTCCCAGAACGCCAAGTCCCCAGCAGACTTTTCAGGCAGCCAACACCTTCTGGAAGCCTCATGCTGCTTCCAGGGGTTCTGTCCAGGCAGAGCCACTCAAGAAATCAACCCCTCAATGCCAGTCCAGGGAGGTCTAGAGAGCACCTGGTCATTCAGCAAAACCCGTTAAGTTCTTTGACCCTTGGCAGGAGCCAGGGAAGGTATTTTGGGATCACTCTTCCACCTGGCTTCAAAGCAGAGCAAAGAGCAAGAGGGAGAGCACAGCCGACTGTGGGGCTTCACAACACACCTTGGCAGAAGGAGATATTCAGAATCACTGAGTCATTAAGGTTGGAAAAGCCCTCTAAGGTGGTCGAGTCCAACCATTACCCCCACACTGCCAGGCCCACCAATGACCCATGTCCCCAAGTCCCACGTCCACACTTATTTAGTCCTTCTCAGGACAACCTCCTCCACGCCTTACCCTACTTACAGAACACTCAGAATGCAGTTGCTATAGAGGTTTTCCTGTCAGAAAAAGGTTTTCAAGATCTTCTCCTTGCAACCAAACAGCACAGAATCAGAGGATGGTTTAGGTTGGAAAAGCCCTTTAAGACCATCCAGTCTGGCTATTCCCCCAGCACTGCGAAGGCCACCACTGACCCATGTCCCCAAGTGCCACATCCACACGCCTGTTAAATCCGTCCGGAAATGGGAATTCCACCGCTGCCCTGGGCAGCCTGTTCCAGTGCCTGACAACCCTTTCAGTGAAGACATTTTCCAGAATATCCAGCGTAAATATGATCCTAAGGCAGGTTGTGGGATGGCAGCTGCCCGCAGCACAGGTTGGGTGCTGGCAGGACAATCCCCTGAGAAGAGCACAGAGGCACAAACACGCTTGTGTCTGTTTTCCAAGCAACAACAAAGGGTGGAAAGCACTCTCCTGGATTTGGATGGTGGAGGAGCTTGATGCCAACACAACAACTGGGCCTGACCTATTGACATTTCTGCAGGCTCCCGAGTCCTGTGTGGGGGCTGTCACTTTAAATTTGAATTGCCTGGGTTTTTCCTATCACAACAGCCTGATATTTTTTGCTTGTGAAGAATAAATATTTACAAACCTTCACTCTCGCCAACAAAAGCATTCTGTTCCAGAATTTTCTTGGGGTTTTGTTCTGTTTCTAAACAGTTTTAGAACTCATTGCCCAACACTTTAATTTCTCTTATTAAAGCAAGCGAGACAGTAAAAAGATGCACGAACCAGGGGAAGGATCAGGGCAACTCTCGGTTCACGTTCAAGGGTTTTCAGCGACGTGCTGAAAAACGGCCGAGAGCATCTCTAGGAAATGCAAAGGACAACAGCACAGTAACTCCAGCCAAGGGCAGGTCACCAGGCTGTAGGAAATGTGTTTTCTTGGTAAACTAATGAGGGTTCAACCATTTCATACAATGTGAGGTTGTAAACAGATTAAACAAAACGCGGCAGCGCTGCTCCTCCAGCCAGAGGAGCCGACTCCATGCTCCTCAAACATCTCAAGAGCTGCAAACAAAAGCAGAGCCCAGCAAAGCAGTGACCAGCTCACCCCTATCCATCCCCAAGCCTGTCATCCCTAAGTACCTGTCAGCCCACCCACATGCAATGAATGTCCCTGCCAGTGCAACTCACTTCAGTGGGACGTGAGGGGGCTCAGCGAGCCCCGCGTGGGGCAGTGAGGGAAGGTCAGGGTGGACACCTGGCTGAACACGAGCTTGCAGCACCAAGCTGAGCCACCCCCATCCCCCCTGCCCCGTGGAGTACAAAGGGAGTTGTGTTTCACATCACTACCTGGTGCTGGCAAGAACATTGTGTCCAGCTCTTGTATTCACACCTGCAGAAAAAAAGTATTGTCAGAAACAGCGAGCTCAGACAATAGCTACAATAATAAATTCTGGGTGTGAAAAACCAGGCTTGAGGTGAGAGCCTGAAAGAGTTCAGTCAATTTAGTTTGCTAAGAAGAAGGTTAAAAAGTGACTTGACTCCGGTCCATGCATTGCTACCCAAAACAATGGCTCCTGTTAGTGGCTCTTTGCTCTTGCTCACTGCAATCCAACAGCCGCAGGCTGGAGCTGCAGTGTCCAAATCCAGACCTGAGGTGAAAATTGTTGCCATATGGGTCTATGAGACTCAGATGTCTTTCCAGAGGAGATGTTCCTACTCCATCGACCACACAACCAAAATTTGGGGGTGTATCCTCCTGCCTGCATGATGCTGAAGCCAAGACAGGTTTTCCTGATTTCCCCGAAGTCCCATCCCTCATCCATCCTGGCTCCAGAGGTGAAGCTGGAGACCAGCTCAGACCCTACATGGGCTGCAAAGCCCAGGGTGAGGAGGTGTCCCAGACCACACAGCCGCAGGAGCCTCTGCGTTCTGGGGGTTTATTGTAGGAAACCCGTGGACAAGTAAGGACATGGCCATGGCTGAGCTGCTGGGGGACAGCCAAGGGACACCCAGAACAGGAGCAGAACTCCAGCACTTTTCCATCACAGTCACTTCCAGAAGGGAGCAGCCAGAACGGGCAACCAGGCAGCTCCTGTGGACAGAGAGATGGAGAGCCCAGGCTGGGAACGATGAGATAAATTCTGGAGATAGATGATTTATTGCATAACCCCCACAATATGGAGCTGCTTGACTCTATTAGGTGGATGGATGGCAGGGAATTGAAGAAGAGAAATAGATTTTTTACTCAGCTAATTAGCTAAAAAGGCTTGTCTGGAAACACGGGCCCCATTGTGTCTGAAGTCTGCTGACACACGGCTCAGAGCCACATTTTTCTTCCCTGTTATTACTCTGCCTCCCAGAATATCCCTCAGAGACACAGAGAGTGGGGTGGGATCCCTGCACCAAACCACTGGCACCCAAGACACCCAAAAAACATTCAAGTGACACAATAAATACACAAGTTTATGTGTTTGTACATAAATAGATGCACACACTTTCAGGTATATGCATGCACCTACAGATATACACAAACATATATTACTTATTATTACATTCCATACATGAAAATAGCAGTACCCTAAAAAAAATAAAGTCCATGAAAGAACCAAGTTTGCCATCAAAACCAGTTTGCTGCTTCACATTAGTCTGCCCCATAATTTAAAAGCAAACTGGGGCCACCTGATGAAACAAAAGGGCTGTAGATTGAAGAGAAATAAAAGAAAAATACAACTTGACCCAGCACAGTCACTCCTGGAATCCTCTACCCCAGGAAGTCATGGAGACGCACACCAGTGGAACAGACATTTTAAAGGACTGGATAATTTTATGAGCATTAATAACATTTGCAGCTATGCAAGCTAATAAAATGTTACAAGGGTAATCAAACTTCATGCTTCAATGTGTAAGTTGATCACCTGTGAGCGCTGGGAAGGAATTTCCTCTCTGGTGCTGTTGCGCTGAGCAAGTAGCCAGCTGCGCCACAGGGGTGCACTTTTAATAAAAAAAAAAATTAAAATACTAAAAAAAATAAGAACCAGTGTCACTGCTGTTGCTGCTGTGTCTTTGCTTTGGTTTTCTCCTTCTACAATAGCTGGCATTCACCAGAGACTGAATATCAGAGAGAGAGCTTTGATGTCAACTCCCTAAGGCTTCCTGGTGCAGTTTTGGGACAGCGTATCCGACACAATCCAACAATAATACCACTTTACTCCTGGAGGGTTGTTCCTATAAGCTGGCAGCAGGAATTACACCAAGCTTAACCTGTCATCCCTGCACCATGGATCCCACATGGGCTCTTTATGTTCCCATACTGGACAAGTTGTGCTGGCCAGCTAAGCACAGGCTCTTCCAGGAACTCTGAGCCCCATCACAGAGGAGCTCCAGGTATTCCCAGGAAAACCTGGCAGCTTTTGAGCTCTCTACCAATTCAAAACTATCCAATATGTTATTTATAACATCCAAACAGCAACCTTGGTGTTCCCAGTGTTTTCCAGCCTTGGAAGTTAATGCCCTCGTAATTAATGAACTGACAGCAAACGCTGCAATCTGCTGCCACAGGCTTTGCAAAAGAACGACAGACTTTGCTCCTGTGCCTACCCTTCTGTTCCAGGGAATCCAGGCTCAGTTCAGCCAGCTGGGGAGGAGGATGAAGGGAGGATGGGACATAGCAGAAGTGCCAAAATAAACCTTTCACTTCAAAGTAACAAGCACGGGGGGGTTACGGATATAAATCCAAAGGGCTGAGAGGACGAGGGTGTGCTCGAACAAGAGACCTGCTCCAGGAGCCTGCCCTTTCCAAAACAAAAAGAGAAAATAGGTGTTGCATAGAAGGAATATTGGTAAAACACATGTCTTATGTGCTCCAGAGGGAGTGCTCTGGGCTGTCCACTGTGGGCAGGCCACACCAGGGTCTGGTGAGCTCTCCTGTGAAGCACAGGCCTTGGGAACACAGGATTACAGCCCCCTGCCACACCCCTGCCATACCCCCCTCCCTCATGGATAAAACCCACGTGTATCACCATGGCAAGCACAGCTGAACCATTCACTAAATCCAAGCAGCCCACGCCCAGGCCTGGCTTTGCTGCTTGTGCCCCTCCTGCCCTTGGGAGCACCTTTTCCTGGGTCCCAGAGCCAGGGGCTGGAAGAGGCAAGCCACGCTTTCCCAGGACAGGAGGAAAATGCGTCTCATTAGAATTGAGAGGTCCATCACCCATCACCTGGGGGGTTATTCACAAATTCCTCTTTTGAGCACAAGGTGAACATGAGGATCCATCAACCAGCCTGGCCATGTATGAGTCCATATTTCCTCTCCTTTCAGAGAGAGAGAAAAGCAGTTCAACATTCCTTTGGGAGAGAGGAGGGAGAGGACACAAGGATTACGTGCGTCAGTCACCCTTTCACCCCCACACAATCATTCTCGCTGTGACAGTGTCCTCCAGGCCACAAAACCCATATTTTTCTGAATGCACAGCACTGAGAATTGCACTTACTGCCCTCCAAAGACCTTTCCAAATGACATTCCCTCCTCAGCCATGGCAGCATTTGGCCTGGAACACAATATGCCCCAAGGAAGCCGTAACTTTTCCATCAGGACAGGAAAGCGCTTTAAATCACGGTTAGGAGAGCACCGTCATCAGAGACTGGAGCTGACACCCCGTGTGATGTCACACACATGAACCCAGCACGCTGACAACCGCCACGGGGTTTAGAATTACAGGCAATAAAGTATGACATCATGATGACATCATGGAAGGAGAAATTCAATTCCCAGCCCAGGGGAATTCAGTTACTGCTTTACTGGAAAACCTGTCACTACATGTGTGAGCAATGAGCAGAATCCATCATTTCCACGGCTTTTTATGGCCACCATAAATTCGGAGCACTTAGGCCTCAGCCACCTCCCCGTGTCTCTCCGAGCCCATCTGTTGGCTCCCACAATGCTCCCTCCAGGTCCCAGCACTACAAATCCCATTTCAGGGAAATCAAAGCAGCTCAGGGCTGCTATGAGATCGCACAGGTTTGGCTTGGGGCTGAGCAGGTAGCTCCAGCTCTGCTCGTGCCTTCCCTCGCCGCCAGGCTGGCACAGCTGGACGCGCCATGGACAGCCCCTCTGCCACTTGCACGGCTTCTAAAGGCCCTTTTCAAATCTGTTTTGATGGGCACTCCCAGGCAGATGCTTTGAGAAGATCTCCTGGTGCAGGCTGCCCATCTCACCCCCTGCCAAGGCACTCACCAATATTTGCTAATAAAGGATTATTTGCACAGATAGATAAAGCATGCGGCCTAGCAGGCCACGGAGGCAGAGGTGAACGTGCTCTTCAGTGAGGCAGGTGGAATATTTTGGGGTGTTTTTATGAGTAGATGATATCAACCAGTCGGCTCTCACAAATATGATCTGGCTCATGTGGTCACACACACATTTAACTCAGTCTTCATAACACCTCAGGCAGAGATAAGGGACGGATTTTTCATAAGATTCCTGACATAGAAGAGGTGTCCCTTGTCTTTGCCTCCTTTTATTGTTTTTATTTCACCCATTCCTGAAAAAAACAAAGCTGTGCCATGACCCAACAGATATTTCCTGGAGTATATCAGAGACTCCTGACTGCGTTATTTCCAGTCATGAGCTGAGAAACTTCTCCACTGCCATGAACCCCTACTTCCAATTTCCTGACCTCCTAGTATTAGATTAAGCCAGTCTGATGTTTACCAGATACCTTGAAAATACAGAAATATCCTCTGCTTCCTCCCACCCAGGACACAATTCCCCAGAGTATTAAAATAAAATAAAAATGACCCATTTCCATCCACTGGATGGATTTGTCCTGCTCACCTCTTACAGGTCCCCTGCAAAAATGTCATCCCATGCAAAAGTGACCTTCCTGCATTATCAGTGTGATTTCCAGTCACTTGGGGCCTTCTAGATATCCTGGACTCAACACCAAAATCCCTGCCCAGGATGCTTAAAGGCAGTGCCTTTAGGAGAGTTCAGTTGATAGATATCAAACACCATATCAAGTTCTGACACATTTTTAACTGTTGTTGATGCACAGAATAACCTTGTTGATGCACAGAATAACCTTGCTGATGCATAATCCCTGAAAAAAAAAGTCACAGTGACAGCTGGGCACAAAATATTCAAGTTCTGCTAAGGATCTGGCAGTATCAGCTGGATCATAACCCAGAGCAGAGTTCACTTCATTTTCAAGATATTTCTTGAGATAGTCTTTACACTATCTCAGTTCATTACTTCTGTGGGAAGATCAAGGGTAACACTGGGGTTTGGAGATGAAAGAACTTGGCAAGCCACCTTCTCTTTTCTCACAGGCAGTGAATAACCAAAGAACAAAGCCACCTCGTTTAAGAAGGGCTGTTGGACAAGTCACTTTTGAGGGAGTCTGTTGGTATTTAGGGAGGGCAAAGAGCTGCTAAAATTCCTCACATAACCATCCCCTTCGGTTCCCAGGTCTTGCAGTCCCAAAATCCACTGTATCATTTCAGCTCTGCACCTCAGGTTACTTGTAGGCTTTCCTGAGGTGTGACTCTGCACTAATACCCAGCACTGAGAATGATTTCCAAATGCCAGTGAGTTTTTCTTAACCCGATTTCCACGGTCCCCATCAGTTACACACAATTAACAGGTAATTATAGGCAGGTTCCGAGACAGCAGCCTGCATGCAACGCTCCCCTTGCCCAACGTGCCTAACACACCGTGCAGCTCCACCTTCACCAGCCAGGAGACAGGAAAAATGGGAAAGGGATTGACTCAATAACCTGAGACTTGCTGCAAAAATGTAGCTCTGAGTTAAACATTCAGAGCATACACGACCGGAGCACCAGCAATTACTGGATTTGTTACTGCCTCAACTATCATGACAGGCATTGAAATAAATCTCATTTATATGACACACAGTCATCTAGAAATGCCTTTTTTTTTTTTTTTTTTTAGAAATTCTTTTAAGATGTCAATGTGCTACACATGGCCCCGTTTTGAGACCTCTCCAGACTGGAGATCAGACAAGATGTACAAGCCTTTCAGCCTGCCAAGTCTCATACTTGTTAGGAGTAAGCCTGAATCCGGAATTTTCTACACGGTGCCTCCATGAATGCGATTAAGGAAGGCCTCTTGCCATTAAATGTTGGCTGCAGGGATGCAGCTCCCCCTCTCCCATCATCCTGCAGCGTTCCCTAAAGGCCGGGCTCACCGCGGCTGCGCTCCAGACGTTCCCTCTGCAGCTCAGGCCTGGGATGTTTCTCCAGAGCCTGAAGCACAGCCCAGATGTTTCTCCTGGCTCTCCAGGCACGCCCACCCACATCTGGTACCCCCCATGCCCTTGCCCACCACACTGGCACAGTCACACTGGGCTGGAAGGCAGAGTGCGCTGGGGAGTCTCTCCGATGTTCTGGTCCACGGGTGCCAAGATCTGAGCAAAAGGTTACTGATGTCCAAACCTGTGCCAGGGGAGGGTCAGGCTGGGTATCAGGGAAAGGTTCTTCCCCCAGAGAGTGGTCAGGGTTTGAACAGGCTCCCCAGGGCATGGCCAAAGCCTCGAGGCTGCCAGAGTTCCAGGAACGTTTGGACAACGCTCTCAGGGATGCACAGGATGGGATTGTTGGGGTGTCCTGGGCAGGGCCAGGAGCTGGACTTTGATCCTTGTGGGTCCCTTCCAGCTCAGGATATTCCACAGTTCTATGAAACTCAAGAGCATCCCCCTCAAGAGGTCCTGCCCCCGAGTTCAGGGTGCTGGCATTCCTGAAAAATATAGTCCTAAGGCAACAGTTTCACCACATCACCCTTTCCTTAGATACTTTGGACAGGGCCATTCTGGCAGATGCTGTGGCTGGGAATCATCACATCCACCCGGCGAGCAGCAAAGAAAACCAGTTGTTACCTTCCTCCATTTACGTATCACGCTCCCACAAATTACAGCTCAATTAGGCTCTCCTGGAATCCATCACACAGCTCCAGGAGAATGTGGTCCCAGTGACTGCGCTCTCCAGGCAAGTTGAGTCAGTAAATAGAAAGGGCTAATTGGGGAAGGGGGGAGATGCTGTTTCCTGATGTAAAAATAACTGACACTTCCAGGAAATAATGGTATAAATAGAAAATGAAGCCATTCCTCCTCCAAAAATATTTCATAATTATGTGTCATAAAAATAATTAGGTTATGGTGAATTAGTACAAATGTTTACAACGAAATTGCCATGCAAAACATTATGGGTAATAACATGCTAATTGCTGTAGAAGCAAAAGCTGATTATGTTTCAGCAATATTAAAAGTTGCCAACTCGGCGCTACCATCCAAGCTCCGATATCTCTCAGCAGCGTCTAAGGACAGGGAGAACCGGTGAGGAGAGGAGGACGCGGCAGGTGGGCAGTCTGTGCCCTGCCCTGCCAAGCCCTTCCCTGGCTGAGTGGCAATTCCTAGGGAGCTGAGGCCAGGGAATCCTCAGGGAGCACCCGCAGAGGGCGAGGCTGGGTGAACACGGGACAGCCAGGAGGGGACTCGGCTGGGGCTGCCCAAGGGGCAGCTGAGGTCTGGGTCCTGCCCAGGCAGTGCCCAGCCAGAGCCAGATGGGATCTGGATCCTGCTCTGTGCAGATCCTGCTCCGTGCAGATCCTGCTCTGTGCAGATCCTGTTC
>VWZW01007689.1:711000-779861 GCA_013397115.1 Edolisoma coerulescens | reverse complement strand
GGATGGATGGATGGATGGATGGATGGATGGATGGATGGACAGACATGGTCTGGGCTATCTGCTGGAGACCTGGTCTCACACTGCTGGCCATGCAGAGAGGGAAGGAGCTGCCAGCTCAGGCTCTTTGTTGTCACTTAACCAGAGCCCAGCCACAGCAGGGCTGTGTGTGCAAAGCCACCTGACCACCAGAGCTGGGAGCAGCCCCTGCCCCACTCCCCGCTGCCCACGTGCACCTACTGGAATGCCCCCAAGACTCTGCTGTACTGGGAAAAAATTAGAACCTGAGCATTTCCACCCCAACACAACGCCCCATCCCTGCTGCAGCAGCAACTGGGCGATCTCCAGGCCAAGGGAAACGCTCGAGGAGGCACCAACAACAACCCTCGGGGAAGGGGCACCCAAGGAAAAGCTGTTCCCTGCTCCTGCCCGAGCTCTGGGGCTGAGCTCAGGCTGCCCAGCCAGATCCACCTCCCTTCCCTGGCCTGCAGATGGGCAGGGGCTCAGCTCCTACCTGGCACTTGTTGGACTGTGTCAGTAAATGCAGGTTCACCCAGGCAGCAAGGAACTGGGATTGAATTGCCTTTGTTCTAGTTCCAACTTTAAATAATATGAACCTTCCTACAATAGGCAGCATTATCACTAATCCCCACAGCTGAGCCTGAAATAAGCTTACAAACCATGCAGTAGCACTGTGGGAAGAACAATTATTCCAACAAAGGATGGAGAGGGGAGGAAACAACCCTGAGCTCCTTGGATTAGATGGAGGGTGAACACAATTGTTGTCAATTTGCAATAAATAAATAATAAATAAAATTTAAAAAAAAAAAAAAAAAAAGCCACCAAAACACAAACCAAACAAACCCCAAGAACAAACGTGGCATGAAGGCCCGGTAAAATATTTACAATTATTTCAATGGAAAAAAGGTACCTGCTACAGTCAATAGGTTGTAAAACAAATTCAGATGGAAGCTATTGTTTACCCCTAAATCAGCTCTAATGCACTGGCAAATGTGATTATCAGCATTCTGCGGGGAGCAGCAGCATCAGCATTCATTCCAGGTGTGCTCAGTGAAGGCTCTCTCGGCCACAGGTTCATTTGTAATTATTAAAATGCACCTTGTTAGCCATGCAGCAAGTCCCAAATTCCTGGGCAGCGGCACGTGCAGTGTTTGCTTCAATTCATTCTGTGCGATTTCTGCATTGTTTTACTGTGTCAATGCCACGGTGCAAAGGAGAAACCCCCTCTCGAAGGCTCCGAAGGGAAGAGAGCTGAGCACTCTGTCACCGGTGACTCGGAGCTGGCGCGTCCTTTGTTCCTGGGGAAAGCTTTTCCATCGAGGACAAACAGCCAGAGAGCTGGCAGCCACCGTGGCTGTTCCCACTGCCAGGGGTGGGGAAGGGACTGGTGCAGTGCCTGGGTGCCCACCGGGGGGAAAGCAGGCATGGAGGGAAGGGAAAGACTTGGTACCACCCTAAGGACGCCCACCAGCGCACTGCTGGGCCACCCTGGTGTCCAAAATAACAGCAAATACAGGGAAGTGACAGAAAAACGGGGAGAGAACCCTTAAGATAGTTTGGGGCATGAGATGTGAGAGATTACAAAACGGGTTGGGTCGGAAGGGACCTTAAAGCCCATCCAGTGCCACCCCCTGCCATGGCCAGGGACACCTTCCACTATCCCAGGTTGCTCCAAGCCCTGTCCAACCTGGCCTTGGACACTTCCAGGGATCCAGGGGCAGCCACAGCTTCTCTGGGCATCCTGTGCCAGGGCTTCACCCCCCTCACAGGGCAGAATTTCTTCCCAATACCCCATCTAGATCTTCCTCTGGCAGTTTAAAGCCTTTCCCTCTTGTCCACCAACACCCCCAAGCCCTTTTCCTCAAGGCTGCCCTCCATCCTTTCCCCACCCAGCCTGTGTTTGTGCCTGGGATTGCCCCAATCCAGGTGCAGGACCTTGCACTTGGCCTTGTTGAACTTCACCAGATGGATGCAGGATGCCTCATCTCACTTATCCAAGAGGAGAGGAAGGGCAAATCCATGTGAGAAATCCTGGAGCAGCTCTGCCTTGGCTGGAACCAGGAGCTTTTGAGGAGAGGAGCACCTGGACACAGCTGCAAGGGCAGATTGGCTCTAGTTGGTAAAGGGGAGATGGAGAGTCATGGGATCCAAACACTTCCCCCAAAATGCCCATTACCACCCCCAAAGCAGAGGGCCAGGTGGAAATCTGATCCTAAGAGTTTTAAAATATCAGGTAGGGAGGATGAAGGTGCTGGGATGAGGGTCAGGAGTGGTGTAAAGAGCACTGCTCGGTGGCCTCGCCTCCCGAGGCAGTGGCACCAGAGTCGCCACTTATCAGGGGAAGGGAATGGGATTGAGGTGAGCACGGAGCATGTCTGAGCATTCAAATTACAAGCAGGGCTTGTAAGGGACAGGATCTGACATTTAATGCCTCTGTTTGCAAAGTGCTTGACATTCACGATAACAGGAGCAGCACAGGCAGGCGGGGAGGGCTCTGGATTCCCGGGAAAGCAAGTGAAAAACAGCCTGGTTTTCCCTCTCCTCTGGCTGGGAACATCCCTGGGAGGTGCCAAGGCAGGGAGCTCACACAAACACCTGCAGCACCCCTGGGATGGGCTGCCTGCAGAGTCCTGGAAAAGTCACCTCATCCCCTCGTGCCTGAGCTTCCCTCCCCAGAAGATGGATCACCCATCCCCGGTTCCTCGGGAGATGTGCCACGTGTGGAGCACACGCCCAAAGGAGCTGGGCTTTGGTCTTATCTGGGGCTCTGAGGAGCCATCACAAGAGAAATAAAGTTCAACACTCAGTGTTCCCTTGGAAAGCTGCAGGCTGGATGGAAATAACTTACTCCAAAAGGTGCCTCTCCTGGCAGCAGTTCAGGGGTGGGAGAGGGGAAATCGGAGCCCCAGCCAATGCTTGACAGGAGCTGGGGGCTTGGAACCAGTTTCAATGCAGGGCTCAGCCTGGAGGTGCCACCACTGGTGTGGGCAGCTGGGTCCCCAGCAAGAGGTGCCAAGTCCTGGGAGGTGCCCAGATTGTCTGGACGGGGCTTGGAGCAGCCTGGGATGGTGGAAGGTGTCCCTGCCCGTGGCGGGGGTGGGACTGGATGAGCTTTGAGCTCCCTTCCAGCCCTAACCATTCCATGATTCCCTTCCCTGGGACAACTCTCTGTCCCACACTGGCCTCCAGAAGTTCTCCTGGCATGGCTGGAGAGTGGCCTGCAAGAGCAGACCAGTCTCAGCGTGTCCCCCAGTGGTCCCAGGTTTTACAGGGCAGGGCCTGGCAGAGCTGAGCTCAGGAAGGCTGATGACAAGGATTGACACACAACAGTGTTGTCACCACGTGTGAACACTCAGTTCCACTGCGGTGGTAGTGGACTGTCCAGCACAGAGACAGGACTCGTGTGGTGACAGGGGAGGGGACAGAGCCTGAGGTCCCCAGAGCAGAGCGCAGATCCTGCTCTCTCAGCCATCCATCCAGCCCTATCTGCTCTTAATTACGTTAAAATAACACTCTCCCACCTCATTTTTTATTATTAGAAATGAACTGATTTGAAGCATTTCCCCTCAAATTATGGTTCACCTGAGTAGATAATTAAAAGACTATAAAGGAGATACACTTTTATGTGTAATTACGCCCACCTCTGCTGCTGTATCGGGGCTTCAAAAATATTTGCAAAACAACTCAAAACTTTTATTTTGTCAGAGCAATAATTGCTGCTTGTCAGGGCTATCGGTGCCAGCCTCTGCTCAAACAGGAGCAGCATCTCACCAGCAGCCTTGCCGGGAGAGGGAGGAGTGTGGAGCTGCAAAGCATCCCAGGAAATCTGCTGCCAGAACAGCTGTGCACACCATGCCACAGAGCTCACCCAGGGAACGGCCCTGGAAAGGAGAAGGAGGTTTGTTTGTTTGTTTGAGTTGGGAGGGGGGCTGGGAGGATGGAGGGAGGATGCTCAAGCTCCTGGCCTGAGCAGTGCAAGGTTTGTTCCCCGTCCGTCGTGGTTGCGGAGACCCGCAGGGACAAATCTCCACGCACTGCTGGAGGCATCTGGGTTGGTTTGGCACACTGAAGGCTCAGCTCAGAATCTGAATCCCAGGAATGGTTTGGGTTGGAAGGGACCTTAAAGCTCATCCAGTCCCACCCCCTGCCATGGGCAGGGACACCTTCCACTAGCCCAGGGTGCTCCAAGCCCTGTCCAACCTGGCCTTGGACACTTCCAGGGATGGGGCGGCCACAGCTTCTCTGGGCACCCTGTGCCAGGGCCCCACCACCCTCACAGGGAAGAATTTCTTCCTAATATCCCATCTAAGCCATTCCCTCCTGTCCTATCACTCCATGCTCTTGTCCCAAGTCCCTCTCCAGCTCTCTCGCCCAGATCTCCCAACCCTATTTACTTCTTCCCTGCATTTGGTGCTCCTGCAGAGGAGCCGGGTCTGTCCCTGGGTGCAGTGCAGGAGCAGAGGGGGACAGGCTGGGAATGGCTGGTTCCCGCTCCTCGGGGGCTTCCTGTGCTCAGGGGACGCAGCACTGGCCCCCTCTCCCAGCAGAGAGGGGTGTCGGACACCGCTGCCCGGCCCGGGGGGAGCGCCGGACCCTGCAGCCGCCCCCCGGCACCCCGGGGGTGGCACCGCACGGCTCAGCCCGGCTGGGCTCATTAACTGAGGCTCGGGATGCCGAGGGTAATTAGCGCAGCTCGAGGAGCGGGAGCAGCGCTTGGCACCCGCAGCCCCAGCCCCGGCCGCTCCCCACATCCCGCAGGTAACAAAGAAACCCTGGCACCTCCCGGCCCGGCTGCTCCCCGCGCCCCCGGCAAGGCCCCCCGGGCTCCGCAGGGCACGAAATCTGAAGGAAAGCGCTCCAGAAGAGAGGGTGGGGACACGCAAAAACGAGGGCAGAGCACGGGGAAAAGGGGCTGAGTCGGCACAGCGAGGCCGCCTGAGGAGCGAGGGAACGTGGGCAGGGGGCAGGACGAGGAGCCCGGCGGCCCCAGGAGCGCTGGAGGGCAGAGAGGTCCGAGAGAGCGGCAAGGAAACGCCTGGGGACCCTGGTGCAGCTTGAGGGGAGCAAAGCTTATCGAGGAATGTCTGCAGCAGCAAATGGGAAAGGGGATGAGGCAAGGACAGGATGCTCCTGCTCCCTGGGCAGCTCCCGGTGGGAGCACAGGGAATCCCAGCGATGCTGTTCCAGCTGCGGACAGACCTGAGCTTCATGCCGGGGACAGCAAATCCCAGACAATCCGCCAGTTTCTCCCTGACTTGTAATCACAGAATCATGGAATAGGCTGAGTTGGAAAGGACCCTCAGGGATCAGAGTCCAGCCCCTGGCCCTGCCCAGGACACCCCAGCAATCCCACCCTGGGCATCCCTGGCAGCGCTGCCCAAACGCTCCTGGAGCTCTGGCAGCCTCGGGGCCGTGCCCATTCCCTGGGGAGCCTGGGCAGTGCCCAGCACCCTCTGGGGGAAGAACCTTTCCTGATCTCCAGCCTGAACATCCCCTGAGTTGTCCTGGGGGAAAACCCTCCAGTGGTGGATGAAGCTGCTGGGGTGATTTTGTGCTGCCTCCGTTTACGTTTGTTTTAAGGGCCTGCCTGCTGAGCCTCGCTGATGAGAACAGGAGCCACGTCAAGAACCACCCCAGCCCAGTCTCCACCTGGACACCAGTCTGGGGGCCTGGTCGGCTTCCCAGAGCACACACACTGCAGCCCCGGGCAGGGGTCACCCACTCCCACCCCTGACATCAGACCCACGCGTTGTCAGAGCCAAGTGACCAAACAGGTACTGACCAGAGGAGGGAAGGTGGGTTCCTGGGGAGGATGGAGCTGCTGGGATGAAGGCTGAGCAGGGACCACCAGCATGGGGCCAGCACCAGGCTGGACATCCCCCTCTCCTTGTGGGACACCCGGAGCCAGCTGATGCCCACGGCCACTGCTGGGTGCCAAACACCCCCAGGTGTGGAACTGATGCCCCAGGATTTTAGCTTTTATATTTTTTGTAGGTCTGCAATTCTTTGGTGTGTAACTCTAAACTCCATATAGAGTTGTAGCTACTGTTCTCCCATTTTTGTCAGACAGAACAATTCCTCTCCAGGCCTGGGAATCAAGGACACCTCACTGCCTCAGACCCCGAGAAATGTAAACCACAGTGAGTTGGGGGGAGCACACTTGGGGTAAATGACTTCATTAGCTGAAGCTGTAATTGGAGGATTAACCCCCAACATGCAAAGGGACCAAACTTATAAAAGGATGAAAACTCGTGACCCCGTCATCCATTTTGGGTGCAGCCCCTGGGGGCTATGACTGCCCTAAGGTACCTGAAGGCCCTTCAGTAAATATAACCACTTTTTATTCTCTTAATTTTGTCAGGCCTCTGTTTTCAGGTAGCCCCAAGAAGGCATGAGAATGCCAGCACTCCAGGCCTCCCAGGCTGCCAACGTGCTCTGAAGTCCCCAAATCCACACCTGAGCTCTCTGTGTATAAAGAAGATATAATATCCCATCTCCCTCGTAAGGGCATGGGGAAATAAATTCATTAGTGTTTATAAGGAGCTAAGAAACTCTGATTAGAGAGCCAGGGAAAGGGCCCACGAGGGAAATGAATAATTCGGCGTGCAGGAAGAGGGTGGTAAATAATGCATGGGCTGCCGTGGCACCGGGAGAGGAAAGGCTCGGGAGCAGCTCCGGGTGCGGCGCGGGGCCGGGCGGGGAACTCGCCCCTGTCCCTTCGGCCGGGGTGGGGAAGGCACCTACAGCCCTGCCCGGGGCTTGAGCCAGGCAGCACGGATGTCTTGGGGTTTGGGGGAGCTTTCTGCTTCCCGTGTTCCTTCAGAGGGGCACCAGCATCTCCAGTGGGTCCACAAGCAGCAGGGGCAGTCCCCAAAGCTGGGCTGGCAGCAGAGACAGCTCCCACCCAGGTTAATGCCAGCGCCCCAGGGCACCTCACAGCAAAGCGTTCCTCCGGGGCCAGGCGGGTGTGAGAGGTGTTCCCGAGGGGCTGGTCCTGCGGGGAAGCATCCTGAATCCTCCCCGTGGCTGAGGGCTGATCTCCAGCCTCCCAGCTCACGGCAGAGGAGCAGCTCAGACGTGTCTTCCACCCTGCCCAAATCCCAGGAGGTGGGATTTGCTCAGTCAGCTGGGTGAGTGTNCTTCTCTTCTCCAGGTGAGCACCCCCAGTTCTCCCAGCCTGGCTCCAGAGCAGAGGGGCTCCAGCCCTGGGAGCAGCTCCATGGCCTCCTCTGGACTCATTCCAGCAGCTCCACATCCTTCTGATGCTGGAGGCCCCAGAGCTGGATGCAGCACTGCAGGTGGGGTCTCACCTGAGCAGAGCAGAGGGGCAGAATCCCCTCCCTGGGTGCTGCTGGTGGCTTTGGGGCTGTGCAGGTTTAATCAGGGTGGTACCTGAAATCCAGCTAAAAGCAACTGCCTGGAGTGAATCCTGCCCCGTCCCCATCACCCTGGAGCAGAGGGAGGATGGGGTGTCACTTAGGAGGGGTCTGTGGGGTGACCACATAAACAGGAATGAGCCCCTTGGCTGGCAACAGGAGGTGACTTTCTTGAGAGCATCCCCCAAAACCTCTCCAGAGGGCCCGGAGGAGATTTCAACTCTGCAGCAGCCCCAGACCAGCTCCATCCGAGCCCTCCTGGCTCTCAGCACCCACAAGCCTGCCTGGCTTGTCCTCCAGGAAAATCCCAGCACTTTTAATAGGGGATGAGGCATCTCCAATAACTCCAGCAGATGCTGCCAGTGAATGTGGGCTGGCACAGGACTTTATCATCGGCCCATATTGCTCCAATTACAATCTAGCCTATGGTCCTCTTGGGCTCATCTTTTATTTGCCTCCCACGGCCGAGTGTGGGAGGGAGGGGAGCTGGGAGAGGCTGGGGGATGCATGTCTGACCTCTCCCTCCTTCAGTGCCACATCTCTGCACGGCCAGTACATTCCCAGCCCCTCTCTTCCCGCGGGAAGGGCTGTCCTGGGGCCAGAGCTGTGCACCTGGAGGAAGAGCGAGTGTCTCTCCCCAGACTCCACACGTGAACCGCCCAGGGAAGCCCCTCATTGCACCCCATGGAGCTGAGCACAGTCCTGGCTCCGTTTTCTCCTTGCAGTGGGGTAAATAAGGATTTATTCCAGCAGTGGTGTGCCAGAGCACCGAGTGCACTGGGATTTCTGGGAGCTGCTGCGGGGTAATTGGAGCCAACACGCTGCTTCCATTTTTCAAACCTGAGAGCCATGAAGGAAAGATTTTTCATTCTGAGGGTTAGGCTCTGTTTTGGCTGTGGCAGTCGCCTGTGTCTATATTCAAAGCTCAGGGAAAGTTTCTTTGGATGCTGTGTGGCCTCGTAAATGACATCTCGCTCCAGCTGGGATGCAGGTGGAGACGGTGACTGCTTATCCCGGGGGGAAAATAAAACCCAGCTTGCAGAGCCTGCAGCTGTATAAACCTGTATCAGGGAGTGAGGGTCAGTCGGGGACTGGCCGGCCACACCCAGGCTCTGCCGAGGGGCTTTGGGCTCCCCAGGGTCCTTCAGAGCCCCATGAACCAGGCACTGGCAGCAGGGCTCCCCCAGACCCCGTTAAAGGGCTCTTCCAAGGCAAACCTTCGGGAACATCAAGCACTGGCTGTAAATGTCTGTGGGTTACTTAAGGGGAAAACCTCAGAGCGACCTGGGATACACCCTCCCAGCGCTCCAAATCCCAGAGGATTCAACAAACATGAACGCTCATTTAAACCACACCAGAAGCCCATTAAATCAAGCGTCTACTCAATTACGGACACACAAACAAGTTCACTCTGCCCTCCATCAGCTGCTGCCTATTTGCATCTTGCATATCCGAAGATGGCAGAGACTCTTTGCTTTCATTTGTCGGGATGGGCTTGGCAAAAACCACCCAAAACACCCAAACCAACAGTTCTACCCCTGTGTAAAGTGTGAGGCAAACCTCGCTGTGGTGTGTGAGTCTGGGGTGGTGGAGTCCTGCCTGCAGGGACCCGGAGCCATCCCCATCAGCGTGTGATCACTCACTCAAAAATCCCTGTAATAAAAACATCCCAGCTATAATGGCCCTGGAGAAGCAGAAAGGACTTGGAAATCTCCTGACAGGAGCCGTGAGAACAGCCCGTGTCACCTCCACCTCTGCTGGGACAATTACAGGATGCAATTGGGGACCGCAGGGCTCTGCCAGCCCCACCTACAGCTGAAGCCCTGCTTGCCTCGCGCCCCACAGCTCATCCCAAAACCCCAGCGCATGGGAACCCCCACCCCACCCTCCAGAGCTCTCTCAGCAGCAGCTCCTCTTTCTGAGCCCCAAGTATCTCGTTGGTGGCTGCATATTTTTTATTTACAAACCCTTCAGCCCCCGTGTCAGCCCCTGCTGCCGGCTAAGGATGCTCCCAGTGCCGGCAGGACCAGCTGCTCCCAGCATCACCCGGATCAGAGAATCACAGAACAGCCTGGGGTGGAAGGGAGCCACGAGGACCATGGAGCCCAACTCCGGACCCTGCACAGGAGTGTGTGGCAGAGCTGGATGGGCTCTGCCATCGATCCCAGCAGGACAAAGTGCCCGAGTGCAGCCAGTGCGCGAGGATGAATCCATTCTCCAGCCATCATTTAATCCTCAAGGAAAGCAGCTCAAGACGAGCATCAGCCTTTGCATGGACAGGCTCCAGCAGGGCTCGGGACGCGCGGAGCCGGCAGGGACGGCGCTTTGAAACGCGCTCCGCACCAACACCCGTGCCAGGAAAACTCCTTCTCCCGGCTTTTTTTGCTGCGAGCAAGCTCCGATAGGGATCGCCCAGAATAAAGTCACTTCATTTACAAACCGGGGAGCCAAATCTGATAGACATCAACATTCGAGGTAAGTCAAGGAGCGGTGGAGCGCTGCCAGCTCCCCAAATGAATATTCATGGCAAGCACTCCCCCAGCTCCGTGCTGAAGAGAGGCCGGCAGCAGGAAGGCTGCCCCTGGGAAGGGGAAGGCGAGGGACCAGGCTTATTTCATCCTTTTTATTGAGTGCAATTTTCTCTTTAGTACAATATTCTCTGAAAGATACTGTTACAAACTCCGACAATTTCAACACAATCAACAAATCGGGGAAGAAGGGGAGCGGGAAGGGAGGAGGGGAGCAAAAAAAAAAAAAAAACTTCCAAGGGTTGAAATCTTTTACAGACATCTCACTGGTTATGTACAGGACAGGGTAGGGCTGGCCCGGGACACGCCGCGGCTCGGGGGGACGGGGACCGGGGCGCTGCGGGACCTCCCGGAGCATCCTGCGGTGGGAGGAGGGGGAGCGGCCCCTGGGGCCCCTCTCCGGCGCTGCCGCCCCGCTGCAATGCTGCACTCGACGCCCCTGCAAGGCAAGAGGGAGACGAGGAGAGGGTGAGAAAAAGCACGTTCAGAGCTCAGAGAGCCGCGCGTCCTTCCCCGCCGAGCCCCCCCCGCAGCCGCGCCCGCAGAAACCCAAAGGTTTCTTACAGCACACAGAGCCTCTCAAAAAAACCCCCCAAAAACAAAACCAACCCACAAAAAGCAGGGATTGATTAATATGCTGTCAGAAAAGTGATGATTTCACTGAAAGCTCTCCATTTCTCCTCAGGGGGAAAAGGAAGGAATGGAAGAGATGGAATTCTTTGTGAGGCTGAGTTGCTTTAGGGAGGGGAGGCTGGGACGCGATTTTGGGGGCGGGAGGGTTTCCGTGTCCCCCAGCAGCCAAGATGCCTTTCCCCCCCTCCCGCTGCAAGATGAGCCCCCCTGGGTGTAAAGCAGGGGCAAACCACCAGCCACCATCAAATGGCTTTTTCCAATGTAACAAAAAAATCCCCATTTTCTCCGCTGCCAGGGGGAAACCAGAAGGTCTGGGAACCAGAGGAGCAGCCCCAGGAGCACCTTCTCCACACCCTGCAACCAAGAAGTACCACACAGCAGCAAAATCCCATTATTTAGCCACTTCGGAGAGGCTAAGATGCTTTTAATATACAATTGCACCTTGGAAACATAAAGGCAGCACATTAAATAACAAAGCAATTGACTGCTGGGTCCCTTTGCTGGGCCACAAAAAACCGGGGCTCACTGGCTAATTATTGCCGGGCATCCCTGTGCCTCTCCAAACATACCAATGCTTTCAGAAACCCACTCCAGCTGTGCCTGACATTTCACTCCTATTAAAATTCATCATTCTTCTGAATGGAAATAATTTTTTTCTTTAGCAAACCCAGGTAGTAATGAAAGTTTTATTTAGTAATGTCGTGTTTGGTGGAAAAAGGGGCAGAGAAAAGGGAAGAGAAATTGAGATTATCTTTTAAAAAAAAGGGGGGAACTTCAGCTGGGAGAAAAGATATTGCTGGGTATTTCTTGGGCACAGGGGACCATTTTCGGTGCCGTGCTTGGAGGTTTGGTCTCACAGCTCTCGTTAATGGGATCAGAACAGCAAAACAGCTGGAAAAAAGCTGTGACGGGAACACAACGGACGTAACGATGCTGAACTCGCTGCTCGAGCCCGGCGGGTCCGGGGGATGGGTGCGAATCGAGGTGGGGTGGAGGTGACTTCTAGGGGCTCCAGATTGTGCCACATTAAAGCCGGACGCGAGCGATGGCTCCGGCCCCGGGCGCTGCTCCCGGCCCCGCCACCGCCTTCCCCCGCGGCATTCCCGGCTCCCTCAGCCGTCCTTTCCCAACCCGCCCGGCAGCTGCAGAGCTGGGCAAGGGTTTGGGGGGTTATTTGCCCTGGGGAAAAACTGGTGGTGGCTGCCGGCTCAGCTCTGCCACGCGAGCTGCAGCCCTTCCCTCCGTCGGGGCAAAAATGATGCGGGGACAGCTAAAGATGATTTGGGCCGATCCCAAAGGATGGATCTCAAGGGAGCCGGGGGACAGGTCAGGAACAGCTGCAGGAGGATGGGAGGGGGGCAGCGCAGCTCATCCCAGGGACGCAGCCACCGAGTCACCCCCTCATCCCTCATCCCACCTCCTCCTCCTCCTGCTGCTGCTGCTCCTCCCGGAGCGCCGGCGTGGGAGCCCCTGCGAGGCGGACGGAGAGCTTTGATCTCAGCCTCCGAGTGCCAACAGCGACACAAAGGCCCCGTCTGCGATGAGAAGGCGTTCCGTGGGGGAAGGAGCTACCGAGCAGCGTGGTTGGGATGCGGGCACCGCGTCAGCCCCGCGGCGCTCTCCCTTTCCAGCTCATGGGAATGGGCAGAACTGCAAATACCCGAAATAATCGAGGATGGGTGGCACTGCAAACGCAGCTGCTGTGTCCGTGTGATGCCATGGGAAAAGGGAGCAGCTGGAGGGAACGGGGAAGGATGGAGGCAGCTCTGGGAGTGACCCAAAGCCATCCCTGTATCCTGCAATCCCCGTATCCCTGAGCACCGGCCCATTTCCAAACCCTCTGCAAAAGGAGTCACATCTCAACCCCTTTTCCCTGGGGCCTTCCAGAGCCCCATCCCCACCCAGGCACCATCAGGGTCATGACATGGCACTGCCAGCCAGGCACTGACCCCAGCCTAAGTCCCTGAGCACGGCAGCCTCGGGCTGGCTCACAAATATTAGGGAATCTGAAGAGTTCACCCAAAGCACAGTGGGGAAAAATAAGTAAACCAGCGGATATGTGCATGTTCCACATCTGCCTGTCCATGGAAGCCCCACAAGGATCCGATGTGAGGCTCACCTGGCTCCTCAGACAACCCTTGGCATGGGCTGCACCTCCCGCTGTCAGTCCTGCTTGGCACTAATTAGCATTGATAATTGCACTGATGGTGACCAGAATTTTCCTGCCCTCTCTCCCTGCCTCCACACAAGGGTTCAATCACCTGATGAGGCCCCTGAGGATAATCAGAAAGGAGCAGGTTCCCCCACCACGATGGCAGCTCCTGCACAACGTGAAGGGATGGAGAGCGGAGGAGGGAGAGGCATGGCCCAGCTGCTGGATGGGGAAAGCTGTCGAGCCTTGTTTACTTGGGGACACAGAGAAAAGTTCACTCCAATTAATTTTTTTAAGTGGATGGGCGTTAATCCCCCTACATTCATCTAGAATTAATGCAGCCTTAAGTAGATTTTTGCCTAATCCACTTCCACATCCACCCCAAAAGGGCGCTGTCTGTTTTGGGAAGGAGCAGAGTTCAGCTAATCCACTTAAAATTCACAAGGCTGGTTTGTTCAGATTAACCTCCTCCAGCATTTCCCTCCAGAGACAGGCCAGGAGACCTCAACACCATCCTGCCTCTGCCACGGATGGGGCCACCCCCTCCACGGCTGTGTCACCTGCAATGCAGCTGTCCCTGTGCTGGGGTCTGCAGGGACCCGGAGATGTCCCCAAAGCAGCCACTACAGCAGAGCCAGCGGTGGGGTGGGACAGGCAGGGGCTTCAGGGCTGCTTAAATTCCAGTGGCCAGAGGAAGGAGAGCAGAAGCAGCAGCGATGCTCGGACACAGATGGGGGAAGGGGGCAGCTGTGCCCAGGCTGGAGGGGTGCTCACACTGCTGGTCCTTGGAGGACAGCCAGCCAAAAGTGACAGCCCTGGTGCCATCCCGAGTGCCAGCAGCTCTGACAACCCCAAAAGGCGCAGGTGAAGGGCACCATGGTCACCAAGATGGGTGCACTCCCCTCCCCAGCACCGATCTGCTGCTCCGACAGGAACCCAGACACCACTTTTACTGCCATGGATGCTCATGGTTCCCACCCCACATCTCTTCCTGCCAGGCAAAGCAGAGGAGGGAGGCCCTCTCTTGACTGGAGCAGCTCCCCTTCCCATGTCAAACCCTGGGAAGGCAACACAGCCCATCTGGGGCACAGCACATCTCCCGAGACACAGAGCCGAACCCTGAGGACATCAAAAATGGGAGAGCCCAACCCAACAGCAGCTCTCACACCTCCAGGACAGGCTTTGGAGGAGACTGAGCTCAGCTGGGGCAGGCAGAGCCATTCCCCCATGGCAGGAGGGTTGATGATCCAAGATGATCCCAACGGACCCCTCCAACACCCCAAAAATATGAAAAATATAAGCCAAAACAGGAGCAGCAAAGAAACCACTGACGGGGTGAAACAACTCGCCACAGGAGTCCCGTCACTGTGGACTTGGCTTCTCCTCCATCATCACTCAAGAAGTTTCTGGCACGTCCAAAATCCTGAGGAGACTCACTGGGAATGATCCAAGCATTGGATCACTATCGACCCTGCAGGATCCTTCACGGAAGAGGCACCACAGCAGAGGACAACCTGAACATTAAATCCCCCTGCGGCTCCTCCCGCAGCAGGGACATGGGGGCAGCAGGGACGAGCAGCACCTAGATGAGTGTTGGAGCTGGATGTGACTCCCTGGCCCTCGCCCTTCCCCAGCAGTCCAAGGAGGACGGGTGGCCTTGGAGCTACAGAACTTCTGGGTCTGTAAATCCATTCCTCGCCTCGAAGCTGATTGATCCTTTTTTTTTTTTTTTTTTAAACTCGAATTCAATGTTTAAGAGTAATGATTTCCAAGTGAACACAGAGTGGCTCAGATATATCGGCAGCTTTTATGGATCCGAGGCAAAAGCCTCGATGCAGACCCTAACGAAGAGAAACGTGTCTGACCCACCGCGAACACGGCAAGGGCCGATGGCAGTGCAAAGAAACCCTTCATGGGCGATGGCCAATGATTTATCCCAGACCATGGGCCAACTGGGGTGTTCCCACAGAGATGTCCTTGGGATGCAGGCAAACTTATTGATGACATCCTGCAACCCAACCCCAACCCAACCCTTCCCTCTGTCTGAATCGAACACCTGGAGAAGCAGAGAGCAGCAGAGGAGATCCCATGGGACTCAGGCTGGCACGAGGGGGGCAGGGGGGAGGATAGCCCTGTTTTCTCCTTGGCAAAGGAGCATTAGAGGCACCAAAAGCTGACAGGCTCAGAAATAATGGTTTGAGATCACTCTTATTTAAACACCGGCTGCCTGCTGTTTTCATGGCAAGCCCTGCTTTGACTTGCAGCAACATTTAAAATTAAATATACATAAGTGCTTTCAAAGAACTGTTAATTTGAAGGTCATTAAATGGCATAAAATACATTCCTTTTTTTTTTCTGGAAAGAGGCACATAATTATGCCATTAATACACACTCTTCTTCCACGTTCAAGCCTCGGATGTGCGAGAGGCTTGGGTTCACCTTCCCTGGTAGAGGCACCACATCTCCTTTTAATTACTGCCATTGAGAAACCTGCTGCTCCTCCATCACACCCTGGGATGGGGCTGTGGAAAAAGCAGGGAAAAGCCCCAGGGGAGAAGGATGCAGCTGAATTGCAAATGGGGATTTTTGGGGGATGAGGGAAGTAACAGCGGGGCTGGAGATGTGAAGCCACTTGGCAACACCCAGTCCAGTTGTGAGGATCTTGCCCACTGATTCTAACACGAGACCTTGGGCCAAGCTCAGAGTGGGGGTTTGGTAGCCAAAAGTTCCTTTTTTGATTTAACACTCTATGCAAAAAGGACAAAGCCAACCCAGACACACACAAAAAGAAAACTCTAAAAAGGACACAAAAGGGCTGAGGTTTTTACAGTTGCCATAGAAATGGAGAGAGGGAGCTGACGACTGGAGAGCGCAGAGTGAAAGGCCAGGATCAGGGGCGAGGGCGAGGGGGGCTCGCCGGGGCGAGCAGCCACATCCATGCATGGCCATTCATGTGGGATGCGGCCAAAGGAGCAAGGCACCGTGGCTGAGCTTCACCCACGAGCAGTGGCGAGGGTCAGGATCCAATCCAGTGGGGTTCACCAGCAGTGGGCACCTCCCAGCACTTCCACGTGGCACAGGAACCCACCAGGGCCCAGCGTGATGGACAGAGCCCAGCCCAGAGGGAAGGCCTGTGCAGTTGGTCCTCTTTGATCCAAAACTCCTTTTTCTTCCCTTTAAACCAAAACTCTGCAGGGAGAAAACAGTTTCTGAGCCATCCCTTCTCCTTTGGGATCAAAGAAAGGAAGTCCAACACCAACCAGCATGGATCTGAAGATGTGAAATCGGAGTGTTCATCTTTAGAACAAGGAAGAGGCTCTCGCCAGAGCAGGAGCAACAGGGCAGCATGAAAGAGGTGCCACCCAAGTCAAGGAGAGAGCCTCTTCCTTGGCATCTGACAAAGGAAAAGGAGGAGCAGGTCAAACACAATGCTGCTACCATGGCCAGGCAGGGATAGCACTGTCACTTCCAGATAGAAAGGCTTCACAGTTTGGAAAATGGATTTTACTTGGAAGAAAGGCCTCTAAGGAAACAAAAGGGTCTGTCAGAACTCATCTGAAATTTTTATGCTGTTTTTTTCAATAAAAAGCAAAAACCAAACATGGCTATCTTGGACTTTCCTCTTCATTTTCCACTAACAGACTGATGGTGAAATCTTCTGGTTTGGGTGAAACGACTTTTATTGAAAGGCAAGAGAACAGGTGGCCCATGGTGACCCTCCCTCAAGTATCACTTTGACAGCAGCTCCCTTGGCCCTGATGCCTCTGCGCTGCAGGGATTTGTTTGGGCCCACCTGCACTCTCTTTGCTCAGCCCTGAGCACCACCAATCTGCTGCTGGGCTCTTGCATGACCTTAGAGGGGACACATCCAGGTCCCAGCACAAGGCCAAGATGTGGGGACAGCTGGTTAGGAGTGGTGGGATATGGGAATCATCTGCTCTGACACAGTTCAGGAGACATCAGATGTTGGACAGCTGGGAAAGAGCAACAGGATGGAAAGGCCACCAGCCCTGGTAATGCCCAGGGGCTCTGCTGGTGGCTCAGAGCCAAGGAGAATCATCCACCCTGGGAAACTGAACCAAGATGGTCTTGGCATCTCTGATAGCACCTGAGCACCTGTTTGATCCCTCGGGGGTACCTGGTCCGCTGGGTGGGATGGGCAGGACTGAATGTTTCACATTTCATATTCGCGATGAAATGGCCTCAAGCTGCACCAGGGGAGGTTCAAGTTGGGCACCAAGAAGAATTTCTTCACTGAAGGAGTGGCTAAACACTGGAATGGGCTGCCCAGGGAGGTGGTGGAATCCCCACCCTTGGAGGCGTTCAAGGAACAGTGGACATGGCACTCAGTTCTCTGGACTGGTTGCCACGGTGGGGATCAGCCACAGGTTGGATTCGATGATCTCAGAGATCCATTCTCACCCTATGACTGTGGTTCTGCATTAAAGGGTTTACTTTAAACCAGGGTTGCCGTGGTGTGGTGGGGCAGGGACGGCACCGAGCAGGCAGCAGCAGCTGCCTCGCAGGCGCTCGCGGGGCCGGCGATGGCGGCAGGGGAGCCGTAAAGGTGCAGTACTGATATTTAGCCTGTGCGGCTGTCACTCGTTCCTTTAAGCGCCTTTAGCTTCCTTCTAATAAAAGAGAAATCATAAAAAACCCCACAAAGGACCCTTCAGCGCCGACGAATACCAATGTGGCGGGGCGGCGCATTAGCATGCGCGGCGCCCGCTCCATCTGCATGTTGTGTTCCGTGTGACAACATCCCGGAATACAGATTTGGGCCGCCAGCATCCCGAGAGGTATTAGCAATCGTCTATCAGACAGGACGAGGAGCAGTCCCTGCTGTTGTAAACAAGGGGTGTTTTTCTCTGCCTCTTTCTCTGGGGGGAGTTCAGTGAATTGAAACAAGCTCATTCCTGCATCTCGTTAGTTCCCGTTCTTCGGCAGAGCACGGGTCATCTGCCTTGGGCAATGCAAGAAAAAGAACTGGAGGTGTAAAGAGCACCTCAAAGGGTCCTTCACCTGCTGGTGGTGATGGACCATGAGCGCGACCCAATGAACGTGTTCCTCATGAACCACCATGAACTGAGCACGTGCTCCTCACGGGATACACGGGGGTCCCCCCAGCCACAGAGGACCCCGACAGCCCCAACACAGGAGGGACAGTGCTCCCACCCAGGACATGTGGACAGGTGCTGGCAGCAAGCAGAGCACAGGCTTGTCCCCTTGTGTTCAGTGGCAGCAAGCAGATCTGGTGAGGCATCTCCAGGCATAGACGGGAATACGATGGGGCAGATGGACGTGGAGCAATCTCATGGTGTAGTTGGATGTGGGCAGCCCCATGGCAAGGACAGATATGGGGAAAACCCACAGCCCAGGTGGACGTGAGCCATCCTCATGGCACTGATGGACACAGGGCATCACTGCGGCACAGACAGACATGGGCTGAGAAGTAAAGCAGCCCCTGTAACAGCTGGATATGGGGCAATGGATATGCTCCCTGGGGCTCAGGAACACCCCCAGGACATGGATGGATGCAGGGCAACCCCATGGCACCAGCAGATGTGGAGCATTGCCATGGTGGGGATGGAAGAGTGGGGGGGACGGAGGGTGAGTGAGGGGGACAGAGGGTGTCTGCGTACACATGAGCCACTGGACCACCAGATCCCGGCTGGGACCTGCAGCCCCTGAGGCACAGCCACAGCCAGCCCGTGCCACCGCTCCCCCACCACGCCGGTGCCGGCACAGCGCCGGCGAGAGCGCGGTGATGGATCATTGCAACTCGCACACAGCCCTCTAAGTAAAAGCCTTCTTAGGAGTTCATTCATTTTATAAATTCCCGGCACGATCCGCGGGGGGAAGTCAGATGGCCCAGCCTTACAATATTCTGGGTAAACACTGACACGTGTCGGGCAGTGTTAACCAGATCAATTTGCCTAGGAGGCCAATGGAGGAACCAAAAAAAAGAATAATAAAGATCAAATTAAATATGGGGAAACATCCACTGGGAGAGGCTATAAAGAAGAGCAGAAAAATACGGAGCAGGACGGACGGATGCACAGAGACACACGAGACACTCGGACCTACCTCTGAAGCCATGAAACCTAAGTCCATAAATCAATATCAAAATCCTTAGGTCCACAAGATGGGGGAAAAAGTCCTCCATAGCCATCTTCCAGACATCACCGAGGCCCTGGAGGCCTGAGCAGTCCATTTCCCAGAGCATCTCTCCTCCTCCAGCAGCCACCAACCCCGTCACAGCCATGTGGCGGCTCCTCCGGTCCCATCCCATCCCCGCTGCGCCGGCCGGCCCTTGGCATCCTCCTCCCCACGTGCAGGATGCCGAGCGCTTCCCTCATCGCCGGGTGCTTCCCGGCTGCCTCCCGCCCCTGGGGGCCGTGGGCACAACCCCTGGCCCCCCGGGCTGGGGACCGGCCGGCCGCTGGCCGCAGGGTCAGCGCTGGTCTTCGGTCACGGACAAGCAGGGAGTCCACGGAAGGTTGACAACATACACAGGCGCACAAGTGCGCGCACACACACACGGGAACACCTCTTTCCATTTTCCAGGATGGAAAGTTTTTTTTTTTTTTTAATCCTTTTTTTCCTTTTTGCAAAAAAAATGCAAGCAAAAGAGAAAAAAAAAACCAAAACCCAAGGTTTTCTATTGAAGGTACATCTCTTCTTCAATATGAAGACATTAACTGGATTGAGTCGGATCCCCCATGCAGTGGTCAGCGAAGTCCTTTGGTAGTTGCCGGAGCAGCACCCGGGTGGGATGGCAGGGAGCTGTGGAGACATCTGAGGACACTTCCACCCAGTCCGTGAGCAGAGAGGGGAGCGGGGTGAGCCGGGAGGGCCGGGGCAGGGAGGGAGGGCAGAAGAAGAAAAAGGAAGGTGGTTTCTCTGGACAGGATGCTCCGTCTCGTGCCTCTCCCTTCCCTAACAGCCCCTTCCTCCTTTTCAGTTTCGACCACTGCTCACTGGTGGCAGGATTGGAGTCTGGTCTCTAGGGTTTGGGTTTGCTTCCCCAACGCACATTGGTTTGCCTTCATTGTTTTTTATGATTTTTTTTGTTTTGCTTTGCTTTTTAAATATATGATTTGTACATATTTATACGTATTTATACGCTGTTCCCCATGACATTGGTAAGTGTGCTTCTGTTGGTGAGGAACGGAAGTCACCAGTCAGAGGTGAGTCCCAGGAACACCCCGTGGCTGTGGTCGCAGTCCCCAGGCAGCGGTGGCTCCTCTCCCAGTGCTGCCCCGCCTCAGTTCCTCCCCTCCCACCTCTGCCCTCCGCTGCGCGCCCTCCCCGGCCCCTCCCCGTGGGACAAGGGACGTCATGCCATCGAGGTCGGAGACTGGCTCATCTGTACTCGCATGGACTGCACGCTGTTCAGGATCTTCTTCTGGTGCCCAGCCAAAGTCACCCCTATTCTCAGGAGGTCTCTGGAAGACAGACAGACAGAGGATGGTCAATGGGCAGCTGAATCTCCTCCACAGAATCATGGAATAGGCTGAGTTGGAAAGGACCCACAAGGATCAGAGTCCAGCCCCTGGCCCTGCACACACACCCCAACAATCCCACCCTGGGCATCCCTGGCAGCGCTGTCCAAACGCTCCTGGAGCTCTGGCAGCCTCGGGGCCGTGCCCATTCCCTGGGGAGCCTGGGCAGTGCCCAGCACCCTCTGCAGGAAGAACCTTTCCCTGATTTCCAGCCTGAACATCCCCTGAGTTGTCCTGGAGGACAACATTCTGTTCAGGTGGTGAACCTGTTTTGCTGTTGGTAAGGGAGGTGAGGGGTGTAAGCTCAGCTGGAACATCCACAGAGCCCAAGCACAGCCCCATGAGCATCACTGCACCTGAGAGCAGGGAGACACCCACACACTGACCCCCAGCTGGTGAGTGTGGCCACCTCCAGACTCCGGGTGACCAGTGTGAGGGATGCTCACACCTGTCCTTTGCCCTGAACTGACCTCCCCACCTCCCCAACTGGGCAGCACCCTGATTTCAGGCAGCCCTGGCACGGCCAACTCACTCGGACGTCATCTGGGCCACCAGCTGCAGGGAGGTGAAGCCAGCGGTCAGGAAGCTGTCCCGGTACTGGCTCATCTTCACAGCACTCAGCCAGTCGTCTACTGAGGTAAAGGCAGTGAAGTCGGGGATGGAGCGGTCGAGGAGGGGCTGAGAAGGCCTGAAACAGGACACACCGCTGGGGACAAGCGCGGCTGGCACCGAGGGGCTGCCCTGCCTGAGCCCAGCCAGCACAGGGACACGCTCCCCAGCCCACCCCCCGCGCCCCTGTGCTCCCCCAGCACACACCATGGAAGGCCATGAGGAAGGCCTGTCCCATGGGAACACCGCTGTGCCAAGCAGTGCTCTGCCAGCCCGCACGTTGTATTCCAGCTGCGGGAGCCACAGGGATGAGGTGTGGGCAGAGCAGCCACCACACCCAAAGGGTCACACGCCACAAAGAATCAGTAGCAAAGAATTATTGCTTGGCTGAAAACTGCATGTTCTTTGTCTGACTGTCAGGCAGAGCAAAGACAGACTCCCCCCGGCCCTGCTTAAGGATTTATGGATTCTTGAGCTGCTCGGGAGCCTTCCCCCACGGCGTGGGGTGGGGACAGGGAGCATCCCCGCGCCCGGCACTCACACAGCGGTGATGGTCGCCACAGTTTTGAGGCTTGCCGGGTTGCGGATCATTTTGTCCAGGGTGTTGACGATCTCGGTGAAGCGCGGGCGGGTGTTGCGGTCCTTCTGCCAGCAGTCCAGCATCAGCTGGTGCAGGGCGGCCGGGCAGTCCATGGGCGGCGGGAGCCGGTAGTCCTGCTCGATGGCGTTGATGACCTGAGGACGGATGAGGACGGATGAGTGAGGGGGAAGGTGGAGGAGGGACTCGGGGGGCTCCCTGAGCTGCCCGTGCAGGCAGAGGGGCTGCAGGCACCCGGCAAGGCACAGCCAGCCCGGCTGATCAGCAGCCAAGGGAGCGGGAGGAGCCGGGGGCTCTCCGAGGTTAATCTCTGCTCTGATGCTCCGCGGCTGCAGTTCCTCCCAGTGGAGAGCTGCCACTCATTATCTCGGCGGATCTCGCCGGAGTGCAGCAGTCACACTTCCAAAGCTCCTTCCCCGCTCGTAAACCCTCTGAACATTTTCAAAGGCCCTGCAGCTTGCCGAAGTCCAATTACCAGCCCACTGTCTTTTCTTCCCAATTTCCCTCCTTGCATCCTCTCGCTCACCAGCCTGCTTCATCTCCAAACCGAGTGCTCTCGAGGCTCCAGGAAGGAGCAGAGAGCCCTTCAGGCAGGGATTTCTTTTGGGAATGAGCACCCCCCGGCCCCCGGAGCGGCATGGATGACCCCCAGTGCTTACGTCTTGGTTGGACATGTCCCAGTAGGGCCTCTCCCCGAACGACATCACCTCCCACATGACGATGCCGTAGCTCCAGACGTCGCTGGCCGAGGTGAACTTGCGGTAGGCGATGGCCTCCGGCGCCGTCCACCTGACAGGGATCTTCCCCCCCTACAGAAAAAGGGACTTCAGCTGAGAAACGTCTCCCTGGGCAGAGGAGGCTGGATGCCCACGAGCCAGGGTTGGGGCCACCCCACACACCCCAAACCATAGGTCCCTGGGGACCCCACCAAGGAGTGGGCAGGTGGCACCCGATGGGATGAGGAGGCAGGAGCCAAAAACAACTCCATGAATGTATCTTGTACCTGCCTAAAATGGCTCAGCTGAACAAAACAAATGGGTTTAGCCAAGGATTTACCCCACTGACTGACACCACCCCACTCCAGCTGCCCTGCACCACCCAGCACATCAGTGGCCTGTCCCCAGGTCCCTTCCCAGGGAGTCACCAGGTGACAAGGCTAAGCACGACTGGGCTAGTGCTTGTCACAGGTACAGAGCCACAGGCATCCCCGTCCCCTGGCCTTCAATGGAAACAAGGTTGAACTAAAAGCATCCGCTACAGATTCATCTGGGCTCCCACAGCTGCCAGAAGGTCCTTCCAGCCCTACTTTTGGAGTGGAAAGCAAATAGCAAAACACCTTTAAAACCCAATGGAAAGCACTGGTGTAGGAAAGTGCTTTTGGCAGAGAGCTCCTCATTTCTCCCAAAGGCTCAAAATCAGGCTCAGCATCTGAAGCCACCCCGCCAAGCCAGGGCAGGTGCCAGGGCCAAAGGCCATGCCAAGGGTGCAGGGATGTGAGGAGGGGCAGCACGCACAGAGGGATGGCTCCCTGGGAAAGCTCCATAAAACAACCACCAAAAAAGCCGAGGGATAAGGAAAACCACAGACAGGCACGGGGAATTTTCTGGGGGCAGGCCTGCATTGTAAATCATTTAGCACAATCATTTTCCGTAGTCTTTCCGAGGATGCGTCAGCTGCTCTTGAAGGATGAATGGCAAAAAATTTGATTTGAATAACTACAAATGGAGAAATTAACTGCCAGGTTGTTTTTCCTGCCTTTTCCCCAGAGCGAAAAGCCTGCTGTGGGAGGCAGAGTGATGCAATCGCAGGCACAGCATCACTTCCCAGCTGCCGGGGAGATCTATTATGGCCTAAATTAAATAAAAACACAGATGAGATAATCTCTTTTTATCTCTGAAGGTGGGGAAAAGACTAATTCATGCCTCGTCTCAGCAGCTACCGCTGGGGTCTTTGAAGGAAAAATAAAAGCTGGGTGTCTGCTCAAAGGCTGCTGCCTGCTGGAAGGGTCTGGGCAGGGAGCGGGGCAGGGCCGGGGGGACGGGAACATCCCATTGAGCAGGGGAGGGACAGTGAGGGGCTGCAACTGGGCCAAAACATTGAGTCAGCCTTAAAGGCATGCCCCTGGCTTTCCCATTTTGGCAGCTGGAGCCAGCCCTGGCACCTGAGCACAGCTCAGTAGCCCGAGGAGCTGCTTTGGCAGGAGCTGGTGCAGCCTCGTGCCGGCACCCACCGCACACTCCTCTGATTAATCCATGAGAGGAGGCCAACAAGTTGGTCATCCCTTTCCCCTCTGATCATCCTTAACACCTCTCAGGGGCTCACAAGCAGGACAATGGCTGTGGTGGGGAGCTGGGAGTCCGCTGGGGTAGCCAGGAGCAGGGGGAGAATGGAGCTGCCATTACCTACAAATGAGTTAATTAAGGAGGAGAAGGGCGGCTGGGGACTGGCAGAGCTCCCGTTAGGCTTGTCTCTTTAATTTATGCTTGGAACAAGTTTCCAGCAGGGAAAAGCAAACCAGACCTGGAGCATTGGGGGAAGGGGACTTAAAACACCATTGCTGTGCTTCCAGGAGTTGCTCTGATCTCCCTGCCTCCCCTTCCTGTCTCTCCAGGGACTCCTCCGTGCACCTTCCCTCCACAGAGGAGAGGGAAGAGGCTTATCTGCAAACTGCAGAAGGCAGAAAGGTGCTTAGGGAGGAGGGAGCTGGAAAACTTCTAAAAAGGAGGAAGAGAAAGAAGGGAAAAGAGGATAATTTGTGGAAACCACAGCCAGGACCTCTGGACCATGAACCTATGTGGTGGGAACACTCATGAGGTGCTCCCACCCACGCCAGACGGTACATCCAGCACCCCTCTCCCAGGTTCAGCAGGTGCAGGGCACAGGGAATGCTGGGCTGGAGAACCCCCTGCGGGGAGGTACCTACCAAGGAGCTGGTGTAGGTGGGGTCAGACGTATCGTCCTGCAGGTAGCGCGAGAGGCCGAAGTCGGACACTTTGCACACCAGGTTGCTGTTGACCAGGATGTTCCTGGCAGCCAGATCTCGATGCACATAATTCATCTCTGCCAGGTACTTCATCCCAGCAGCAATCCCTCTGAGCATTCCCACCAGCTGGATCACTGTGAACTGCCCATCGTTTTGCTGCGACCAGAAAGAGCAGGCACTGGGGTGAGCACGCAGACCCCACGGTGGCACCGGGGCCGCTCACCCCAACCTCAGGAGGATGCTGCACCTCCCCAGAGGACTCCAGCTGCCCTGCCTGATTAAAGCAGAGGTAACCACCCCAAAACACACACTTTGGAGATGAATGGCACACTCCAGCCAGCTCCCAAGCTAAGCAAACAGGCTGGGATCTACAAAGGGGACACCAACATCTCCTTCCCAAATCCCACAGCCCGCGTGGCCCTGCCTTGCCCTACCCGCAGGAACGAGTCCAAGGCCCCGTTCTCCATGAACTCCGTGATGATCATGACCGGCCGGCTTTTGGTGACCACCCCTTCGAGGCGGATGATGTTGGGGTGGTCGAACTGCCCCATGATGCTGGCCTCGCTCAGGAAATCCCGGCGCTGCTTCTCCGAGTAGCCGGCCTTGAGCGTCTTGATGGCCACGTAGATCTCCCGCTTGCCTGGCAACTTCAGGCGCCCTTTGTACACCTCTCCAAACTCCCCTGCGAGCGCAAGATGGAATCATTAAGGTTGGAAAAGACCTCCAAGATCACCGAGTCCAACATTTGATCAGTCAACACCAGAGCTACCACCTCGTCCTCCCCCTCCACACTGAACATTGCAAAGAGCAAGGGGTCCTTGCCCAGCTGAGAAACGGCAGCCAGTTCACATTTCAACAACGCCCTCCTCTACAAATCTGCCCACCTGTCCTCTTCAAAAGGGCCAATGTCTCCTGCTGGGGACATGTTAAGGTTTGCAACCTTCTCCAAAGGTGACCGAGCCTAAAATCGACATGGGCAGAGGCTGCAGCTGCCTGTGCAAAGCCCCACAAGGAGATTTGCAGGGAAAGTGCATCAACATTTAAGGACCACCTCAAATATCAGGTGTCGGCGTTGATAATCTCAGCTGCCTTTCTGCACATCACTTATCTCGGGGTGGGAAATAATTGGGCTGTTTACATTGCTTCTCTCTGATTTAAAATACAGAGAAAGCAGGAGAGCTTTCATTTCACCAAAGCAAAATTTGCCTGTGGAGGGATTACATTTAAGCCATGTTTGCTGCCACTTTTCCTTGATGAGCAGCAAGGGGCAGGTGATACATTGCTGAACTTGATCCCAACCAAACTGACTCATTGCTTCCTCACAGCTTCCCCTCCCCGGCTTCTCACTTTCTCCTCTACGAGTAAGACAGTTATTTAAAAATGGCAATAAAACAGCACAGAACACACACACACACACACGTGCATGTGTGTGTATATATTCATATGTATGGGAATATGGCACAGACTGCAGTGAGATCGGGCTTTTCTTGTTATCTCATGGAAAAGCCGCATGGGAAATCCCAAGAGGCCCCATGGTCAGCTAGTGAATACATTCCTGGAGCCTTTCCCACCTCAGAGGAACTTTGAGAGCATAAAACAACCTCATGATCACCCCAACCCATCACAAACCCAGGAAACCCTGATGTTTCAAGGCTTCATTGAGGGCTTCCAGGTGAAGGACCGTGTGTGTTCCCCCACAAAGTTGCTCCAGGTGGGTGCCTGGCCACACAGGAGCAGCAGAGAGGGCAGGGAAGGATGGGCAGCAGGAGACAGAGAGACCCACCTGCCCCAATGACTTCTTCAATCTTCACAAAGGACACATCGATCTCCTTGGCGAACTCTCGGACGGCTTCGTTGGGGTCCTCGTAGGTGAAGGGGTCGATGTAGATCTTCATCCCTGGAGACCCTTGTTACAGGGAAGACAGGGACAACAGCAGAAGGGAGAGAATTACAGAAACAGAGTTAATGGAATTGTTTGGGTTGGAAGGAGCTCGAAGTTTATCCTGTACCATTCCCCATGAGCAGGGCCACCTTCCACTAAACCAGTTTGCTCCAAGCCCCATCCAACCTGGCCTTGAACAATGCCAGGGATGGTGCATCCCCACAGTGTCTGGGCAGCCTGGAAAACCAAGAGCAGTTGTAGCATGGCCAAGAACTGGAGACCCTTCTGTCCTCACACTCTCCACTAAGTGGCTGCTATCACTGTGCTCACCTACACAGATCCTTATCATCCTCTCTGGGCCACCAATTCACCTAACTCTCCCCTGCACCACCTCCTCTCCCTCTCTGCCCTCCTCTCCTCTACCATTCGCCTTCCTCTTCCTCCTCCCCAGCGATGGGAGCAGTTACAGACCTGAACTACAGCGTGCTGGCTTTACGGTGAAGGCTTTATGAGGCTCCATGCCTTAGTGAAGAAATATTTATTTACCCAAAAAGGCCTCTGATGGCTTTGTGGCGGCTACTAAATTGACAGAGTGCAGCAATTATAACCAACAACCTGGATGGATCCGTGAAATACGGCTTGGCCGGACGCCGGGACACGCGTGCCCGGGGAAACGCGTGGTAGCAGGACCTGGCCACGCTGCAGGGACATGCACAAAGTGGGCTCTTGCCCTTTCCAAGGGGGACAAAACGAAAACAGCTCCCCAGATTTCCCAAATGGGGTTGCAGACGTCGCGTTTGGATGCCGGGGGTTTGCCGGGTGGTGTGGCACAGTGGGGTCACAGGGCTCAGCGGGACACCGGTGTTGTACCACCACCCAAAAGGGAGCTACAAGGGGCTGTGGTGTCCCCCTGGGAGGGGGCAGCTTCCTGTGCCATTTCTCACCCAAAAAGGGGACCGTGGATGGCATAGCAGCCCCTCAAGGTCATCTCTGGAGGACACCAGGAGGGACATCACTGCCTGGTCCCCTCCCCAAGGCACCTCACCTTTACAGGGGTTAACAGCACTCAATTACACTGCTCAGGACCTTTCCAAGGCCATGATCCCATCACACTGGTGCTTCCCAGAGCCGTTCCAGAGCCGGCATACAGATGGATGCATGGACCACAGCATCACCTCTGCACCAGGAATCTAAATCAGCTCCCAGCTGTGAAATAATTCAGGAGGAGGCATGAAAGCCTCGCAGTGGGCACTGCTGGTGCCAAACAGCCACCGAGGGAGAGCTGCTTGTGGGGCATCAAGGACTCAGGAGGGACCAGGCAGGAGCATCCTCACCCCCAAAAGGGGCCTTTGGGGCAAAAGTTCTGCACCTCGGAGGCAGGGAAGGCTGCAATGAAGCCATCTGTGCATCTCCCAGTTCATAAATCCCTTTATGGCTCTGTCTCATACACTTTAACTGCCCCATAAATTCTTTTACAAGAGCAGCTGAAGCTCCAGCCAGGATTACAAAGGGATTTACAGGATCGTAAGGGAGACTGGCTCACTGATCAAAATACTGAAAAAATAGAGGAGAAAACAATGCCCAAGTTTCCTGTCCACTGTCAACACAGGCTGGATTTCAACCACCCTCTGATGCGCCCTAGGCTCTGCCCATAGGCTCAGTAATCACCAGGATGAGTTCCCCCCTCACCCTCATCCCATCCAAATGAGGGATTGGGCACCTAAACCCATTCTTCATCTCTGCCATCCTCAGGCCCTGGCTCATCATCACCACACCAGCAAAAGCTGGGTGGAATTCCGGGGACCGGAGGGCACCACCAAAGAAAGGCACGCGTGGTGAGCCTGCCTGCAAAGAGCTTTGTGCTCTTAAAATCTTCCCAAGAATCCTGAAAACTGGATTAGGCCATTTTTCACTACTGCAGAAAATAGCAAATTTTTTATCACTCTTCAAAAGTTGAAGTGCTCTGCACCACGACCCTGACTCCAGCATCCAATTCCTTGTGGCATCACGATTCCTTGGCAGTAAATATCATGGGGACAGAGAAAAACCCTTCCTGTTGAATTGCTGCTGCTTCAACAGGGCGTTTTCCCTATTTCCCCAATCTCAAAGCTCCCAGTGGAAGGGATAAACCATGAAAAATTACATCCTGAGAGAGCCCATCTCACCCCAAAAGCCACTCGGAGCACTCTGCCAGCAGCAGGTGATCCCGGGGGGCTGCCGGAGGGATGGCAGAGCTGTGCTGGGAGGCTGTAATTGCTGTGCCACTGAACACACGGTGATTTGTTCCAGAGGATGCTCTCATTACTCCATTAGTTGCTCACCACAAATTTCCCACCTGTTTTGCTCCAGCCCCTGCACCGACGGAGCGCCCAGGGGCTCGCTAACCTTGACAGGGTATCGCTGGCACCCCGGATTTCTGACACCAGCCCTCACAGCCCCCAGGTTTAGAAACCCAGGACAGGCACACGCTTCATTGCTTCCCCACCTAGGTTGAGCATCCTGGATTTTGGGGTGCGTGGGGCCAGCTAGGGATGCACGTGGGGTGGGGAACGCTACAAAACGGGGAAAATGTGAAAAATCAGCCTTGCCTGCAGCCTGACATGAGTTTATCCATCAGGCATCAAATAAATCTTGCCCTGTCCCCCACAGTGCAGAAACATGGAGAAAAGAGGGAGGACAAGCACAGGGCTGTTGCATTTTGGGATCACCTGATGATGTTTGGAAAACAGTTTATTGTTTGCCAGGAGGGCCAGGGCCCCCCACAGCACTGCCACCACATTGGGAGGGTTCAGTGTGATGCCAAGAAGGTCTAAAGAGCTCCAGTGTGCTTTGCTGGCTTGGCTGGGCTCTCCTGCTTGTCTCCAATTCCTCTTCAGCCCTTTCTAGCCCTCCTGTTCTTCTCTGCCAGGCCGATTGCTCCATCCCCATTCCTCCCCTCTGCTCACCCGTGCTGCTCCCTGCCTTCCCCACCCAGCCTTCCTCCATCCCTGCATCCCACACCTCTTTCCCCCCAGCAGGCACCCAGGACCCAGAGATGGTTCTTCCAACAAGGTAGCAAACTGCACCTGGGAAGCACCTCTAGGAGAGCGTAAATGGGATTTACATCCTGCAGGGATGGGGCATGGAGCCTGGGGACAGCAGGAAAATCCTGCTCCCCAAGGCTGCTGCTTTGCTGCTTTATTCTCATTTGCAGTGCTGGCTGCTGGAGGGGCACCAGAGCAGACATTCCACACAAATACAGCTGGAATTAATTCTGGTGCACAGCTCCACCAGCCGCAGAGGTCTCCTAGGAAAAGCTCAGGCTCTCCTAATTGTTTGCCAAGGGGATCAGCAGCCCAAAGCCAGTTAAACGTTCCCAGTCACTGCCTGCACATCCTTCCCCGAGCAGGGTAGAGGGCAAGCATCAGCCACGCAGCCAGGACAGCAGCAATGCCAGCCACCAGCACCCACACCCCAGCCACGCTCCCAAAACCCAGAATCCCTCCAACAGCCTAGCACCAATCCAGGCCCAGGCAGAGCCTGTGGCAGGAGATCAGGAGCTCATCCTCCCTCTGAACACCACCTCTCTTCTTCCTTTCCTCCTCTGGGAGTCTTCACAGCATCTTCTCCCCATCCCTTATCCCCTACACGCCCCCTACCCCTGACATCCCCCTAAATCCATCATCATTCCCCAAATCCCTCTCGGTACTCTTCCCACCCACAGTGCTGCACCGCTGCAGCCCGCCCTCCCCCACACCCCACAGACACGTGGGGACATCTCCACTCCCACCCCATGGCCCTGTCCATCTGCCACGGGGGCTCCCACCACCCCACAGTCCCCCTTGGAAGGGGAGGAGTGGGGCACATGCCAGGTGCAGGTTTGGGAGTGCCTCCCCCGTCTGCCTTTGCCCCTTTTGCCGCTCACCTCTGCCGGTGCTGTAGTGCTGCAGCTTGTCGCTGTACACGGCCTCCTTGCTGTAGGCACGCTTCCTGGGGGAACAGGGATGGGACAGCCAGGCTTCAGGGATCAGCAGCTGCTGCGGGCCCCAAACCGCTCCCCTGCCAGCAGCACTCCATCAGCAGCGGCATCAGGCTGCTCCCTCTGGCCACACGGGTCTCCCATCCCGCCCCTTCTACCCCTAACCCGCATCTCACCACCTCCACCTTCCAGGGACACGGATCCCACAGGGACCCACCTGCTGCAGACGATGGAAATGGCCACCAGGGAGACGATGAAGACCACGCCGGCCGCTGCGGACCCCGCGATCAAAGGCAGCTGCTCTCTCAGCTCTGACTTGTAATCGTCTGTGAGAGAAGAGGGACGGGGTCAATCCTCCCTGGCACGCTCACGGAGTGAGAGCAGCCTGTGGGAAGGGATCCCCTCTGATTCCAAGGTGGTGGGACAAGGGGGATGCAGGCAGGGGGCTCGGCTGAGGCAGAGGATGAGCCTGTGCCGTGTTGCTCTGGGTAGGATTGTCACGCTTGGCTCACACACCTTTGGCTTAAAGACAGGGGAGAGAAGATCCTGGAAATACCATCAGCCCAATGTGCATGGACCCAGTTTCCCAGAGAGATGAGGTTCACAAGGTGGTTTTGTCCATGGCTCTGGCATTTCCCTTTCCTCAATAAATTCATTTCTTGAGCAACCTGATCTACCAGAAGGTGTCTCTGCACATGGCAGGGGGTTGGAAGGAGATGAGATTTAGGGTCCCTTCCAACCCAAACCTTTTTGAGCCTCTGTGATTTAAACCTGTTGGTCACTTTGACCAATTTCAACGTGGGGTCTCACAGACACTAAATTCCTACAAGTTGCAGGAAAGGAGGAAAACACCATTAATAACCAAGCCAGCCAGAGAACGCTGTGCCAAGGCTTCACCCAGGTCAGACATCAGAGAGTCCACCACACAATGGTGAACTGTGGGAGTGAGGCTCAGGAGAACCTGGGAACCCTCGCTGCCGGTCTGCTTGTAGGTTTTAATATCTCACCATGAGACAAGTCCTTTTGCAGAGCCATGGCACCCACAGCATCCCTTCCCCACCAGCCATCCCTCCAACCCCCTGCATCCCTCAGAACCTCCTCTGTCCCCTCAGCCACCCCCTGCATCCTTCAGCAGCAGGCTGGGGTGAAAGCCACGGTGGCACTGAGAGGATGGGATATGCCTGGGGGAACCCCCAAAAAATCTTCTGGCACCCTCCATGTGTCTCCCCCATTTTTCCCTGCCCCATCAGTGGTGTGGGCACCCTCAACAGGCAGTATCCAGCAGATCCCACACTCCTGGGGCTTCTGCAGCATTCCAGAAATATTCCTCTCTCCCAATGCCCCAGCAAGGTCTGCCAGGCTGTGCCAGCAGCCACATGCAAGGGTTAAGATAAAACTCATCCAAAAGAAAGCATTTAGCATCCTTTTATCTGTATTTTCTTCTCTGCAGTTAATTACTGGCAACTAGATTTATCTCTTGCATGCTGCTTAAATCCTGAGAAATTCTCATCTAACAATCAATTATTATTTAATAACCTACACAATCCATTCTTATTAAATTTCAATTAATTGCTTATTTGAAGCAGGATTTTTCTTCTCGCTTCTCTAATCCTGAATATTTGAAGCATTGGAGGGGGGTTTATTACCATTTCCTTCCCTTTGGTTGCCCGGCATGGTTTTCCTCTTCCCACCCCAGCTGGCACTCGACATGAATGCAAGCATGGGGTGACCCGTTTTAGGAAAGAAGAAAAGCTTTAGGAAAGAAGAAAAGCTTTAGGAAAGACAGGCAGTGAGGCTGGGAGCCATGGATGCCACCCAAGCAGAGAAGGAACCACGCCAGCAGCAACAGGGCTCTCAGCTGCCCCAGGGGTAGGAGGACCTGCTTCACTCACCAGTTTCTGGATTAGTCCTGAAGCTGGGATTAATGGCAACCCCTCCCATGAGTCAGTAGTTTCTAAAGGAAGCCAGTGTTTGTGGGTGCAGGGAAGGGCCAGAAGAAGCCACGAGGGTCATGAGCTGGCCCAACACACCCCTTCGGCATGAGAAATCAGCTTTCAGATGGGTCTGACCCCCCAGCTTTGCCCTGGTGGCTCAGATGGGCCCCAAAGGTCTGGAACCCTCCAAGGGTCTGCAACCCTCCTCCCACCCCATCGCACCGTGCCAGACTCACAGGCGGTGCTGAAGGCAGCAGAGCCAGAAATGAACAGCGGGGGAAAACCCGGGAGATCGAGAGCGGCTCGCTCCTCCCGCTGGTGGGCAACGAGGCTCCGCCGTGAAGCAGGCGGCTGCTGCCACGCTGCCCGCCGGGCCCGAGCCTCGGCACGCAGGCTCCTTTGGTCCCGGCAGAGCACGAAGCTGGGACACCCCCGCGCCCGGCGCGGCGCACTCACCGTCGGTGAGGGTCTGGAAGCACATCTTGCCGCTGTACTTGCCGTAGCCGGCCACGGTGCGGGCGCGCACCTGCACCACGTAGACCATGCCGGGCCGCAGCCCCTCCAGCCGCGCCGTGTTGGTCTGGCTGCGCGCCATGGACGAGTTGTACTCGTTGTGGTCCTGCGGGCACCCCGAGAGAGGCGCGGTCAGCGGGACGGGGACAGCGGGGGGACAGCGGGACCGCAGCCCGCCTGGCCCTGCCGAGGGCAGGGATGGGGTTCGGCTGCAGGGGGATAAAGGAGAGGCTCTGGCTCCGCTTCAGGGATCCCACAGGAAAGGCTGAGAGAATTGGGATTGTTCAGCCTGGAGAAGGCTTTGGGGTGACCTAATTGTGGCCTTCCAGTAGCTGAAGGGAGCTACAAGAAGGATAGGGATGGACTATTTATAAGGGCCTGGAGTGACAGGACAAGGGGAAATGGCTTCCCACTGCCAGAGAGTAGGGTTAGATGGGATATTGGGAAGGAATTGCTCCCTGTGAGGGAGGTGAGGACCTGGCACAGGGTGCCCAGAGAAGCTTTGGCTGCCCCTGAATCCTTGGAAGTGTCCAAGGCCAGGCTGGACAGGGCTTGGAGCAACCTGGGCTAGTGGAAGGTGTGGGGTGGCACTGGATGAGCTTTAAGGTCCTTCCAACCCAGGACATTCTATGATTCTACGGAACAGGACCCACAAGGAACTGGGGAGGCCCCTGCAGCACACGCCTCCCAGGCAGCCCCCTGGTCCCACCAGAGCAGGGAGCATGGAGTAGCAGAGGGAAACAATAAGATCATCCAGAGCGAAAATAATTTATGAACAACAAATTTGTCCTCTTCAAATGATTGATGTCCTTGTGCATTCCAGAAACATCCCACGGTTACGGAAACCTGGTGTCCCTGCCCACAGCACGGGGGTTGGAACTGAATGGTCTTTAAGGTCCCTTCCAACCCAAACCATTCTGTGATTCCACGAAACACCATAATGTGCCCTACGAGACCCTGCTCCAGCAGGTTCAAGGGCCACTCTCTGCTGAGACCCCCAGCCCCTGCAGTCCTGCTCTGCTGGCACAGGTCCTTGGCCTAGACCTTGGTGGAAACCTCATGCATCTCCACTCTCATTTTCTCCCCCATCCCTTCCAACCTTGCTGGTGAGAGGCCGCTGGTGAGATCATCTAATTATTCACACTTAGAGGAATTCATTAGAGCTGGCGAGACACAGGAGGGATGGAACAGCTTGGGCTGGGCACGGTTCATCGCAGGGGTCGGGAGCGTGTCCCCTGCAGGGCAGGACAGCTGCCAGGGACAGGACCAGTGGGAGGCAGTGACCCGGGGCAGGGACAACCCCCATAACCTTCCCTGGTCCTCTCCAACCTCCTCCCCTCCTCCTGATGCCATCCCCGTGATTCAGGTCCCCGCTCATCCTAGCAAACACCAGAGCCAAGGCGGCCACGGGCACTGATGTGCTGGACAAATGCTGCCATGGGGAAGGAACGGCTCAGGCTGGACAGGGCTCTGAGCAACCTGATCTAGTGAGAGGTGTCCCACGGCAGGGGGTTGGAACTAGATGAGCCTTAAGGTCCTTTCCAACTCCAGCTGCTCTGTGACTCTGATTCTGTGATTTAGCACCTGCAGTCACAACTCACTCCCACCTTCTGCAGGCAGCTCGGGTGACCCGCTGCCTGTGCCACCTGACCATTCCCAGCAGAGCCTGTCTCAGAGCCCATCCATGTTCCCCTGCCCCCAGCCCAGCCCCCAGGGCAGGGCTCCCCCCGGGCTCACCGGGGCCGGCCTGGAGCCCACGGTGCTGCCGACGTCGGGCGTGCAGATGCGGCTCAGCTTCTCGTAGTAGCGGATCTCGTAGTCCAGGATGATCCCGTTGGGCTGCTCGGGCTGGGGCCAGGACAGCGTGATGCTCCTCATGGTGGCACTCACCTGGTGCATGATGGGCACGGTGGAGGGGGCTGCCGAGGAAGCGGGGAGCGAGGGAAAATTAACGGAGAGGGGTGGGAAAAATGGCCCTGAGGAGGGGGAAAATCCCCACGGCATCCCGAATCTCCCATGCCTGTGGCTGGCCTCCCTGTGGGACCAGCTCGCTCGTTTGCAGTGGGAAGGCCGGAGTCTCAGCAGCTTTCCATGGAAGCACAGCAGCAAGCCAGTGAGGGAATTCTGCTACTCAAACCAACTACTCCTTTTAATTAGGGGCTTGGAAATCCTTGGTGTTCCTTCTCCCTGGGACTGCTTGCTCCAAGGATGTCTCCCACGGTGGGAGAGACACAGCAAAGCTCTCCCCAGCGGGGCAAGCCAAGGTTTGGTGACAGGCTCCAGCTCTGTGTGACATCTTTGGCTGTAACAGCCTCTCTGGGGAGCCAGCACTCAGCACCCAGGGAGCTGGGCCACAACTGCCACCCCACGTGCTCTGAGAAAGGGGTGTGGGAGCAAAAATCTGCCCACCCTGAGGACAATGACAGGAAACCAGGGCAGAGACACACCAGCCCAGCTTTGGCTCCACTGAAGCTGCTGGGGCTGCTCTTAGGGGCTCTCGGGGGATGCTCATCCTCAGCACCCAAATGTGCTTCTCCCAGGAAAACAGCAACACTGTCCTTCCACCATCAGGGACACTGAGCCACCAAACCAGTCAGGAGACCCTTTCCCAAATGCTTTGTGCCCTCCGAGCTACACTTATAAGGGGCAGAGCCAGCCAATACAGTCCTAATACTGCTAGAAATCCTAGCAAAAGAAAGGTATCCAAGTCTGTCCACACCCAAAGGGCACTGGCATGTCCTGTCCACAGAGTCAGCTCCCAATCCAGCCATCTCTGCCCTCCTCCTCCTCCTCACCAGGCCCACAGTACAGGCAGTGCTGGGCAGGGAAAATGCCTCCCCTGTGTGAATCCAGGGAATACCTGAACCCGGCACAACCAGCCTGGGGCACGGGATCATGCCATGGAGGGAACCTAGGGGTGGCAGGAGCCACGTTTCTCGTGGTTCCAGTGGGAGATGTGGGTAGTTCAGCACTGCCTTTGTTTACCCAGAATACTTAGTCCTATTTTTTTTTTTTTAATCTCTCCACATCCACTCCGGGAAGACGCTCATGGTCTTAAATTAAGCACTCAGTTTGATTGCTGCTTTATTAACTCCCATTAGCTTGGATGGGGCTGGGAAAATGGTTGGAAAAACCCACTGCAAAGCCAAAGAGATTTTAGAGGGAGAGCGCTAATGCCCTGGATATCCCTGGTGCATTTCCATCAGGTTACCCCACAGCCCAGCATTTCCATGTTTGTAATCAGCCTTTGAAGACAAGCAGGGACCCCTGGGGTACAGACAGACAGATGAGGGTGACCTGGCTGTTCCCAGCTCCCCATGGTGGGAGAAGAGCTAAGAAACACCCCAAAAACACACTCCAGGAAAAAAAAGGCCTGGAGACAAGAGGCAGGTTTGGCTGCACGTGGTTCAGCAGACAGCGATGCCAGCCAGGCACAAGTGCAGATTTGTATTCCCTGGAGCCAGGAGACTGAAATATTTACACTGGTTTACACTGAAATATTTACACGGAAATATTTACACCAGGTTTCTCCATTGTGCTGTCCAGAGGGAGCAGGATGGAGAAGGCTGCCTGGCCTGGCACAAAGCAGGAATTCCCATCCCCTTTTTAAACCCAGAGCACACGGGTTTCCATCCCGTCTGATCCTCAGTGCAGCCCAGGACCAGCTGCCCCCTTGCCATCTGCACACCCACCCCACAGGCATCCCTGTTTGACCCAGAGCTGCTCATTCAGCTCCTGATGCCTGACTGGGGAGAGGAAAGGGAGCAGGGGAGCCTGGAAAAGGAGACAAGAGGGAAAGGATGGCAAAGGGATGTGCCAGAGGAGACAGAGCCTGGACTTGGCCCTGGGATGCTGCTGCCTCTGTGCTGTAACACAGTCAGACTGCGTTTCGAGGCTGGATTCACCCCATCTCCCTCCTCCCAGCTGGGAAAAGGGGGAAAGTGTGATGCCATTTCATCCCCAAGCAATCCAGAGGGGGATAAAAGCAGGTATCAGATATCCCTCCCACAAGCCAACTCTCCCCCTGCCCAGGGCACAGGCAACCCTTCCCTGTCCCCCTTCCTCTTCCTCCTCTGCTCCTGGCCTTCCTCCCCACTCAGGGCTGGGGGCACCACAGCCATCCCACACCCTCACACCCCAGGAGCTTTTCCTTTGGGACACAGAGCCGGACTCCACACGGAGCTTGCAGCTGGCAGGGGCACAGCCAAACTCCTGGCATCACGCCGGGACTCACCGGCCTGGTTGGTGGTGATGTTGACGGAGACGTGCTGCTGTGGGAAGGGGCTCTTGTTGGACACGCCGTTGACCGCCTGGATCTCGAAGGTGTAGGGGGTGTGTGCCCACAGGTTGCTGATGAAGACGCGGGTGTCGGTGAGCCCCAGCTGGCGGGGCACGAAGTCCACGTTGTCGTCGCAGCGGGAGCAGGCGCGCCGGTCCGAGCGGCACTTCTTGCACACGATGTTGTAGGTGACGTCGTCCCGGCCACCCGTCTCCCGCGGCGGGTGCCACTCCAGGATGATGGACGTCTCGTTGACTATGGAGATGACGTTGCGGGGGCCGGACGGGACACCTGTGGGAAAGGAGAGGCACTGAGATGGGTCCTTGCCCTCCCCTGGAGGCTCCAGCATGGAAAAGGACACCCCAGGGCTCTGTCTGCTGCACTACCCATCACCTCCTCCCTCAGGAGGGATTTGGTGTCCACAGCTTTGCTTAATTCAGACTTTCCACACTGGCAACACCAACCACCTGCACTGCAAACAAGTTTCCCAGATGGAGATGAGGACTGCCATGCCACAAACCCACTTAAGTCTCCAAAAAACCTCCACGTGGAACACACGCAGATCCATCCGTGAAGAGGGACCCGCAGATCCATCCGTGAAGATGGACCCACTTTAATCCCATCGAGAGATGCTGAGATAACTGCAGTGCTCACGTGGAGAAGCACCTCGAGCAGATTATCCCAGCAAGAGAAAAGTCACTTAGCCAGCACTGTGGAGAACCAGAGGAGCAGCAGGAGAAGAGAGAGTCAAAAATGGAAAGTGGTTATTAAGGGTTCAGTATCTCAAGTTGGAAACCCGGGAATTTCCCAGCATGGAGGAGAGCCAGCACCACTCCATGGTTTGCAAGCAGCTCCCATGTTGGACAAGAGATGAAAACTGCATTGATCAAACCCTCCAGGAGCCATGGCAAACACTTTGGAGGATGGGAATTGAACATGGCTCTGATTGCAAGCGCTGCCAGATTGGGGCTGCAGTCCGTTCAGGAGGAATCCAGGAGAGCATCACAGGTGCAAACACACATCTGCAGAGATCCAGGGAAGGATCTGCGGTCAGCCAGGATGGCTCCACAGCCAAAACCACAAAATTCAGCTGCTGGGTTACATTAAATAAAGGAAGCAAGGAATTCCTCATGCTGGCTGGGCTGGGGGCTGCACTTCCAAGAAAGAAAAAGGACTTTGCCATGATACAGGGAGCAATAAAAATGATGGAGGACTTGACCTGCAAGGAAGGGTTAAGAGAGAGAAGCATGCTCTGTCTTGGGGAAACCCATCCCAGGGGAGCTCTCCATGTGTGTGTGTGTGTGCCAGGGAACATCGTTAGGGCTGTGGATAAATCAGCCCCGTTAGTGGCCGGGGATGGGCTGGACAGGGACACATCCATCAGCACCATGGTGACGTGGCTGGTGGGATGGAGAGGTCATTCTGCATGGAGACACTCTGGGAGCCTCTCTGAGCTGCTGCCGTGGATAATGCGGATGAAAGATTTTGTTCAAATGCCCAGAGAAATGACAGCCTTAAAAAAAAAGAATTAAGATAATAGAATTCCATTCCCTTTAACCCTTTTCCTCTTTAGGAGTCCAAGTGTCTGTCGTGGAGCAGCCACCAGTGCAGCAGCCTCGCAGAAAAGGGCTGTCCTGGACCTGAGGCATCGCAGCATTGCCAGGCTCCCCCGTGGTGGAGATGTCAAAGAGAGTTACAGGAGGGTTGTAGGGGCCACAGCTGGAGCAGGAGCAGGGAGAAGTACCTTGATTCCCCAGGGGAAAAAGACTGCAGGACTCACAAAGGCTCAACGGAATCAATATTAGTGAGTTACCCCCAAAAATCTGCAACCTATCTCAGGAGCCTTAATCCAAATCCTCCCTGCATACCTTAAGCACATAATATCTTTTCAAGAAAAAGGAAAAAACCCCATTTCTTCCCTATCCCAGTGGCAAACTGTTGCCTCCCCAAATTTCTCCCACTTTAACTGCAGCCCCTTTCCTCCTCTGCAGGGGCCCAGGAACTGCAGGGATCGCCCTTGGAAGGGTTCCAGTCCAGGGCAGTGCCTGCAGCTCCACAATGTTAGGTACTCCTCTGACACAGAGAAACTTTGTGAGTGAACAGCTGGCACCTCAAATTGGAGCACGGCAAAATCAAGCACTGACAAGAAGAAATAAAAATCAGCAAAGAGACTTTTTTCCCTGTATTCCTATAGCTCAGCACTGCTGTAAATCAGTTATGTAACGAGGCATAATAAAGATCTGTAGATTATCTGTAGTTGTGCAACCTGTCTGAGAGCTCAGGTGAGCCAGCAGAACATACAAATCCTTTCCTTGTTTCCGACGTGTGCTTTGGGCACTTCCCAGCATGGGGGGTCCGGAGCATCCACGTGCCAACGCTCCATGATGGGCTGGTTCAAGGGCCTGGAGTGTATCTGGGGGGGAGTTGAGGCCCGAGTTCCCAGCAGGCTGAAGAGCACAGCAGCTCTTTCCTCTCTCCTGGGCTCTTTTCCCACCAAAAGACAGGCTAGAGGACACTGCTGCCATGCCAGGCAGCTCAGGCAGGCAGCCGAGCAGCGACGCCTCGCTGAATACCAACGCTTAGTGCAGCCTTCCCCCTATTAAAAAATACTCCATCTGCAAGACTATGAACAAGACAGCCAGAGCAGATAACTTTAAATCCTAATTTATCCTGGGGACTATCTCCCTGCCATCACTGCCGCTGCCGGGGTGATGTATAAATTCCAGAGGCTGCCAGCAAGGCGGCACGCGGGGCCATCCCATCCCTCCGCCTCGCCCACCCAGCCGCGCTCTCGCTCCCACCCACAGTGGGACGGGGGGGAGAAAATAAAACAAACTCCACGTGGATTGAGCCTTTATCCCTGCTGCTGCCCCAGGAGCCAGGGGAGCGAGGCCCTGCAGCCCCCCAGCCCTGAGCCCGTACTCACTGGTGCAGGCGGCGGCCGGCGGGTCGAAGTCTGCCCGGTAGTAGCCGTTGCGGCAGGCGCAGACCGGAGAGGCCTCGGCGGTGGAGCGGCTGTTCGGGGGGCACGGCACGCACAGCCCCGCGCCCTGGCTGGCCTTGAACGTCCCCACGGGGCAGGCTGCAAGAGAGAGCAGAGCAGGTGGGTCCTGAGCCGTTCTGGGATGCGGGAGAAAGCAGGTCCTGTCCTTGGAATGGGGAGAGGAGTGGAGAGGAGAGGAGAGGAGAGGAGATAAATTAGAGGAGATAAAGAAGAGGAGATAAAGAAGAGGAAAGGGAAGAGGAGAGGAGATATAGAAGAGGAAAGGGACGAGGAGAAGGAAGAGGGAAAGGAGAGGGAAAAGAAGAGGAAGAGGAGACACAGAAAAGCTTCACACCTGTATCAGTGCTAAATGGGGTAGCACCTTCCCATGAATCTAGGATGGCCAGAATTTTCCATGTTGGCCATGGATTATTCCTGAAGCCACCAGACAAACACTGCAACCACATGGCAACGATCTTTAGCCAGGCAGAGGAAGGGAGCTGCAGCAGCTGCTTTGCTCCCTACTGCTCGTACCCAGGCAGGGGGATGGCAGGGGGCCGTGGGACCCCCATCCCCAGCAGCACCCATGGGGACATGGACAAGCAGGGGCAGGACAGTGCCCCTCTTCTGCTGATCTGAACGGTCCCTGTCCACCACCCCAACAGCCTGGCTCAGGTCCCGCAGCTCTTTTTCCATGCAAAACTTAAATATTTAATTAAAAAGTGGGTGTGACGCCCCTGACAGTGTGTTATGGGTCCATCCCGTTAATCCCCCGCAGCCTGGGGCTGGAGCTGCCCAGCCTCCAAGTTCATTCAAGCAGGAAATGGCAACTACTTCATAACGGAGAAGATGCTCCAGTTACAGTGAGGGTTTAATCAGCCACAGGGGAGGTTTCATTAATCAACCATCTCGCTGCTCTGCGGAGAGAGGGCGAGGATGGAGTGACAGGGATGGGTTCCCCATCTCCGCCCCACCCCACCCGTCCTCACCAATGGGCACTGATGCTCATCCATCCCTGACATCCAAAAAAATCCAACAGAACCAAAGGCTGCAGAAGGGAATATCTACCCAAGGGATCAGACTTCCATGCAGCCCAGGAGAGACTGTTCCTGGCCTCACACCAGGGTGGGCCCAGCCCCGTTCGGCTCCCGGCTCTGCCCCTGGGATGCCATCCCCCGCAAGGCACAGCTCTGCAGAGAAACTCCCGACGTGTCTCATAAACACGGCGATGATTGAGATAATGGAAAGTGCCTCTTAGCCCCTGTCTGCTGCATCAGGATATGAGGCATCTCCTAGCAGCCATGAAGAGGAAATTAATAGGAGCAAGCAGGAGTAACCACTTTGATGCAATTTCCTTGGGAGATAGTGGACCATCTAATCTTTATTGGAGCCCTTTAACCTGTCATTCAAAACTCATGAAGGCCTCCTGCTCACACAGCCTTTCCAGATATTAATAGATGATAGAAAAGAATAAATCAAAACAATATTTTACAATTTTATTATTCAGGAGATCTTTCCCCCCCCAGCCTGAGGCACACAACTGGCTGCAATGAAAACTGTCTCTTTGCAATGGCCCTGACAGCTGGGTGAGGACGTGGCATTCCAGAGGAACCAGCCACCACCTCCCACTGCCCTTCCTCTTCCTCACCACGGGAGGACTGCCGAGTCCTCCACGTCCCACCACGGCCATCCCATGCGTGTGGCATCTTAGGGAAGCACTCAGGGCCATAACCCACCACCTCAAGCGGTGGGCAGTGAGACACACGGGGTCACCATGCAGTCCAGAGGGTTTGAGGAGGACCTTCAGGATGCTCCACAGCAGAAGGCAGCAGGATGCAGACCCTTCACACACACAGCCCTATTCCCAAACCAGCACAAGGAGGCACAGAGTTACACTGACACACCAGGAGACACCACCACAAGTGGACACCAAGGCTTCGAGTGCATCTCCAGCTCCTCACCTCTCCCTTCCCACCATATCCCAGCAGCCTCGTGCTCCCACTGGAAGGGTGAGCATCCATGAGATGTGCCAAGGGGCACCTGTGGGATCTGGAGCTGGAGGATGTGTCAGAACACACCTGAAACACGCCAGGCTCTTTGGAGGAACAGGAAGGGGAGGGCAGTGGCACCAGGGAACAGCCACCTGTGTTTTAAGGGAAGAGGATGGAGGAGGGAAGGAGGATGATGAGAGGATTGCAGTGCTATGAACAAGCCTCAGCTTTAAGCTTGAGGGCATGTTAGAGGGCTGGTTGAAGAGGTTTGTTAATGTTTAATTACAATTAATCCAAGTGATGCTTTGTCAAAACACCTGAACATGGCACCCTGCAACCCAGTGTCCACAGGTTTCCGTTATCACTTTGCTTACCCACAAATTCCTGTAATCTGCAGGCACGTGGCTCTTAATTGCTATTATTACCAATTAGCTTTTCTCTCCTGTAATTACACTGTGCTTGCCTAAAGCCTCCCACAGTTTCAGGGAGGTGGATGCCTTCTCCTCCCCCCCAAATCTTCCGTGGGTGCAGCACTCCCCCCCTCTGGCTGCTGCCCATGTGTCCCCTCTTTCTGGGGGAGCTGAACCATGAGCCTCACACTGAAAACCCAGCACAAACCCCCAGGGTCCTGCAATGCCACGGTGGGATCCATAATCCTTCACGCAGCAAACCCACAGCCCAAGTGCAAGGCTCAGACAGAGGGCTTGAGCCCAGGAGAGAGCAATAAATCACCCCACTGATGGCCAGTGCAACATTTGCCCTGCTTTAAGGGCTGCTCCAAGAGCTTCCCAGGGCTGGCAAGGCCTGCATCCATGATAGTGTGTCAGACAAGGCAGGACGAGGCTCTGCCTCAGCTTTCCCTCTGGGAAGGGGCTCTTTCTGCCAGTGCCCAGGCTATGCACAACCTGCATCTCTTCAGCCCGGAGGAGAATTAATTGATTGTTGATTATGGGGGCTGGATAAGATTAATGATGTGCTTAACTATCCATTTCCTCACATTTAGGCACCAGGGGTGTGTTTGTAAATGCTGAGGCACCGAACTCCTCCGTGCTGCTCGGCAGGGAGGATGCTCAGCACTTAACCCCCCCCCACAATCCAAAGCTGCCCATGGATCCATCATCCTGCCTGCACATCGGGAATGCTGCACATCCCACGTGTGAGTTTGCCAGCAGGACCCCTTTTCCAGGGCTGACATGTCCGGGGTGGGAGGGAACATCATTGAGGGGCTGGTGAAACTCAGGCTTCTTGCAGCCAGGTGTCATCAGTGGAAGTTTGGGAGAAAAATAGCTGCAAGTTGCCCTCACGTCTGAGGGGTGATTGTAAGGATGCAGCCACAGGGCTGGATACAACTGGGGACTCCCAGCCAGAGCTGAACCTCTCCTGCCCACCCCAAAGGCTCAGAGGAGGGATGTGTCACGTCTCACGCAAGGCAAACACCCAGTGAAGGCACCACAAAGCCGTGTCCCCACTGCCACCTCCCTCTGCAGCTCCGGGAACCACAGAATCTGGGAATCGCAGAACCACAGAACTTCGGAATCTGGGAACCACAGAACCTCAGAATCTGGGAATTGCAGAACCACAGAACTTCGGAATCTGAGAATCACAGAACCAGAGAACCTCAGAATCTGAGAGTCACGGAAATCACAGAACCAGAGAATCATGGAATCACATAATCTGAGAATCACAGAACCATGGGATCACATAATCACAGAACCACAGAATCTGAGAATGCCAAAACCATGGAATCACAGAACCACAAAATCTCCTGAGTTGGAAGCCACCCCCAAGAACCATCAATCCAGCTCCAGGCCCTGCACACACACCCCAACAATCCCACCCTGGGCATCCCTGGCAGCGCTGTCCAAACGCTCCTGGAGCTCTGGCAGCCTCGGGGCCGTGGCCATTCCCTGGGGAGCCTGGGCAGTGCCCAGCAGCAAGATGGATTACAGAAGTACTCATGGCACACAGCAGCACTGCAAGGGCTTTTTACTGCTTAACACCCTCCTGTACCCTGCATCATTGCATTCCAGGTGCCAGGAGTCCTAGGATGAGCTGGAGACAAGCAGGACCTCCCAGCTCATCCATCCCTGCTCCTGCCCGAGTCAAGCCACTGTCACAGCCTCTGGGGGAAGGGTGCAAGCGGGGGGATATTCAAGCATGGGGGCATCCAAGCGTTTCACTCTCAAACTAAATCCTCTCAGTTAGCACCTGGAACCTGCACTTGTTAATTACTCTCTCAGGGAAGCTTAAGTCAAAAGAGAGAAAGAAAAGAAGAAAGGAAGAAAAAAAGGAGACATTGCCTCTACATTAACTTGCTCTAAAGCTCCCTGGCGATGCAGAGTGGCATTTTTCCTTCTCGGATTTTAAAATAGGAGCTTCTCCAAGGAATTACAGATTCAGCAGTGATTCAGAGAGTACTGACCTGCCCCAACCCTCGCCAGCACCCAGCAAGCCAAGTGGGCAGTGCCTCATCCTTCCCATGCCCCTCTGTCCCTGCTGTGGCAAAGCTAACCCCATTTTCCAGGTATCCCCAAATTCACGCTTGTTTTGGGTTCCCTTTTGGGTCCAGCGCCTTTCCAGGACAATCCCAGGGTCTTTAAGCACACCTGTGGCACTCTGGCACAGCAGGTGAAGAAAAGCTGCGTTAGAAGCAGCAGAGCTGAACCAGATGATGCCCTCAAGCAAGCTGGAGGTGTGGAGAGCACTGCCAGGTGCAAAGGCACTAAAGAGCCTGGATGATGCAGCCTTGCTCCAAAAAGACATGTGGAAGCACCTACCAGCACCCCTGGGAGATGGGCAGCAGGGTTTGAGGACAGCACAGGTCAGGAAAAAAGGAGAAACTGTGGCTCATTGCATTTGCAGCCTGCCAGAAAAAGATTCAAGGCCCCCCCTTTCTGCAAACAATAATTTATCCTCAAGAAAAAATACTGGTTCCTCAACCCAACACCTCCTGCAAGAGGTTTGCAATTTTTTGGTGAAACCCCCCCAAAAAAGAGAGGACGTGCTTGCTAGAAAACCCCTGTGTGTTTTGTACACACCGTCAACACAGAATCTATCTTTAAATACATTAAAAAATCAAATAAGAAAAAAACCCATCAGTTTTTCAGCCTTCAAACCAGTTAGCCCCAGCGATGGGTGTTTTAAAACGCTCTCCTTGCCATCCTGCTGCCACCCTGAGCAGCTGAGGTGCCAGCTAGGACACCCTCCCAGACACCTTCAGCTGAGAGACACCATCCAGGCAAATAAACACCCACACGAAATTGTGTGCTACAGGAAAGTGGCATTGAGAGGATGCTGTGCCTACAGGGGCAGGCACTTGGCACGGCTTCCCAGGGCTCCCGCTTGCCCTCCGGGGCAGTGCCAGGGGCACTGGTGCCACCGCGTTCCCTGGGGACACACACAGACCCCAGGCTGCCACGCAGCCCAGGCATTTGGGCTTCAATGCCTCTGATATGACGACGACCCAGGCTGCAGGCTGAGGGGAAAAGCAGCAGAACTGGGCAGGCTGTCACCCACAGGCGGGGGCTGTCATCTCCCACCTTCAAAGGGTGACGAGGGCGCTGCCTTCCCACCCTGCTTTCATCTCCCTCCTCATCCTCCCTGCACTCACCCAAGCAGGGAGCAGGCGCGTGGTGCCGGAGGTTTCATCGCAGCCCCACGTGGTGCTCTCCTGTCACCCCTTCCCCCCTGCCCCTCTGTTGGGGAGGGGCTGCCAGGTTGTTTTGTGAGGATTTTGCCCCCACTCCTCCTTTTTAATGATCTGATTCCCTTCTATATTAAGCCAAGTGTTTCTCCAGGAACGCCTCAGCCTGGCACGGCCACGGCGAGCCCAGGGGGCAGCCAGCAGTGCCGGGGGTGCTCTGCCATGCCGCCCTCCGCCAGGCAGCCACGCGTTACCCCGGAGAGCTTTCCCCACGGGGAGCAATGCCAAGCCAGGAGGGCTGGGAGGGTACCCACCACACGCATCCCGCCTTCCTGACCATGCCAAGAAAGGAGACTCGGCCCTAAAACACCCCGTCAGCCACCAGATCCCAGCATCCAGTCCTCAGCACAGGGAGAGGAGCGCGGCCCAGATGGAGGAACAGGGAAGTCCAAGCATTCCAGCCCTAAAGTATCCTCCTGCTCCCGAGGAGGGAGCTCAGCACAGGATCCTGAGCCATGCCAGAAACCACAGCACATGGGGACAGGACATCCCAGCAGGGCCTCGTTCCCAGATCCTTGTCCCAGAACCTCATTTTGGTGCAAACTTCACCATTTTGTAGCCGAACGCACAAATTTTGGATCACCCAGAGATGCTTCTTGGGGCCATCCGAATTACAAACAGCACCCGCCCCGTTGTGTTCCTTTCTTTCAGCATGCTGCCACCAGAAACTCATGAGATAAACTCATGACATAAACTCATGAGATAAACATGAGCTTCCCAGCATCTGGGCTGGCATCCTGCGGGCACGGGCTCCGTCTCTCCCGCTGCACGGAGCAATGCGGCCCCGGCTCCGCCTGACGCAGCCGCTTAATTAAACCAGCCCTCCACCTCGGGAGGAATGGGCTTAGATCCGCCTTGGGACACATGTAAATTAAAGTCAGAGCCGGCCTGCCATGGTTTATTCATGGAGGGAAGTAAAATTCAATGTGGTTTCACCTTTCTCAGGGCTTTTTTTTCTGCTTTTCTTCTCATGGATGAGAAATGAATCGGAGCAGGGCAGGATTTCAAAGGTGCTTGTCGGGTAGGGAGCTGTGCAAGGTATATTAGAGGCAACAGGATTGGATGCACCCCTGTTCACCTCTCCCAAAAATCCCACCCCTCGCCCCAAGGGAGCAAATACCTGGTTGATGGAGCAAGGTGCTCACAGACTGAAATGCTCACCAGAGTAAGCCCCGCATGCTTCCCTGGAAGCAAAATGCAGTCGCTGCTCACCCAGAAGCAGTTTTCCTCCAGAAAGCCTTGCTTGGAAAAACTAAGGGTCTCTGGATGCAAAGGAGCTTCAACACCAACTGTTTAGGTGACATCACGGCCCTAAGCAAGGAGTTTGAGCCTCGAGCAGGGCATGGAAGCAGCCGGTTCAGGCTCCCACGTGCCTGGCTGCTCACTGCCTGCAGCTTCCCAACAGGTCCGTGCTCACCCATTTAATCACCACTCTGGGCTTCACTCTCTCTGTTTTTCATGGTTGGGGGGATTTTGAAGGTCTGAAGAGAAAATCTGTCCCAGATGGATGCAAAGAGAAGAGCAAGCACGCCCTGGGCAGACGGTGCCACGGGGCTGCCAGCTTGCCACAGAGCAGGGAACTCGCTTTGCTCTCCAAAACAGCCAGCGGGGGGAAAAACCCAACACTTGTCATGGTCACTTCTCCAAATCACTGTTCTCCCACTCAGGTTGTGCTCTGTTTTAGTTTCCACTTGGCTCCAGGCTCACTGCCCGGTCCCACACCACAGCTCCCTCACCACAGCTCCACTTCCTTGCCATAAACCAGCCACTTTGAGTGATCAAACGGAATAAATTGGTCAAACTGCAGACAATTCCTACACATGCACAGGGAGGCTCACAGCAGAGCGAGCAGCAGACACGTGGCCACGGCAGCACCAGGCACAGGCTGCTCCTCACCATCCTCACTGCCCCAGCTCATTAGTCTGAGTCAACAAATGAAAGGGGGATGAAGTTCTCATCAAGGATTTGATGCTATTTAACCTCCTTATAGTCTTTAAAAACAGATTTAGCAGCTGCAGCCTGGCACAGGCTCTTCCCTCTGCCAGGGCCACTATCCCGGCAAGCAGGAGCTTCCAGTGCCTAAAGGGGCTCCCAGGGCCCAGAGTGACAGAACAAGGGGAAGGGCTTCCCATGGACAGACAGGACATTCAGGTTGGATATTGGGAAGAAATTCTTGGGTGGTGAGGCCCTGGCACAGGGTGCCCAGAGATGCTGTGGCTGCCCCTGGATCCCTGGAAGTGTCCAAGGCCAGGGGCTCACCACCATCTGTCACCCACAATGAACCTCATGCTGAGTTTGGAGTAAAAACCTGCGGGACTGAGATTCAGGCCAGGACTTATGTCCCAAAAACACAACCCCCAGAGATGCTCTACCCCCACTCCAGGCATCAGGCTCCATGGAGAAATATTTTTTTCCCTCACGAACTGCAGCAACGTGAAACTCCAGAGTCAGTGGACACAGACTGAAAGAGCCCACACTTCCATGTGCCACCTAACCCAGCGCATGGTGTTCACCCCTCAATGCCTGCGTGAGCTATCGAGCCACCTCATCAACAGGGAAATGAACCGGCACGAAAATTCCTGGAGGATCTCCGTGAGAAGCTCTTCCCCCAGGTACAGAGCTGCTGGCAGGGGCTGTGGTTAGAAGCCCCCTGAAAAAGATGCATTTTTCCTTTGCAACCAGGGATTTTTGGGAACCACCGATGTCGCTCCGTAATTCCAGCCCCTCTTCTGACTAGGAAATTGGGGTGGCACCGCCGCTGGGCTCCCCAAAGCACAGTCCCCTCCTGGCTGGGAAGCAAACATCTCCCGTCACTAACAGGAACTAATTAAGCACCTCTTCCTCCTTCTCCAGCTCATGCCATGCAGTGTCCCCTCGATCCAGAGAACATCAAGTGCTCATTAATTACGTCTGAAGTGGTTCCTCGTTAGTGCTGACACGGCGAAGGAAGAGCCACCCCAGGATGGGGCCGGAGAGAGTTTCAGCCGCAGGGCCAGGCTGGCGCTGCCAGCACGGGCGGGGACGTGGGCACACACAGCTTCCCTGTGTCCCTGCCACAGCAGGGACATCATGCCCTGGGTCACACTGGGGTGCTGAGATGTCCCACCATGGAGCAGGACACTGCCATCCTGCTGGAGGTGAGCCCTGGGGGACTGTGGTTTGGCTGACTGCTTAAGGACTGTGCCCAGGAATGGATTTGCCACGGGAGGATGGATTGACATGGGAGGACGTCCCAACCAAGGCACATTCCTCATCCACCCCAAGAGTGCCATGCATGGAATTAATTAGAAAAGCAATTAAGAGAGCTTCCCTATGAATATTTATAGCAGAACAAGCCATAATTACTATTCCTGGGAGGAAAGGCGCCTTCCTACCCAGCTGCAGAGAAGAGAGAGGACACACGGCACCAACAAGGGTGACACCTTTGAAAAGCCATTCCAGCCAAACCATTCCATGCTGCCATGATTCCCACACTGGCTCACCCCTACACCACAGTGGGGAGGGCAGGCAACCTGCTCTGGAGCTCCTGGACAGGAAAGGACCTCCTGCAAGCAGTGTGAACACTGGCACTGTCTGTGTTGGTGCCACCACCGGGGACAGGACAGATGCCCAGAGCTGCAGGGTGGGAGAACACTCACTGACCCCACCTCTGAGCCCAGACAGCTTCTCCCTGCCTAAATTTCCACCTGTGTCTATGCTGGCAATAGCAACAAGCAGGCACAAAGCAGCACAAGTGGTCTCCTCTATCCTCAACATCTGCTACGCCTAAGTCAAAGGCACCCGAGATTGCAGGGATTTACTGTATGTAGACAGCTCTGGAAGCTTTTCTTAGCTGTAAAACATAATTTGCACCTTGGGCTCTCTAAGAATAAGTTGTCTTCAATAATAACACATGATTAAGAGCTCAGGAGCAGATCCGAGGTGGAGCAGGAGGTCTCTCCTGTCACCCTCCTCCAGCACTGCCTGGTGTGCTGAAACACTGCCCATGGCAGAACCGGGAGATTTGGGTTTAGCCAGAGAATGACAGTCCCTGGAAACACCCAGACAGCCAGAGAACCTTTCTGCCATACTCAGAACCATTTCAAATTCCCTTTTTTGCAACAGAGCAAAACCCATAACCATCAAAACAATCCCTGCTCGTGAGGAGTGTGACCAGGTCCCTCTGCACCGCAGACGGGACACATGCCGGTGTGCACCAACCCATACCAAAGCTACGTCCAGGGCAGATCTGTTCAGCCTGAATGCAATATGGACTATAATAAAGTACAAAATAAAAAATAAAAGTCTAAGTCAATATCGTGTCTCTCCTCAAGCGCAATTTCCTCTCTGGGCTGCAGACCCAGCAAAGCTGCTTGAGCCAGGATGGAAATTCAATTCATAATTCCCCCCTGCATATCATTTTCCAGGATGCCCCTGCTTTTACAGACAAGTTTCAGGCAGCGAAGTCCAGAGACCAGGCCTGAGGCTGGAGCTCTCCACCTCCAGCTTGGCACACAGTCCTGTGCCCCAGGCTCCACAAGTCTCCCCCAGAACAGCAAGGAGACGGCAGAGCTCTGACAGAGCATCATCCCAGAGAGGCCCCAGGGAGGGAAGGGATGAGACAAGACAAGGACAGCGTTATCCCAGGAATTGCTCACAGGGATGCTGCCAGGAGCCCCGCCATGCTCAGGCAGGATGCAGCCACACTGAGAGCACCAAAGTGACCAGCTCCTACCCCAGCCCACAGCCCTCCTGCCTCAAATCCATTCCACACAATAAATGTGACACAAGCAGGTGAGTCCTGGGCTGAACACAAAAACTAAGTGATGCAGCTCCCTCCAGGCCATTCATGACATGCTGCTGGAGCCTAGGGTGGGAGAACAGCAGCTCTCCAGTGGGGTGGGTGCAGAACATAATTTAGGGTGGCCACGACTGTGGTTTGATGCTCCCACAGCCAGGGCACGGATGGTTCCCTGGCCGTGAGTGGCTGAAGACGGATGGGTTTTCCCATGGCTCCTCCAGAGGCCTGTTCGAGAGCGCGAGCGACGCTTTGATTTAACCGCCCCGCTCCTCTCTGCACGCATCCTCTGCGACCCGAGGCAGCCGCCGAGACAAACGAGCACTTGTGACACACTCGGGGCTGACACCCACGGCACCGCTCCATTTGTCACCGTCCGAGCGCACGGCGGGGCTCGGGGAGGGGAGCAAATTAAAACCTCAGTATCTGCACTGATTGCTTTTCCCTCATCCTAGCGGGCTCCATCCTTCCTCAGCAGGGTCCCAGCTGGCACATCCAACCCACACAAACCTCCTTAGACAGCCAGGGGAAGCAGGGCAAGTCCTTCCACCTGGTCCGTGGCTTTCTCACCACTCTGGGTCTCTCAATTACTAAAACATCATCTGTGAAGGGCTGTTTCCCCAAGCAGGGGTTGCAGGAGACCTGCAAAGCCCAACTTGGCTTCCCAATGCTGCCTCGCACAGGGGAGTGGTCATGAGTTATCTCATGGCTTGAGGGAAAAAATCCATTTTATTATTGTCATAGAATCACAGAATCATTAGGTTGGAAAAGCCTTCCAAGGTCATTGACTCCAAACACGAACCCAGCATTGTCAAGGCCACCACTGACCCACGTCCCCAGGTGCCACATCTGCACAGCTTTCAAACACTTCCAGGGATGGTGATTCCTTCACTTCCCTGAGCAGCCTGTTTCAGGGCTTGACAGCCCTTTTGGTGGAGAAATTTTCCCTAATTTCCAATCTAAACCTCTTGAGGCCGTTCCCTCTCCTCCTGTCCCTCTTCCCTGGGAGCAAAGCCCGACCCCCCCGGCTGCCCCCTCCTGTCAGGGAGTTGTGCAGAGCCACAAGGTCCCCCCTGAGCCTCCTTTTCTCCAGGCTGAGCCCCTTTCCCAGCTCCCTCAGCCGCTCCTGGTGCTCCAGCCCCTTCCCTAGCAAGGGTAAAAAACTCCTTTTTTTCTGTTTTAAATTATTCCTGTTATCCTACCGGGAGAGACTCTGGCTCCTGGAGCGTGCCACGGGCTGTAGGGTGCAGCACAGCCCCAAACGCGGGTGAGATTCCCGCCCCTTGGCAAGCAAACCGCAGCAAGAAGAGCCATTCCCAAAGGAGTTCTCTCGTGACTGCAAAAAAAATCCCCAACAACCCAACAAAAAACCAAAAAGGAAAAAGTTATAGAAAGGCTTTAAAAGGCCCTGGCTGAGTCACTGGGTTTGCCAGGTGCTGGCTGTTTGCAAACAAGGGTGAAACAATGTGGGTGCCGGACATGGGCCGGATCTGGCGCTTCCTCGCGGCTCTCCCATTGTCCGGGAGAACAATCCCTGCTCCTGCTGGACAGCAAAGGCCTCCGACGTGCTGGCAGCGGGCTCAGAGCCAGGTCTCCTGGGCTGGGCGAGCGGAGAAAGTCGGGAAAGATGGGTGGGTGTCACAGCCCACTGCCGCAGGGATGCTGGTGGATACGCGCACATGGAGCTCTGCACCCCAAAATTCCCCAAAAACTTAATTTCCCCAGGCTCTTCAGCTGCCACAGAAAGTTTCCTAAATGGATCATTAGCAGAACAAGGGTTTGGAAGCGGTTTTATGCCTCCATTTGCAAAAAGTCACAAGAAAAGACCCTTGGCTTGGTGGGAAAATCAAAGCAGGCTTTTTCTTCCTGTTTTAAGGCTGGAATCAATGTTATTGACACTCAGAAGTTCTCATGGCAGGGAGGGGAAATACATACACGGCCCATGGAACAATTTAAGGAGGAAAAAATTGACAAGCAGGAAAATAAAGCCATCCATGGAAGCTTGTGGGCCATTCCCTAATCCCTCTGAGGTCACTGCTGTGACGATCCAGCTCGGGAATCCCAACCCTGCAATGCCCACCTGGCCCCCACTCACACCTTGCCTGGGATATTTTCTGCATTTGTCCCCTTTTTCTCCTTTGGACGGGTCGGGATCACAGGGATGATTTGGGATGGGACAGGGAGTGGTGGCTGTGGTGTCCAAGCCTCCTCCCCAGCAGCAGCCGGGACTCAGGGACCCTCCCCATCCCTGCGCTGGGGGAAGGAAAAGGGCCTGAATCCACCAGAGGCACATTTGGGCTAATAATGTCTAATTAAGACTTTCATTAAAACCCATCACACTCATTAGAAAAAAAAGTTAACAAGGTTTTCCTGGACATTTTCCTTGCAAAATTACTATAGAGGTTAATGGATGCCTTCACTAAGGCATCATTTAGGAAAAATCACACTTTTTTTCTTTTTCTCTCTTCTTTTTTTTTTTTTTTTTTTTTTGTGATTCCACTGTTTCTCCTCCACAGAGTGGCCGTGGTAAAACTGGGCTGCCTGTTCCACCCAGTGGTGGAAGCCGGGAGATCGCTGCCAGGCAAAGGCAAAGCGCCTCCAACAAAGGGGAGCATCCCTCCCTCCCTCCCTGCCACTGCCAGGATTCGGCAGGAGCTGGGAGAGCTGCCACTTCCCAGCACGGCCCGAGCAGGGAGAGCGGCTTGGGCTGATGCAGGATGGGAGAGGGGCAGGAAACTTGATATTGTGCCAAAACACAAAAACAAAAGGGGAAAAAAAAAGAGAAGAAGGCCCGTTTTGAGCGGTCAGAGGTTTGTGGCTCAGCTAAGCCTGAATTAAAACACTCCCTGGACATCTTTGCTGCCGTTCAGGGTGGAAAGTGCCCTGGCTGCTCTGATTTGGGTCTAAAAGCAGCTTTTGGGATGGTTAGTGGGGCGGTGTGGCACAGGCGCCCAAGCCCCAGGGAGCAGAGGCACAGCCCTGCCCGGGGAGGAGGAGATCCACAGCCCCACTGCTGCCGCTGCCCAGCCGTGGGATGCTGGGCAGGAGGAAAGCTCGGAATCCCAATTCCAACCCCAGGGAAACATCGTCCCTGGAAAAACACATCAGCACAAGCATCAGCCGCAGACGCTCCCTTCTACCCAGCTGCCAGGCAGAGACCCCCGAGTGCATCAGCTGTTCATCCACAGGTTTGGAAAGGTTTGGGAACAAACTGGTTGACCTCGACCTGGTCCCCACTTGAGGAAGTACTGATGGTTTTTAAGCTCAAGTATTTATCTTTTGTCCCCAGCCCTTGTTCCACCCCACCCACTCTGGGATGCTGCTGGCCCCATCCCGTGCCCTGCTAAACCAAATCCAAGGGCAGGTGGAAGGAGAGAGGGGCAGGGCAAGCACTTTGCTTTTACCTCTTTTTCCCCTCCTGTTTTAGAGGAAAAAATCTTTTAAAAAAGATCACTTGTAGGTCAGGTAAGCTGGAATGAGATGCTGGAGTGGTGGGGAGGAGAGAGGTCAGCACAGAGGCTGGAAAGAAGATGATTCCCAACCACAGGAAAGTGCACAGACCAGCAGATTGGAAAAAAAATAAAAAATTAAGCCATCCTTAAAAGCAAGAAAAAAAGGCTTTTCTGCAGCCCCTGCCAATGCCTGGTGTGCTCACCCTGCCCCAGGTACCCAGGCAGCTGGGCATGGAGCTGCAGCACACTGGGATGGGATGGATACAGCCAAAGGCACAGGGAACAGGGTCCTGTGTCCCCATGACCTCCCTTGCTGCCATTCACCCATGGGACAAAACCAACATCACCTTCATCACCCAAGAAAACCTCTCCTGAGTGCCCCAAAATGGGGCAGGGGCACCAGGCTGGACCATGGAGCAGGGAAAAGGCAGGCAAGGGCACAGCCAGAGACCAAAAGGTCCCAGTTCTCAACACAAGCAACAATTTCATTGGGAAAACCTGACAATTCCCTTGTTTTGAGGGATAGCAAATTGTTCTACCACTAATTGCAAAACGTTCGCAATTATTTAAAAAATCACTTTATAAATCACATTGTTTCCAATCTTCTGTGATGGATAAGTAGAGGAAATCAATAATTATCACCAGGGCTGCTCGGCAGGAGGGGAGGATAACAGGGGAACCAGCATGGAGCTGCTCACTCCCTGACAGTCAAGGTCAGACGTGCCCCTGCCGCTGCTCCTTTCCCCCATCCATTCCTCCACACAAAGGCAGAAGGGAAGGACAAACATGGAAAGGAGACAGAGAAATCAAAGGGATGAAGGAGATCAGGATAAACCCACACAGAGCTTTGGCAGAGGCTGGGCAGAGCCCGGCACATCGGCCAGCAGGTGAGGGAGGATGGGGGGACCCGGCTGGAATCGGGATAGGGGCCGGCTGCCGTGTGGAAAGCCAGGGATGCCTGGAAGCAAGGCTGCTTGATGGGCACTGCAGGCATCACAGCCCAGCTTTGCTCTGGTTTTGTGGGGTTTATTTTGATTGTTTCCCCCTGCCAGGTCAGATTTCCAGCTGCTGTAGCAGACAGGCCGGCAGCGGCAGATCGGGGGCTCCCGAACGCGCCAGCACAGGAATTTGCCAGGAGGGGAAAACTGAAAGTGAGACGAGGCCGGGAAGCAGCAGGACTGCTCTCTCACCCCTTCTTCCTGGGTTTATAAATACAACAGAGAAATTCAGCACAAAGCTGCTTCAGTCCCAGGCTCTTTCCTTCTCCGTGCGCCCGAGTTGGTGCCCGGCACTGGGAAGGTCAGAGAGAAAGCCAGCGTGATTCCAGCAGACAGAAACACAGTGCCCAGTCCTCAAAGGCAAAAGGGATGAAAGCCAAGAGACACAACTGCCAACACTCTACCGAGGGGTTCCTTTGCCATCATCAGGTTTCAAACACCAGGAGGAAGGGTTTAACAATCTTCCTTGAGGAGAGAAAGCAAAATCCACCCAGCGTGCTCATCCAAGGTTTCCCCCGCCTCCCGGTGATCCCCGCTGCCACGTCCCCTCCCACCTCGTCCCCAGAACGATGATGCATTGCCCCTTGACCACAGAAGGAAGCCATAAAGCAGGGCTGAGGGACGGGGCAGAGCAAGACAAATGGATTTAATATCAGCCCGAGCAGAGCGTGGGCTCTCTCGCGCACCACACGAATTATTCATTTGGGATTCAGGCAGAGCCTGCATCTCGCACTGACCCACCGCCCCCACGGGCACGGGGTGTCCAAGAGGATGGGCTGGGCAGTCCACTGGGCTCTGGGGTACAGCTGAGAGCTGTGCCAGGGCGTCTGTGCCAAACCAGCCTGGGATGAGAACAAATAACAGGGCTGATTGTCTGAAAAAGACAATTCCCCTCTCTCCCACGCCCATCCTGGCACGCTGGTGGTGGCAGCCCCCATCCCTCTGACCCCAAAACATGAGGATAATCTCCTCAGGGCTCCGAGCACCCCCAACGAAGATGACGTTGTGCCCGTGCCCCCCTCGAGCCACAAGTGCTGCTAAAAGCCAGGACTGATGAATCCCTGAGTGCCCCAAGCTCCACTGCCAGCACGAACCCACTCCAGTCTAATGGCCCATGATAGGCACAGCCTCCTTCCCATGGGAGTGCGGGATGAGATGGAGCTGGGGGAGCTAAACAATCCAACCCTATCCTTTTCCCCACCACGCAGGAATTAAGCCTATTTTTTCAGCTTTCAAATACTGAGGGATTTTCTTTTTTTGTTTTTTTTTCCCTTGGTGACAATTCCCACGGGCTTGTTAAGTGTCTCATCTCAGGCTGATGAAGGCTTGGAGCAGATGTCAGGAGTGTGTGCTTCCCAGGAGCCAGGGTGCAATCCTGGCAGCTTCCCCGCCAGGCAAACCAGGCAGGGGAATATAACCCCTTTGGAGAAAACAAAGTCAAACAGAAAACCAAGGAATTTGTATGTCTAAACTTTGCAATGTGCCACCTCCTGCCCATCAACCTTCACCTAAGTGGGCTTAGGTCTTCCCTTGCCAGCTCCAAGGTCCGTGGGGATACCAGGAGGAGCTTCATGGCCAATGAACTACCATGGAGCCAGAGTCCAACCCAAGGGCAGATTTTTATTTAACAGTTAATTTTCCAAAATTCCTGATGTTAACCCTGGATCAAGCTTTTGGGAGGGGTTTTAGTGAACTTCCAGGGGATGGGGGATATACTGGATTTGGGTTCCTCAGCAGCAGCGAGCAGGGCCTTCAGACACACAGGTATCATGCAATGCCAGCCTTTTCTCTGTCCTCCTGACATGGGAACTGGAAAATACTTGCAGAGGACTGGGGAAGGGCAGCCATCAGAGCACTCCTCCACAGACAGCATCTTACCAGCACCCATGGAATCATCAAACATAACATGTCATGTTATCACAGACATGCCTGGTGCCATTTAACACCCGCTTGCCCTGCACCCACAGCATACTCTGGTGCCTTTCAGGATCCTACATGCTGCCAGTCAGTCTATAAATGATGTTTCTAGTCCTAGGAACTGCCAGGATCCCTAATCTTTGCCTCAAGGAGTCTGAATACAAAGCACGCTCCCCATGCAAAGGCAAAACTCTCACCAGGAGCTCAGCAGTTTCTCCTTGGGGATCAGTGCTGAGGAGTGGGAGCACAGCTGGAGACAGGCACTAGGGCACAGAAAACCCAACAAATCCCCATTTTCTGGGGTCTGCTTGGTGTAGCTTTGATGGAATGAACACTTCACAACCCTTGTGGAGTCTGCACAAGAAAAGGAAATAAGAAAAGCCATGGAGATGGGTCTAACACCCACCCTCAGCAGGTTTGCTCCCATGCCTCTCGTCCTGCAGTTGTCAGTCCTCTGCCCTTCCCCAAGCACTGACAAGGTGCATCACGGTCCTCCCAGGGGTCAGGAGCACTCAAGACCCCACCTTCCTCCAGCTGGCAGAAAGGTCAACACCACCAAAACCCCCAGTTTTACATTATCACTGTTTTCCTCCATTTCTGGCAAAGTGACATTACTTCTCAATTCCAGTGTTTAGCTAAAATTAGTATTTGTTTTCCCATGATGAGAAATGTCATTTTGCCATATAACCATGTGTGCTTTCTGTGTGTTGGTTCAATAGCAGAGGAACGTCTCGCCAGAAACGCTCGGTTTGCAAAGAGCCCTCCCTCCGACAGAGCGCTTCGGCTCCTCACGGGAACCTCCTGGTGGGAACAAAACCACCCTAAGGCCACAAATCCCATAGGAATCCCCCAGCCATGCTGTTGGAGAAAGGATTCTGGGGGTTTCCTGGTTGTTGGAGCCCTGGCACGGGAAGGTGTCGCCATCCCCACTTTGGCCAGGTAGGAATGAGGCTTTGCATGGTGCAAACCTACACAAGTTCCCAGGCTTAGAGCAAACCATCAAACAAGCTTCTCCACAGCTTGAATCCCAGCTTTGCCATCTTCACATATCCAGAGTTACAGGTGGGAGAAGAAACACCTTGGGGGACTCCCCAAGGAGCATCACAGCCAAGCCTGGTGGTACACACATTCCACCACCTGCACCAAAAGAGATCCAAGTTGGACCTCTTCTCATCACAACACCCCACACTAGCCCTTAAGCACTTTGACCTTCTCCTTCTTCCCAACCCTTCCTTGTCCTGGCAGTGTTGACCTTCTAGAAGCTATTTGGAACTGATGAAACAGGGTGAGCAGAAAGCCCTCTCCTCTCCCCTCCTTCCAAGCAGCACGCAAAACCAATACCTTAATTCAGGAGAGGAGAAGGAAAGGGCAGCCAATAGAAGAAAATAAAAACGCTCCAAAGGTATTTGGGAAATATTCACCACAAGGGCAAAAGGAGATGAAAAGCAGTGAGCACTGCTGCCATATTTCTAACCTTGCACTGCAGGACTCCAGCAGGCAGCAGCATGCTGGCGGCGTGGCCGGGGAACCCAAAAACCAGCACAACAATTCCAATTAACGCTGAGAATCAGAGCAGCCCCACAGCAGCCAGGCCCGACGGCAGCTGCTGGGCTCTGCCGGGGAAATAACGAGGCAGATGAAAGAGCCCGGCCGGCGAGCGCGGTGCTTTGAAGGCACCACATCACAGAGGTGACTTCCAGCAGGGTGGCACTGGCCCTGGCACTGGCACCCGCACCTTCGCCACGCTGCTCACCAGCTCTGGCCACTGACCAGAGCACACCGAGAAACCACTGCTCCCAAATTCCTGCCTGTTCCCTGGAGCAAAACCACATCAGGGGAAGTACTGCCTACTGCACAAAACAGTTTGTTTGGGGACAAGCATTTTTCCCTAAAGCAAACACAAAGGGCTTGCTGCCCAAAGCCAGCCTTACCTTTGCAAGCCACGTTGTTCTCAGGCTCATAGCCAGCCTTGCAGGTGCAGCGGCCGATGGGCACCATCCACTCGCCGTCGCCGTTGCAGTACAGCTTGATGGGCACGTCCACCTCCTCGGCGTTGGGGATGCAGGTGCCGCGCGCCGTCACCAGAGAGGTGCTCTCCGCGCCCGTCATCGTCTCCGGGAAGATGGCGAAGTTCTGCACCACGCTGGGGCACTTCTTGAAGAAGACCCTGACAGACAGCAGAGACATGCAAGCCCCGTAGTCCTGGAAAGCCAGGTAAAAGCCATTGCGGGTCAGGGGCCCGAAACTTCTCACTTCCGTGTTCACCTTCATCAGCCGGCCCCCAAAGTCCACCTGGGAGAAGCTCTCGTCAGCAGCAATGGTGTCCACTTTGAGGTAGGGTGCCTCTGTCCAGAAGGTGGACTTCTTGGTGGCAATGACAGAGTCTGTCTCGTAGTAGTAGAGGTTGAAGGTCTCCTTGCAGGAGCCGGGGACGTTGGGGAGGCTGCTGCAGTCCCGCACAGTGAAGCGCATCTCGGTGTAGATGCGGTGAGCCCCGCGCCGGTTGATGAAGGTGGTGAGGAGCCAGTTGTTCTGGTTGGGCTCGAAGACGTTGCACACCTGGTACGTACGGATGGTGTTGAGGTTCTCGTCGTAGCCACTGACTTCTTCCCACTGCAGAAAGGAGCAGGGAGAAGTGGTGAGGAGGAGGAAGAGGGGCCGATGATGGCTGCTCACCCTGCACAGGACAGGGCTGCGAGGACAATCCCGAAGCTCCAGAGGGGATGAGGAATGTGGTTATGGGCACGCAGTGGGATGCACGTGCAGAAACACCAACCAGGCCAGGACCAGAAGAAATCCCCACCCTCCATGCCTCTCCCCATTGCTCCCAATTGATGTTAAAACATCTTTTCCACGTGGGCAACTGCATTATCTGCCCTGAGAGGATGTAAAAATGGGAAGAAAGATGGCCCAGGCACCTGGAGGCAGGAGGGAAGGCAGCACACGAGGCTACAGCTTCATTAAAGCCCGAGGCAGCACGTGGGCTGCCTGACCCCAAGCTCTCGGCACAACGGGATCATTTCCCCCAGCAAAGAAAACCAACTAAATAAAACATTACTGCTGTGGAGAGAGGGAATATAGATTCGCGATTCGATTTATAGAAGGGCATTAATATAATCCAGGCTACAATTTCAATTAAGGGACAGCGGCAAACTGTGAATAGTCTATGATGGCATTAGAGTCCTACAGACAGATTTACAACCTCATAATCCATTCATTTTAACTAATCCATGTTTACAGTCTCCTCATAACAGCATTACTCATATGGCAATCTTTAAGCAGCTCCCTCAGTATCAGGGATAATTTCCAGGAGTGATGCTGCAGCAGCCCTCACGCCTGTGTTTACACGGGGCACAATGGGTGATGCCACCCTGCCCTGTCACACTGAGTCCTGACGAGCTGATGCACCACAACCAACCCTGAAACCTCACATTTCTTTCCCCTCTTCCCTTCTCCATCGAACAACCACATTTCATGCCCAAGCTTCCCTTCTGTGAACCACAGCCTTGATGTAACAAAACACAGCTTTTTGTTTTGTTTTCAAAGCAGGGTCCTCCTCACGCTGCCAACACTCACTCCCAGGCCCACCCACTCAGCTCTGCTACGCTTAAGCCAAGATCAGAGCTCAAGGCTGCACATTGTTGTTAAGCCATGGTTACCAAACCAGCAATAAAGCCTCCCTCATCCAGCACAGTGCTCTTCCTTCTCATCCTATGCCGGGAAAGCGCTGCAAAACCCCCTCTCCCCCGTGCACGAGGCATGGGGATTCAGTGCCCCTTCATTACCAGGCACCTTTTCAGAGCAGGAGCTGTACAATCCTCCCCGACCAAGGGGGTTGCCATTGTTTGCTGTTCCCACCTGGGCTTTGCAGTACAGCCCTGCCTCCAATTAAGGCCAGACAAGGAGCTCTCCTCCAGCATTAACACCAGTCCCAGGGCTCCGCTGCCTTCGCTGCGGGAATCCGCCTCTTCATCCTCAAAAACCTCCGAGCCTCAAAACTCAGAGCCAAAACCTGCCAACAAACCCTACTGCACTTCAACGTTTCCTGCATTTAGGAACAACATGAAATGCCCCTTGGAAAATCCTCAGCAGGGTCGAGGGCCGGATCCTGGTGCTGCCCTGTGCATGCCTTGGGTTGAGCACTGCTGGTACCGGGCACTGGGAGCAGCAGGTCCCCGAGGCTGGAAGGACCCACAGTGCCAGCAGCTGCTGCCACCAACGCTCTAACAGCGACAAATGCCTCATTTTGATGAGATGCTACTAAATAATTCACAGGGAGCTGGGGATTAAGTCAATGTTGTTCCCTGTCTCCACTAAGATTTAAAGCACGTCCATCAGGAAGAGCAGAAGGAGAGCCCACACCCTGCCACAGCCCGTCCTGGGGGACCACAGCCCCCGCAGCCTGGCTGGCATCAGGCCCCAGCACAAGCATCAACAGCCCCCAGAGCCTGGGCCAAATCTGTGAGCTGGGGTGAACAGCCCCTCTGGGAGCTCAGCATGCCATGGGGAGATGCCAGCACCCAAAGGGACCCAAAAGGGACCCAAAGCCTGCACGGAGCCCATGCTGATGGCAACCCCAGGGTCACGAGAGGTGGCTCATCAAATCCCTGTGCCTCCAGCCCCAAGAGAGATGAGAGCAGCCTCAGAGAAGGAGCTGACACACAGCAGCTGCCAGGAGCCTCTCACCCTGTCAGGAACAGTGTGACCAGCAGGACCAGGGCAGTGATCATCCCCTGTGCTGGGCACTGCTGGGGCACCTCCAATCCTGTGTCCAGTTCTGGGCCCCTCATGACAAGAAGGACATTGAGGGGCTGGAGCGTGTCCAGGGAAAGGAACCTAGCTGGAGAAGGATCTGGGGCACGAGGAGCAGCTGAGGGAGCTGGGAAAGGGGCTCAGCCTGGAGCAAAGGGGGCTCAGGGGGGACCTTGTGGCTCTGCACAACTCCCTGACAGGAGGGGGCAGCTGGGGGGGTCGGGCTCTGCTCCCAGGGAACAGGGACAGGAGGAGAGGGAACGGCCTCAAATTGTGCCAGAGGAGGTTTAGATTGGATATTAGGGAGAATTCCTTCCCAGAAAGGGTTGTCCAGCTCTGTCACAGCTGCCCAGGGCAGTGGTGGAGTCCCCATCCCTGGAGGGATTTAAAAGCTGTCCATAGAGCTATTGTGGCACTTGGGGACACGGGTCAGTGGTGGCCTTGGCAGTGCTGGGTTAATGGTTGGACTCGATGATGGGAGAGGGTTTTTCCAGCCTAAAGGATTCTGTGATTCTATGATTTTAGATCCAAGACTTGGCATTTAAAATACTTTGTGGAAGATTTAATACACGCTCCTGTAAAGCAGAAGCCTCCCCAGGAACTCTCAGAGGAGCGAGAATTGGAAGGCTGCAGGGATGCACAGAGGGATGGAGGGATGCACACAGTGGGATGCAGGGATGGGGCTGGGGAGGGGCATTACTCTGCTGCTCTGCAGAGGGTGAGACCACCGTGCCTCACAACACAAGCTCCCCACCTGCCTCGCACAGGCTTTCAGTGGCAGCAGCTGCAAGCAGCTATTTATATCCCGTCTCCATCACCTTCACGTGCCCCTCCTGCATTTTTCCAGCAATTTATCTGGGCCCAGAATTTTTCCAAAGCAATTCAGTAGCAAAATACCCCAATTCAAGGGGCTCTGACATGTCTGGAGTGGATTTCATGCCTGCTGCAGGTGTGGCCCAGCTTCAGTGACAATGTGCAAAATAATTTCTTTTGAAATTGGCCAAGCCAGTGACACCCTAACAAAGATGCAGCCTGGCATCCCTTCCCCTCTGGTGCCACATCCTGGAGTCTCCAGGGACAGGCCCTGCTGCTGCACCCAGCCAGCCTGTCCCACCGTGGTGCCCATCCATCAGCTCACATCCCCTCCCACCCGCAGCTCCATCGCTCACTTCTTCTGCCAGGAGAATGTGAGTCAGGTTATTTTATGCTTCCATTCCTCAAAGGCTCGTATTATATAAAAAAGATGTTTTAAGTGCCTCAGGGTGTTTGGTTCCTCATTACTTCATAAAAGTGACATTAATAGCCAAGGAAGAGTACTGCCGAGTGCAATTATGGATGATGTTCCAGGTATGAAAGCTGTTTGGAGCCTGCTAATGTTTCCTAATTACAAGCCTTTTGGCACAGGGAGAGGGAAGGCACGACCAGGGGGATGGAGAGCAGTGATGGGGCTGAACCCTTCATGAGGAAGGAGGACAGGAAGGGGAAGGGAGAGCATGGAGATGGAGACAAGCTCCATCTTCATCAAGGCTCCAGGACTGGCTCGGGGAAGGGACACTCAGCCCGGCTCAGCCGGACAGCGATGCCCCAGCAGCCCACACCAGCCCTATGGGGCACCGCTGCTCCCACTGTGACTCCTCCAGCTTCCCACCAGCATTTTACCCCTATAAAAGTGGGGTTAAAAGCATGGACCCCCCTAGATCACATAAAGGTCAGCTGGACAAGTGGAACTTACCCCTGAAGGTGGGTTGGCGGTCCAGCCCAGCTCGGCCGTCGCCGTCCGCGTATCCATCAAAGTTTCTGAGGAAACAGAAGAAAAGAAAGTGAACTGGTTATTCCCTGCATTTTCCATTACATTATGAGCACAGAGACGTGGGAAAACACTCATCTGCTTTCCCAGAGCATGCACCTGACCCCTGAAGAGCTCGGGAACCAACAGCAGCTGCCCTAATGGACTCAAGGCAGTTTTGCTCCAGAGCAAACGGTGAAGGACAAGACTCTTTGCAAGGAATCACAGCCTGAACCCAGCTCACACTGCCAGCTCTGACCCTTCCCTGCCCAGGAAAGGATAATACTATCACCAACACAAAAAAAATTTTAAAATTAAAAGATGCTGTATTTCACATCATTCCCTACTTTTAGACGTAACAAAAAAAAAACCCCAAAACAACAAAACACAACAAGAATAATAGCGAGAGCAACACCATAAAGAAACAGATGGGGAAAACCCTCCAGGTTTTATTTATTTGTTTGCAGCAAGCAGACATGCAGATTAATTGCCTCAATTCGTGTGTCCCGACCGAACAGGAGGAGGAGATGTGCCGCCGGCAACCGGCAGAGCTGAACATCCCCCATCCCTCCCTTTTCCTGCGTGGTCCCAGGTACTCCCAGCAGTGCCAGGAAAAGGGCTGCGACCAGAGAAATAAAGGTCAGGAAATAAAAATCAGCCCAGGAATCTGCGCTGCCGCCGGGCTGCTGCTTTTAATCTCTCCAAAAAACCTCCAGCAATCACAAGCGGGAAACGAGACTCCGAATAATCTTCCAGCCCCTCCCTTTGCCGGCCGCTCCGAGATGCGAAGCTGGAGAAGCGTGACCAGGAACTCCCCACCCTGACACGAGTGATAAACGCTCCCGAAACCCCTCCCAGGGGTGAGCGTGGCCCAGGGCAGGGAGAGCAGGGCAGTCCCCGGGCACGAAGTGAAAAGGGGCAGGGAGATGGCAAAGCTTCTGCACCCAGAACAGGCCCCGGGATGCTGCGGTGGCACTGCCAGGGGGCTCAAAGCCCACAGCCCCCCTGCTTTGCACGGTGCCAGGCTGTTCCTGCTCACAGTGCCCTCGGAGAGGAGACGTTCCGCTCCTGATCCATATGGGAAACAGAAAAGCGTGGTGACCTTCACGCTATCACACGTCACTTCAGAGTTTTGGTCATTTTCCATTTGGCAGAAGGCAGCTAAAAATGAGGTATCCCAGCTGCAATTCCTTGCCAGCCTTTAATCGTGGAATCCAGGAATGGTTTGGGTTGGAAGGGACCTTAAAGCTCATCCCCTGCCACCCCCTGCCATGGGCAGGGACACCTTCCACTGGACCAGGGTGCTCCAAGCCCCATCCAACCCGGCCTTGGACACTTCCAGGGATCCAGGGGCAGCCACAGCTTCTCTGGGAAGCTGTGCCAGGGCTTCATCACCCTCACAGGGAACAATTTCTTCCCAATATCCAATCTCTCCCTGCCCTCTGGCAGTGGGAAGCCATTCCCTGTGTCCTGTCACTCCAGGCCCTTGACAAAATGGGGCCGGGGGCTCGTGCTCCAGACCTCCAGCAAGGTTCTACTCTCACCACCCTTCACCTTCCCACCACCTCCACGCCTTCCTTCCCTTCCAAACAGCTCAGCCCCTAATTAAACAGCCATTAATCCTTGCAACAGCCCTTCAAACGAGCAGGAAGGTGTGTACAGACATAAATGGATGAGGAGGTGGAAGCGACAGGCCACGCACACATCTCCCAGTGCCCCCTGCCAGTGGGCTGCATGGCAAGGGATGCCCTCAGAGCCCCTAAAACACTTGGTGTTCTCCCTCAAGGCTAACAGGGTGTCCTTGTGCCACACAGGGGAAACTGAGGCAGGGGAGAACAGGGAGACACGGGGACCATGGCCAGGCTGGGACCCAAGCTGGCTCATCCACCCTCTGTGATAAGTAAGGACAGGCTCCATTACAGGAAGGGCACTTCTTCCAAAGGTTTATTCAGAAAGGCTTTTCACTCCATCATCCCCCTTCCTGTCCCACACACTTACAGCTTCCTTCCCCGGGCTTTGACAGAGGAATGTACTTTTGATAAAGCACAGCCGCCCTGTGGGATCAGCCCTGCTCCGAGATGACACTCACCAGGACCCCTCCCAAAGTCTCACCCCTTCCCTCCTCTTGAGTTCCTCCCCAAAGGCTCCACGTTCTGGAAGGAAAGCAGGAAGGCACAGCAGCAATGCTGAAGAAGGAGACCTCAAAACAACTAAGTAAATAGAGAAATTAATTAACAATAAATGAATAAATGGAAAGGAACCACAGAGAAGCTTTCACTGTGGATGTTTCTGGAGTCCCAAGGTGATTCTGTGGCCTGAGGCCAGGGAGATCACACTCAAGAAGTTTCCACCACAGATGCAGAGCTTGTCTTGCAAAATGCGGAATATGGAAAATTTCCTTAAGAAAGGAAGCTCGTTAATGTTTGATCCTTGTAACTTTCAAGCCTAATCAACAAGAAAGGAGATTTAACCCGTGAAACAGCAGCTCACAAGCTCTAAGTGATGTCCGGGTGCTGGAAAGAGAAATTCCTTGTTGGTAGAATTGCCTTGCTAAGGTTTAGGGCTCCACGTGTTTCAGTGATCTCAGTCCTAGGGGGGAAGGTTGGCAGTGCTTGGGAAGAAGGAGGTGCCACTGACAGCGGGCACACAGAACGTACAACTTAGAGGCCACAAGGGCATTTGGCAGGACCCCCAAAACAAGGAAGAAACTAATAAAGCCAACCCAGCAGCTGTGCTGAAATCAGCCCCGACTGGGTAAAAGGCAATTCCAGCAGGGGCAGATCATGACCACTGACTCTCAGACCACTGACCCAAGAAATCACTGACCCAAAAGAAGAGAAAGACTGAGCATGTGGACTAATTAGCACGAGAAACGAGAGATTCATTAACCAATAGACGACAGAATACTAATTAATAAGAGAACATTGTAGCCAATGAATGCTAATTCTTTTGCTTACTAAAATGTATAAATACTAAAAAGCTTTGATAGTTGGGGTGCTTGAACACCAGCGAGCACCCAGGCTTGGGCAACTCTGAAATAATCAATGTCTCTCTCAAGTGTGTAATTACTGGTTTGCTGCACACTGGATCCCATTTTTGTGGACAACACTTGCACTGCCATGGCTCCATGTTTCCAAAGCAATTTGCAAAGCAAAGGAAAAAGAGGGCTGAGAGCCTAACCCCCTATAGACCATCTCCTGTTCAGATCCTGTCCTATCCCCCAAGGACACTGCCAGAGACAAGAAGATCCATAAACTGGCAAAATGGTTAATTTGGGAGTTTTTTGTTAAATACAATAAGATGGTTAAATCCCCCCTTCCAGTTCAAATTCCTGCTGAGTTCACCCAACCCTGTGACTGCAGAGGCACTGGCATCAGAAGGACACGGCTCAGCAACTTCCTATTGACCTCTCCTATTTCCTCTTGGAGGAAACCTTGGATTTTACTTCATTTTCTGGGATGGGAAAGTGACACTGTGACCTTGGTGGGGCATTTATGGCCAGGCTGCTCGGGGCTATGGCTGCTGAGTACCCTCCTTCAGCAGAAGAGGATTTGCAGATCCCAAATCCTCGCAGAGAAATGGGGAACAAGACAGAGGTCCCAGCACCCACATCCGCAAAATATCCCTACAGGCTGGGGGACAGAGGCCCAGCCACCCACCTATCCATCACTCGGGATTGGGCAAGGAGGACAGGCAGGGAACACTGCTAACGAGGGGATTAGTGCAGATCAGTGCCTGAGCAACCCTAATGAGTGGAGAAGCCACACGGACACCTCGCACCTCCCCTCCCACCTGCCTCGCCCTTCCATGAGGACCAGTCCTCGTTAATTGGCACAGGGTATTAATTAAACCCCCAGGGGTACATCCTTTCCCCGTGTCTCAGACATCCAGCACAGCATTGCTGCCCACGTCGAGTGAACCATGTCACCTGCCACCCGGATCAGGCAGTCCCACCCTGCCAGGCTCCGTGCCCAAGACACTGCCAACCCCTCACCGGCCCCAGGCACCGCTCCTCCAGCATCTCCCTCCCCACTGCCCAGCTGCACGTGGGCACAGCGGGTACCCGGGGATGCTCTGTGGTCAGGAAGGAGCTCAACGTGGTCAGGGATGCTCTGTGGTCAGGAAGGAACTCAATGCTGGGAGAAGTCTCTGGGATCAGAGGCTCCGCTGGCCAGGCTGTGACGGCCCAAGCCCTCATTAGGGAGAGAGGAGCTCTGCTACCGAGAGCTGAGCTCTCTTGGAGTGAAGAATCTTCAGCTGTATACAGTAGATTTTCTTTAATGGACACATTACTTTAAACTAAGCCTTCGCCATCTGTTCCAGTCCCTAATTATCAATACAAAAACAAACGTCTACTCACAATTACACTCGTAACAAGTAAAGATGCCAGCAATTAGAATGCACCAGCTTCCCGTGCCGAGCAGCACATCCATCTGGGATGGCACTCCTGCGATCCAGGCAGGGAGGACTCGCTGCTGTCCCGGGCTCCCCACACCCTCCTGGGCAAACCTGGCCAGAGATGATGCCTGAGGCAGGATAAGCTGCGCCTCAGAGGAGTGAAGGATGGGCTGGCATCCTTCCAACAGCAAGGAAAAAATAAGTTATTTGGGCGAGAATAGCCTTCCTCTCACACCAGCTGATGCCGTCTTGCCAACCACCCTTCCCGCAGGGTTGAAGCCTCTTCCAGAAAAACCTTTCCGAACTGTCCAAAATGAAGAAGAACTTATTTCCCAAAATTCCCAGCCTGAAACCCGTATTTCAGAGCTCCCAAGGGCAGGCTCTTGCCGATCATGCCATGAGAAGGTGTCACTTTTCCCTAGCAGGGAGTGGAGTCTGGCTGCAGGCACAGACACACAAAGGGAGGCGGCCAACCCAAACTAACCCAACCCGATCGCGTTTTGACGCTGTTATCTGGAAAGAAAGAGATACAACAACAAATTTTCTGCTCAGGGAGGCCACAAAGACACTTCTACAAGTGCATCACTCCTCAATAACCGCCTCAGGTCCCTCTCTCGAAGCAAGGAACAGCAGCTCTCTCCCTCCTGCAAGAAGATAACGGCAGGAACCAGCCTAAGGCACTCGAAAGCAAATGCTTGGGCATATGTAGAGAGATGCAGGCTTGTCTAAGACAACCAAGTGGAAAAAGATAGAAATTAAGCAAAATAAGGAGAGAGGAGGCTTGATAACAACAGATGGGGAGAGGGAGATTTGGAAAGGATGCCAGCTGCTGGAAATAAGCCCCCCAAGATGCGTGGGGAGCAGAGAGGTGGGTGCTGATAGATGAGCCTTTGGAGGGAGGGGAGGTGGGAGGGCAGCTGAGTGAGGGGTGGGGCAGGGCACACAGGGCTCGGATCCGGGGAGCAGAAAATGCTCCACAGGTGGGACCCTCAGAGACTCATCCTGATGTGCCTCAGCAAGTGTCAACGGGGTCAGCACACAGCCTAGCCCCAGAGCAGGTCCCTGGGCAGCGTGGTTTTCTGAAGGGGAACAATAGCAAGACTTCTCTTCCATAAGGAAAGCACTATATTTTCCCC
>VWZW01007689.1:688553-710547 GCA_013397115.1 Edolisoma coerulescens | reverse complement strand
CCCCTCACCGGCCCCAGGCACCGCTCCTCCAGCATCTCCCTCCCCACTGCCCAGCTGCACGTGGGCACAGCGGGTACCCGGGGATGCTCTGTGGTCAGGAAGGAGCTCAACGTGGTCAGGGATGCTCTGTGGTCAGGAAGGAACTCAATGCTGGGAGAAGTCTCTGGGATCAGAGGCTCCGCTGGCCAGGCTGTGACGGCCCAAGCCCTCATTAGGGAGAGAGGAGCTCTGCTACCGAGAGCTGAGCTCTCTTGGAGTGAAGAATCTTCAGCTGTATACAGTAGATTTTCTTTAATGGACACATTACTTTAAACTAAGCCTTCGCCATCTGTTCCAGTCCCTAATTATCAATACAAAAACAAACGTCTACTCACAATTACACTCGTAACAAGTAAAGATGCCAGCAATTAGAATGCACCAGCTTCCCGTGCCGAGCAGCACATCCATCTGGGATGGCACTCCTGCGATCCAGGCAGGGAGGACTCGCTGCTGTCCCGGGCTCCCCACACCCTCCTGGGCAAACCTGGCCAGAGATGATGCCTGAGGCAGGATAAGCTGCGCCTCAGAGGAGTGAAGGATGGGCTGGCATCCTTCCAACAGCAAGGAAAAAATAAGTTATTTGGGCGAGAATAGCCTTCCTCTCACACCAGCTGATGCCGTCTTGCCAACCACCCTTCCCGCAGGGTTGAAGCCTCTTCCAGAAAAACCTTTCCGAACTGTCCAAAATGAAGAAGAACTTATTTCCCAAAATTCCCAGCCTGAAACCCGTATTTCAGAGCTCCCAAGGGCAGGCTCTTGCCGATCATGCCATGAGAAGGTGTCACTTTTCCCTAGCAGGGAGTGGAGTCTGGCTGCAGGCACAGACACACAAAGGGAGGCGGCCAACCCAAACTAACCCAACCCGATCGCGTTTTGACGCTGTTATCTGGAAAGAAAGAGATACAACAACAAATTTTCTGCTCAGGGAGGCCACAAAGACACTTCTACAAGTGCATCACTCCTCAATAACCGCCTCAGGTCCCTCTCTCGAAGCAAGGAACAGCAGCTCTCTCCCTCCTGCAAGAAGATAACGGCAGGAACCAGCCTAAGGCACTCGAAAGCAAATGCTTGGGCATATGTAGAGAGATGCAGGCTTGTCTAAGACAACCAAGTGGAAAAAGATAGAAATTAAGCAAAATAAGGAGAGAGGAGGCTTGATAACAACAGATGGGGAGAGGGAGATTTGGAAAGGATGCCAGCTGCTGGAAATAAGCCCCCCAAGATGCGTGGGGAGCAGAGAGGTGGGTGCTGATAGATGAGCCTTTGGAGGGAGGGGAGGTGGGAGGGCAGCTGAGTGAGGGGTGGGGCAGGGCACACAGGGCTCGGATCCGGGGAGCAGAAAATGCTCCACAGGTGGGACCCTCAGAGACTCATCCTGATGTGCCTCAGCAAGTGTCAACGGGGTCAGCACACAGCCTAGCCCCAGAGCAGGTCCCTGGGCAGCGTGGTTTTCTGAAGGGGAACAATAGCAAGACTTCTCTTCCATAAGGAAAGCACTATATTTTCCCCTCTATTTCACGCTCATAAATGCCAAGCTTGCTTCCTACCTCTTCCTTCCCTTCCGAGAGCTTCAGCAAAATCAGCCCAAGGCAAACGCACAGCTTGGGAAGCTTCTGTCCAAGTTTGGTGACATTACCAGGGAAAGGGAATGACAGGGAAACAGAGCCAAGACGCTTTATTCCCAAGCCTAGTGCTAAATATCATTAACTGCTACGGTATCGCGAGCTCTGCCTTCCTGGGGCTGCCGTGACTCCAAGCCATGTCCATGTCCATGTGGCACCACGGCTTCCATCGTCACCACTCCATAGACTCGTGGTGTGCATCACACCTCTCGATGCCAATGGTAACTCGAAAGTCCCACACGTGCCGGCGGGATAATCTGAATTTAATTCTCACTGTTCCCATAGATTAATTTATCCTCCACTCCACTCTGGTGAGATCTCACTTGCAGCACTGTGTCCAGCTCTGGAAGGACATGGGACTGTTGGAGGGAGTCCAGAGGAGGCCAAGAAGATACCTAGAGGGATGGAGCAGCTCTGCTATAAGGTAAGGCTGAGAGAATTGGGATTGTTCAGCCTGGAGAAGAGAAGGCTCCAGGGTGATCATATACTGGTGTTTCAGTACATGAAGGGGCTCCAAGAGAGCTGAAGAGGAACTGTGGAAAAGGGCATGGAATTACAGGACAAGGGGGAATGGCTTCCCACTGACAGAGAGTACATTTAGGTTGGATATCAGGAAGAAATTGTTCCCTGTGAGGGTGGGGAGCCCTGGCACAGGGTACCCAGAGAAGCTGTGGCTGCCCCTGGATCCCTGGCAGTGTCCAAGGCCGGGTTGGATGGGGCTTGGAGCACCCTGGTCCAGTGGAAGGTGTCCCTGCCCATGGCAGGGGGTGGAACAACAGGAGCTTTAAGGTCCTTCCAACTCAAACCATTCTGGGATTCTATGACTCCATGAAAGCATTCAAGCACACACCAGGAAGTTACCTGAGTAATTCCAGGTTCCTCTCTATGACCACACTTCTAACCACAAGTCCAGGTTTGCCTGTGCAAGTTTTCAATATATCCTGAAATTCAGACTGGGAAAAAGCAGGAACACAAAATCCATACAGCTCTGCCACAGGGATTAAGGCAGTGAGCTGCTGGAGGCACATCCCACCCAAAATGCTGGAGGACTCCCCACTTGGCTCCTGCTTGGAACTGTGAGGGGAGCGCTGCCGTGCCGGAGCCAGCGGCTGCGCAGCAGGAGCGCTGTGGCATCTCCCAGACGGTTTAATTACAGCACCGGAGCAGCAGCAAAGGTACGAGCACGATCAGCCTCTCCCCTCTGACAAGAGCTGCTGCTCTTCACAGCTTCCTGAGAGCACCGACTTCCCAAAGCCGCTTCCAGCATCTCTGCGCTTTCAATCAAAAATATTACAGCAACAACTAATTACGTCCCATCATTCCCAGGGCTCTCTGCCTTTAATGGTGCATTTTGCTGCTACAGAACGGCAGTGGAACGGCTCTGGAAGTGCATAACGAGCTCTCCCCATCAATCTCCCGCGGGTTCGTTATGAAGGATTACCCACCGAGTAACAAACCCAGACACGCAGGGGGAGGATGCGCTAAACAACAAGTCAACACAAAATATTGCCTTCCTGTATTTTAAGGGGCTGTGTGAACCTCTCAGGAGAGAGGAGAGGCCGAGCCTGCTCTGCAAAGACATCCCAGCCATTGCCAGCGTCAGGAGATCTGCAGTGGCCAAAAAACCCCTCACTTCCAGTTGGAAAGGGAAGGAATTTCTATATATCAGGCGAGGACGAGCGTGCTGTGTCAATTTGTGATGGGATGCATTAAGCTGTGGCTGCACAGCACAGTCCCGGCCTCCTCCGGGATCCCCCGTCAATGCCATGGATTTCAGCGCGCAATGAAGATGCATCGCAGCAGGGCAGGCGATAACTTAATGAAGCTCAGATTTGGGGGTGTTTGCTCAGCAACTACAGAACAACTTTATCAATAAAGCGCTGCCTGCTGCGCCGCGGGATGAAACGCTCTAATTGCAAGTGGCAAACGCTCCCCACATCAGGATACACTAAATTGAAATATGCTGCTTGATGTGCCTGAAAGCACCCAGTCAAATACCTGATCCATTTTTGCAAGCGTCCATGCATTCACACACACGCGTGGCAAGAGAAAAACCCAAACCAAAATCCTGGCCAAAAAAAGTTCAGGAGGTGATGCAAAGTCAGGACCGTACGGACCAAGTCCTGTTTACAACTCTCACTCCACCTCCAGCCCCAGCATCTCCCCTCGGTTTCCAGGCTCCAAAGGGACTTGACCCAGCGTGGATACGTGATGTTGGACAAGCTCAGACGAAGCCATACAATCCATTTATCATAATCCTACCAAGGAGAGAGACAGTAAATCAAAGAGACAACCCGCCTGCAAATAAATTACTGAGGGGAGGGAGAGGGGGAGAGGGATAGAGAGGAAAAGAGAGAGAACTGCAGAGGGAGAGATAAGGGAAAGGGAAGGAAATGACAGAGAATTACCCAAAAATGCACACATCACAGGAAAAAAACAAACAAAGGGGACCAAATCAAATGGAAAGATAAGAGAGAAAAGATACGGCTTTCAATACCTTTTGTTTTCCAAATTGCAAACCTATTTTAGAAAATTTGGAAACAAGTTTTCAAATATCAGGAACTCATTTGCTCCTGTCATGACAGAATCAGTTGCTGATATCACCCTTTTTATAATTGCACACAGGCCCTGGATACCCAAAATCCACACACACCGTACGCACAGATCACCGTCCATATATCATCATTTACACTTTGGCAACTCAAAGCCCAGCAGCACTGAGGGCTGAGAGAGCACTTTAATGAACACCCTGGCCCCCCAAGACAGACCCAGCTGTGCCAAAGGCCCATCCGGGGCAGGTAGATGATGCAGTTGTCTTTCAGAACATTTTCCAGAACAATGTCACTATGCATTTAAATCCCCATCCCTGCTTTCTCGAGGCTGGGTTGCCAGCAAACCTCTCAGAACGCCGCAGCCTGCCCCAGAAATCACCATATGTCAGGCTTGGCATGTAACTCACTTCATCCTCCACAAGATGTGGAAGAGGAACTCAGCCAACCAGGGATGGGCAGAGGCTCTCCCAGAAACCTTAACCTCCAGAAAGCTTTGTGAGACTGCCTCGGAGAAGGTCCAGCTAAGTGGTGGAGAAGGTTTGCTTTGAAGGAAGGATCACTTAGGTTGGGCAGAGCACTCGTCTGCTCTTCAGCATCCATGAGATCACCCCTCAGGAGAATAGGGCTGGGCAGATGAAGGCTGAAGGTCGGGGGCCTGAGGATATTCTGTCCCTTGTTGTGCAGTCAGGTGGTTCCAGCACAGGCTGGACACAGCGGCCTTGCATCACTGGACTCTTTGGGTGGAGACCAGCTGGCTTGGACACCCTTCTCACCAGCCGAGAGAACAAGGAGGATCCAGAACCCCAACCCATCGTACATCCCGGGGAGCACAGAGCCCTGAGAATAATCCAAACGTTTTGGGGTAATGATGCCAACAACTTCCTATTTTCCTCTACTTTTCCATAGCTCACATCTTGGCCAACATCCAAGTACCCACATTGGCTGCACTGGTGTGCTCCAGCCAGGTTCAATGGAAGCAAGTGAGCTCACCCACGAGGACATTCTGCCAGGAGCTCTTCTCTTGGGACAAGGGAACTTCACCACACTATCAGAAAGCAAGGAACTCCAAAAAGAGATAAAAACTAATAAATACAAGCAGCATGTGAGATTTTGCAGACAAGGGCCATTGAAGCCTAACAAGTTGCGTGGAAGTGGGCTCCTTATCAGCTGGGATTCCCTCGGAAATGAGAGCCTCTAAATACAGAATTAGTCGCCCGAGAAGACAGAGCTGCCATAAACATCAATAGCATCTGCAATTACACGTGCTAGGATGAATTACAAGGATACACAGTGTTCATGCCTGGATCCACAGGACCCATGGGATTGCAGGGGATCTCCCCAGCAGCAGGCTCACATGTGTCTTACAGGGGCATGTGCTTGGCTACAAAGCCAGCTTCCAGTGCTGGAGTACAGTGGGTGCACTGAGCTTGGATGAATTCATGTGCCAGACCTGTTCCCCCCTTTTCCCACAGCTCTCCTTCCCTGCTGGATTTATTTTGCCTTACTCCAGGGTAGCACCGCCTGTGAGGAAAACTCTAAAAATCAAAACATTTATCCTGCGTTTCCCTACACGCCATCACATCTTTAGATATTCAGGATGAGTCACTGTCTTGGACCACGTTCTCCAGAAAAGCTTCGCGTTCTCTACAGAACCAGGCGTCTCGTGGAGCCCTAAATCTGAAATGCCAGCCCTGCTGTCAGAGAGCCCTCGTGCCCAGAGCTGCACCTGGCACCGCCTGGCTCCTGTTTACTAGATCTTATTTTAAAATGTCAGAGGGATTCTGCGTGAGCCACAAACATGACAGACTGCTCAGAGCAAGCACCAGGGGACTCAAGCTTAGCCTGGGCACAACTGCTCCCAGCGCAGCCGACGGCTTGGTGTTCCCCCAGTCACCAATGCCTGGGGGAAAAGCCTCACTTTTCACCCTAGCTCAGACCAGCTGCAGCCACATTGATCCTCGATTTTTTAAGGCAGCTTCTGACCCATACTAAAGCCTTCTGGGGGGCCAGTCAAAAATTTCATAAGTAAGAACTAAAAAATAGCATTTCTTGTCCACCCATGCCCAGGAGATCTCAGAGGGAGAAGAGGGAAAGCAGCAGGGCGAGAGCGGAATCACACAGAGATGCTCGGGCTGAGCTGGAGATGACGAGCGATCCGCAGCTGCGGGAGCAGAGCCGTCAAGGGGAGGAGGTGGAAATATTGAACCTCAAACGGAGCAAGCTGCAAAAGCGTCGGCTCCCGCGCCGCCCCCCAGCCCGGCGCCGGCCGTGCCGAGCGTCGTCTCTGCGGCTTCTGCGCCAGATGGAGTCAGCCCGCGAGTGCAAACGAGGCAAAGAGCGCAAGAGGCAAAGGGAAATAAATCTGTGCCACCACAGCAGCACGCGGGGCTGCTGGCAGCACAGGGAAGCCTCTGCCAGGACACGGATGGGGTGGGGGAAGGCTCTGCCTGCATCCCTGGGAATGCCTTGGTGGAGAAGCCCATCACCCACCCAGCCATCCCCACTGTCGGAAAGGGACGTGGCAAAGCCAACAGGTCCATTGGAAAGGGCAGAGCACCCCACCAGCAGACCCCGCTGGGTTCTTTGCTCTGGCTCCACATCCAAATGCCGCTTCCCAAAATGCCCTGAAAAATCATCCTCAGCTCTCTCAGCTTTGCCCTTTTTTTTTTTTTCCTTCTCCACTTTTAGATTTGGAAAAACCAAGCAGCAGCCAGGATCTGTAACTATCCTATCTATCTGTATATCCTATCTGTAACTATCCGGCAACCTATCCAAAAAGCTTTCCTATCAGTCTGAGCCACCTTTAGGTATGTACACACACAGCTGGTCCGGTGAGCGTTTGCCAAGATTTCCAAACACCCATTCACACAAGGTGCCAGTTCCGATGGGCCCCTGGGGCTGGGTTAAATCCTTGCCCAAAGTCACCAACAACTACCAGCGACTGTAATCACCTTGGAAGCTTCATCAACAGGGGTTCAGGACCCTTTGTTGTAAGTTCGTGGTGCATCATCCAAATGGTGCTGGAAGCAGTGGGCAAACAGCTGCCTGCCTCGCCCAGCTTGTGCCAGCACCAGGGATCCCCCCGATCCCGGGCGGAAACACAAGCACTGCCCTAAATCAACCTTAAATCACAAGATTTTGCTCGGGGCCATTCTTAGGCCAAGCTTTTCCTGCAAGCTGCAGTGCCCAGCTGAGCTGCCACACAACTGCAGCTCCCACGGGCCCTGGGGGTGAGGAAGGGGAGGAGGAAGAGGAGGATGCTGGCAGGAGGTGCCGCTTGGCAGCCGGCCTGCCTGGCACACCCCTGCCTCCAGCCCCAGCGCCTGCGCAAGCTGGGAAAAGGCTCCAGCATGAGGACGGCCATCTGCGTGCCGGGAGCCACGCCAAGGCGGGTTCAGGGATTACTTTTCCCCCTCCTCCTCAGGACAGTCTCCTTCCCAAATGCTGACTTTACACATGGGTGACACCTCACCAAAAAACTTCAGCACGGTTGCAGGAAGGTAACCAAGGAGAAGTCCCCCAGTCACTGACCAAAGCCCAGGAAGTGCCTGCGGTCCACTGCAGGTGAGGGATGGTCCCGGCACCACCAGCACAGCTCCATTTCATGCAACACCAGCTCTGCTCATTTTTAAAGCATTGCTGGTTGATGATAAAGTTCCCCCGAAGCTCATCTCCATACCCACCTCTTCTCCTGATGACGGTGACCCATCCTCCCTGATTGTGGTTTCCTTGCTGAAATAAATCACTTTAAGTGCACATTGTGCTCTGAGTCTCATTACTGTTCATCATCTTCTGCGCAACGGAGCTGTCACATCCTCGCAAACTCTGTCACCTGGGTGACACAGGAGCCATTTGGGAGGGCAGGCAGGTGGGAAGAAAGCGCCCAGGGCTTGACAGGGTACCAGGAGCTTCCCATTCCTCTCCTCTGCAGCGTTTGAATGGTGGGTTCGCACTCCTCGTGGCACAAAAGTTCAGGAGAACAAAAGCAAGAAGGTGCAACACGTGTCCAAGATGGGATCGGTGCACCAAGGCCCCAGCTGGATGGCAGCAGGGGTGGCACACGCACCTTGATGGCCAAGAGAGTCTTCCTTCAGCGAGTTACGTCCTTGCTAGAAAACCTCCTCCAGGAGAGGTGGAAGAAACTCTCCTCCCCCAATTTAGAGTAGAAACACTTAAAGAAGGGAAGGAGGAAGAGCCAGGCATGGGGGCAGCAAGATGGTCACCAATCCTTCTCCAGGTGGACCCTAGGTAGCATCACGCTGAACTCCTCATCACAGATGGGTGCTTCCAACTCCACGAGGTTGCTCCAGATTAATCCAGAACAGAAGACTGGCTCATGCTGCACACAGTAAATTGAAAGCTCTGTGCCAAAACCCCCACAAGGACCCACCAGGCAACAGCAACACAAAGGCACCATTTGCCTGTCACGTCACTTTTGAAAGGCTAACACTCGGAAAGAGAGAAAGGGAGTGATTAAGGCTGCTGCTAATCCTGGAGTGTCCACAAAGATGGGTCTGCTGGGTTTTTATCAAGGACAGAGTGTAAGTACTGCCGGCCCCCAGATGGCCAGTGGTCCTGTGAGGGGCTGGGACCAGCCTGGAAGGAAAGGCCAACTCACACAGCCAGGAAGGAGCTGCTCACCCACAGCCATGCAGCCAACACCCACATCCCTGTGCATCAGCACAGCTCCCTGGGGAGAGAAGCTGTTGCCTGGCCTGATGTTTGGGAGGGTGCAAAGGTTTGGGTTTCCCACCAAACAACACCTACAAAAATCCTGGAGCGTGGCTGTGGAGAAGACACACTGCTCTCACACCTTCCACAACGTCAACATTCGCGCTTGTCTAAAACACTCCATCTCACCCATCCCATCACAGCTTCACAGGAAAACACCTCTCGCTGCTCTGGTGACCATGGCAGGAGAAGACCCCCAGAAATGTAAGTAGGAGAAAAACCCCACTGATGCAGAAGATCCCTGGAGATGCAGGAGAAGACCACCAGACAGGTCATCAGTGCCAGGAAGGATTCCCCAGATGGTCCCTGGGGCTTTGCTCGGCTCTGCCAGCATCCCACCCCGCCATCCCAAGCATCCTGCTGCAGCCCAGAGACCCCCGTGCCCCCTCCTCGCCCAGGGCACTCGCACACATGTTCGCACACGCCGGCACGGAGCGGGAGGGGAAGCCAGGCTGCAGGAATAACACAGGCACACAAACAAAAGAGCACAAGCCATTAATCTGGGTGAACCAGAGGAAATGAAATCATTATGTCTGCAGCTACAACATCCCGAGGAACAAATTTCCTGCCTGGATAATAAATGGATTCTTTTGTTTCACATTGGCCCCAACCACGTGACTCTCTTGGCCTATTCCTCATCCAAAACATCTTGCTGTATAAATACCCAGACGGGTTCGAATTTCAGCTGCTAAAAATATGTTTTAATTATAATAATATATAATAATAATAACAAGAAAAAAAAAATCTGGATCTACAGACTCCCCTCGCCTCCTAAACAATCTCTGAAGGCTTTCCAGCAGGCAGGCAAGCAAACAAAAAGTCCCAAAGTTGCCAAAAACAGCTGAACAGCACAAATGCAGACTTTAAAAAATGACTGAGGCACCTGAAAGCAGCTCCAGGTTAATGCTTGCAATAAATAACCCCTGCCAGAAAGAAAAATGATGGGTCCATGAAGATTTGAAGCACCGACGGCCCAGAAGTATCTCCTAAGTACCTCCCAGCAGCAGGACAGGACCAAAGCCACATGGCACATCAATGACAGCTCCAACCTTGGGGCTGTGCAGGTTTTCTTCTGAGCCAGGTTTTCTTCTGGTGGCTCACTAGGGCTTGGGATTTATCCACCGGATGGATGGGGGGAACACAAGATCTGGCCTCCTCTGGCTTGGCAAGATGCTCCTCAGCTGCAGGAGTCTCCAGGGATGCAGACCTTGAAGAGAGCTGTGTGAATGACTGGTTCCAACCGTTCCTTTAATCTGCAACTCCATCACATCACTCACTTAAAACCATTTTTGCATCTAATTGCATATTTTGCTTCTGCTTTCAGCTTCTTTTCGCTCGCCTTCCCAGCTTCACCAACACATTGCAAGCACTGCAACAAGTTTCAAAACAAGACGCGGTTTTGAAGCCAAACATCAAAGCGCCTTAGTGCACAAAATCTAAATTGTTTGGATGTTAAAGAGAGACCTCCATGCAAGGAAACAAGCTCAAAAATTCCCTCCTGCTAGCAGGCAGCCAGGGGCAGAAGATCCAACCACGCCCACCATGCTCAACCACAGCTCTTACTCGGGGTTGGACTCGTTCTCCATCATCCCAAACATCCCAGCACCCAATGACTTCTCAATTCCACACACACCCACACAGAGGAAACTCCTGGTGCATCACACCAGCAGAACCTCAATTTTGTTTTCCTTTGCGGGTCATCTTTAATTCCAATTATATTTTGGATGCTGGGGAAAGCGTCCAAGCACAGCTGCTGCCTCATTTCTGTCGCTTATCGCCACTGTTACTTCAAGGAAGGGGAGGGGGAAAAAAAAGGAAGAAAAAAACAGTCCTTGGAAACTAAATATTTACACACCCACATAGGCTAATCCCAGCAGATCCAAGGGTGGGAAGCCTATTTAAAAAACATCCCTAATTACTTTCCCATTTTAAAGGGAATAATCTGGCCATTAGCTCGAATGCTTTACTTAAGTAATCACTTATTTTTCAAGAGGAATAATCTGCTGGTATGTGCACAGACAGGACAGGGGGCTGAGAAACCAGTTTTATACCCTTTCCTCAGGTACAGCTGCTGACAGCCAAGTGGCACAGAGGGGTTGAAGGAAGAGAAGGGAGTCAGGAGGTCAACAGATGCCACCCTTGGGAGGCCACCCCTGGAACGCGGCCAGAGCCAGCTCACGTCCTGACACCTTGCCGGCCCCTGGGTTGCACCACAAGGAAACTTTGTTGGGAAAAGGAGGGGTTCTCAAGGAAACATGGGAAAGGAAAATGGGAACAGACCCCAAACACCTTGAAAGGCCATCAGTCCCCTCACAACAATGCCCTGGCAAATGCCCCCAATCCCTCCCAGCAGTGCCAGGAGCAGGGAAACACAGCAGGCTGATGCTGCAAAACACTGGTTTATCAAGAGCATCTTCCAGTCCCTTTTTGCTGATGTATTAACAAAACATTCTCTTATCAGAAAGTAAAGGGGTTTTTTGCTGGAAAAAAATGTCAGGAATCCAGACATGTATGGAAGGATTCTCCAAGTCCCCCTGTAACAGCAAAGCAAAGAGCAGCAATTTGCTAATTGGCAACAGCCGCTGCGCTGCTCGAGGAAAGGGCTGGGACCTTGAGGATGGGCACAAGTTTGATTATAAGACACGCACGGCGGATCATTTAGAAAGATAAAACCGCGCTCGCTCTGCCGCAGCCAGCTATTAAAAGTGGAGAATGTTATTTCAGGTAATAAAGAGCAAGACCTGAGGACCAGCCTGGGAATTCAAATTTACAACTTGTATCAAATTCATCTGCTGTAAAACTTCACCTAGTTTATAAGTTTCTCACCAACTTCATAAAACATGTTTTATTATTATTGTTTTCTGACTCTCCTGCCTTAATAAAATTCCTCTCCCAGCCTGTGTGGGTGTTGCATTATAAACATTTGCACTTTGATTCATTCAAGACTGCAGAAAGCTTTCAAGGTAACCTATTAGGAATACTTTAAATGGTTCAAAGACATCCCAGTTTCCCCTGAACACTGCAAAGCTTTAAAGAACAAAATAAAAACGTGCCTTGCTGCAAACCACCTCCAAAAATCTGCTGGGCTGGTGACTCAGGAAATGGGAGTGACCATGGCAGGCCAGCCAGAAGGGGTCCAGAGTGGGAAAACACAGGAGTTATCAGGGCACAGGGTAAAGTGGGCACCCACCCATCACTCCCCAAGCCCCCTTGCCAGGGAGCTGGAGGGATTTATTAACAAAAGGTTCTCTTGGGGATGATGTGAGTGTGTCCCACTGGTAGGAGGCAGCCAGACCATTTTTGGGGATGCTGCTGAGTGGCTCCCACGGGTGGGAGGCAGCTGGACTGTTTTCAGGGATGCTGCCAAAGCGGTTCCCACTGGTGGGAGGCAGCTGGACCATTTTTGGGGATGCTGCTGAGTGGCTCCCACGGGTGGGAGGCAGCTGGACTGTTTTCAGGGATGCTGCCAAGTGGTTCCCACTGGTGGGAGGCAGCCAGACCATCTTCCCACAAGTTAAGGACCCGACCATGCAAAAACAGGGATTTCCTCATCCCTGATCAGCCCCAGCGAGCGGAGCCCAGCACGGGCACACAAAGCAGAGCGGGAGGGGGCTGGAAGCAGCGTCCTTCTCAAAGCAGCCCCGTCTCTCCTGCCTCAGCCACAGCCCAGGGAAGTTAAGCAGCAGCCTTCCGTGCCTTTGAGCAGGCTCTGGAGCCAGGCTCTGAGCAGCCTCCCTGCCGCGGGCGCGCAGCGGCGCCGCCAGCGCAGCGATAACCCACGCACGGCACGAGAATAAAAGCCGAGTTTGAGAAGGATGCTGAACACAATTAGCTCGTGCCCTTACAGCTCCCAGCAGCCAGCAGCCACCTCCTCTCCTCCGCCAGGTTGGCTGCAGCATCCAGGGGTCGGGGGGGCACTGCCAGCCCATGGACAGAGCTCGGGAGGGCTCGACCCGAGCTGGGCCCAAAGAAAAAGGCATTGATGCCTTTAGTTCTGCACAGCTGCTGCTTCTCTCCACTTGACTGAGCAAGAGGGAGATTACCTGGCACAATGCACATGGCTCAAGGAGCCACACGTCCCTCCCCAGGAAACACAGTACAGAACTGATCCTCCTTTCTTTCATTAAACCAGAAATTACCACTTTACAGTCCATCTCTGCTCACAATAACATCATTGTGTGTGACTTCACAGCGCCTCTGCTGAGAGCCTGATGGGCTCAAACGACTTAGACCCCCACCAGCAAGTTCAGCTCAAGGAGCAAAGCACAGGCAGCAAAGGTCACAGATCTCCAGGAGATTCACCCACTTGTGTGGAGCTTCTGGAGAGCTTCAGCCAAATTCCACAGGCTGGGGAAGAGCTCTGTGCTCCAGGTTCACTTTGCAGCCAGGTCATGCCCATAACTTCCAGGATTAAATAAAAACTGCTTTAAAAATAATCACAGTAGAAGAGCAAGGATGGAGTGGCCATGTGGTGAGGGCAAACACACCTATGTTTGGAGAGCTGGAGAGCAGCCTCTCCAGCTCTGTGGGTACATCACGGGAGGGAAAGGTCCTGGACTAGTCAAAACCATTACCAGAAGCACTTCTGACAGTACAATTGTGACAATTTTTTTACCTCCAAACACATTTGTTTCAAATGAAAAGCAAAGCCAGCACCAAACGGAGCACTCCACGAGCATCCCACTCGTGCTCTCTTCCTACATGTCCATCCTATTCCTTGGGTATTCGGAAATCAGAAGCTACAGATTTTTGGTGAAAACACCAAGGTCATCCCCAGACTGTCTCCAGTACATCACGCTGTCTCCCTCCCAGTTCCCCCCATCCAGAGGGCAGGGAGTGCCCAGTGGGCCCAGAGCAGCCCCCCACAGCTAGCCCCATTCTCCTCCTGCCCCCTGAGGACAGTGTTTCCCTTTCAACTCTTCTGCTGAGTTCCCGGTTTTCCCGGGGAAGATGTAATTCACACCCCTCTGCCTGTTCCGCGGTGATTTAATGTCTTTTGAGCAAAATGCAATTATCCTCATATCAACAGGGCCCTGGCGAGGATGATAATGAGCCAGCTCCAACCCCGCGGCTACGGAAGCAGCTGAAGCAAGCGGAGGCCTCGAGTAATCAAAGGCCCGTTCCTGGCCTCTGATTGCTGAAAAAGAAATGAAAAACCTCCATAAAACTTCAAACACGGCCGTTCCCTGCTCCATCCCTCCACCTGTGGTGTGGGTTGTAGCACCAGGAGACAAGCGACCAACACCAGCTCCAGGTTCCCCTGGATGCCTTAGGATTTTAGCTTTTATATTTTTCATATATTTGTAATCTTGCAATTCTTTGGTGTAGAACTCTAAACTCCATATAGAGTGTTAGCTACTGTTCTCCCATTTTGGTCAGACAGAACAATTCCTCTCCAGGCCTGGGAATCAAGGACACCTCACTGCCTCAGACCCCGAGAAATGTAAACCACAGTGAGTTGGGGGGAGCACACTTGGGGTAAATGACTTCATTAGCTGAAGCTGTAATTGGAGGATTAACCCCCAACATGCAAAGGGACCAAACTTATAAAAGGATGAAAACTCGTGACCCCGTCATCCATTTTGGGTGCAGCCCCTGGGGGCTTTGACTGCCCTAAGGTACCTGAAGGCCCTTCAGTAAATATAACCACTTTTATTCTCTTAATTTTGTCAGGCCTCTGTTTTTAGGTAGCCCCAAAAGGCATCACCCAGCTTCACCACACCCGGCTGCATTTTGGGTGTCACCTGCCAGGTCACCCACAGCTCCCCACGGCAGACAGAGGGCACGGGGGCATCGACCTGCTGCTCAAAGCAGCCACAGCAGCCCTGCTGGCCCAGGTTTTGGGGCTCAAGGAGAAGCAGCCCCCACCCCGAGCTGAAGGTGACTTGCTCTGCCCCAGGACATGCAAACAAAGGCATCCCCCCGCTCTGCCCTGCAAACAGGAAGAAAAATAGAGAAAGGGAGGGAAAGACATGGACATGCAACAGGTCTTGGGCTTTGCAGGACTGCAGAGGCTTCCTGGGAGACAGCAGAGCCAGCAGCAGGGAGCATCCAGTGGGCTAAGCTGCCCATCCCCTCAGAAAAATAATATATAGCCAGGCAAAGACACCGAAACCCAGCTGTGCTCAGAGCAATCCAAGGAAAATGCTGGCTGGGTTTGAATAATCCAAAGCTTGGTTCCCAGTTGCTGCTGGGGTGCGGCACACTGGGTACCAGTGCATTGGAGAGGCAGGTGGGATGAGAGAAGGGCTTTTGAGGAGAGAGCATCATAAAACAATCCTCTGAAGTAGTGATGAAACCCCCATCAAGGATGGCAGGAAACAGCCTGGAAGTGAGGATTTCCACAGCCTCTTACCTATTCCCACCCACCACTTTTACTCGTTGCGTAACAAATCAAAGCTTCATCAGCTCCAGCCACCAGTAACCCTGACCGGATTCCTCCCCAGATAATAAACATTTCCTTCACTAACTAACGAGCACATACCTGAGGCTTTACTAATGCCTAATTACTTGGCCTGGTTATTTCCAAATTTTAAATAAATTAATAAATGAAATCCTAGAATCCCCGAATGGTTTGGGTTGGGAGAGACCTTAAAGTTCATCTCGTTCCACCCCCTTGCCATGGGTAGGGACACCTTCCACTAGACCTTTAAAAATAACCTAAATAACCTTAATACTGTTAAAAATCACCAAGATTAACTTAATACTATATTTTTTTGCTTCCCCCCCATCTGGAAAGACCTTGAAAGGACTCCACCTGCTTATTAAGGGGAATGACTTCAAAGAGAAAAAAAGCAAATTAACACTCATCAGTTAACTAAAACCAATCTTAATCCTCACCTCTTCCAAAGGACTGCTTGCATGACCTTCCATTGTGACATAAGTGCTCAGTATGGAGATGCCAACCATGGGATGCTCTGGGACTCCCCTCCTCCCAAACCAAGAGCACCTCTGGTTTAAGTTGGAAGAAGTGAGGCTGAAGGACACTCATCTTCCTCGTCCAGCGCTCAGCACAAGCCCCTTCCCCTTTGAACTGCTGCCTCTCTGATTTTTCACCACGGGGCTCCCAGCAGGAACTTATTAAAGCCAGACCAAAGCACGTCTTGCTTTAATAGTAATTAGGTCACCCTGGGTTGTGGGCTTAGCAGGCAAAACTATAATTATTTAGAAACATCAAGTTTAAATGCCAAAGAATCTTAATGGAGCTGAGCTAATTAACCAATTTCAACTAAGTAACTGATTAGCTTAAAAAGAAAAAAAAGATAAATCAATGATCATAGACAACAACATTTTCTTTTAACAGCCTTTCTTGCAGCAATTCTCAATTGCACAAACTGAGCCCAACAACCCCAGCTAACCAAATATTATTGTAATTAAATATTCAACAGAAAGCCTCTTCAATTATTCAAAAGACTGATAACACTTGGTTATAATTGGGGTGGTGGGAGAGGTTTCCAGAAGCAGGGGTTGCGTGCACCATCCAGCTCCGGTGGCTGACGCACACCCACAGGTCGTGGCATCAGCACAGGGCACCCCTCCCATGCCCAGAACCAACCTGGGGTAGACGGATGCTCCCCAGCCCAGACGTGAGAAAACAGACCAGATGGTGCACAGGCTTTCTGGATTCCTGTTATTAGACCAAAAAATTTAGGGGACTAATGGCCAGTTTCCAGGTTTCACACCGTTTTCCAGCGGTAGCGTTATTCCCCTGACAGAGGGCCGGGAGGAAAAGCAGGCCCCGGTGTATCATTATAATTCACTAAGTGGCATTACCGTAGGAAATTACAAATTAGCTTTTCAGCAAAGGATACAGACGTATTTAGATTTGCCATAGAGAAACTACAGAACCTTCCAGCCCATTCATCAACGCTCTTGTAGCTCCAACTTTCAGGGAAATGAAACAATAATAAATATTGAGCAGGGAAAGTTAATCTCCCCTGAACGCACTTTAATAATTCAAAAGTTGTGAGAAATAAATAAAGCACAGATCCTTTCGTGCTTACAAAACACGTGTCCTGTTTTTCTCACTATTTCTCATGATGTGACTTGGTGGGAAAATGGACGGCGACCGAAATAAAAGAGCTCCAAAAACTCAGCTGTGGCTGTGAGCAACATTTACAGGGAAGGAGGGAGCCCATCCACGCTTGCCACTTATCTGGAAAGCCACGGAACTGATTTGGGCAAGAGTTTGCTCCCACTGTCCCTAAGGAAAGGGCTGTGTTGCCTCTACCTGCTGCCTGCATCCGCTCTGTGCCTGTTCCCTTCCCTGGACGCTCCCAGGCAGCGTCTCAAGCTGCTCATTTTTGGAAAGACTGTGGGTTTTCCCCTAAAAGCTGGACAATGCAATAACCAGCTCAGGGTCCAGGGGCAACCCAAGGTCCCAGCTCTCTCCTGACACTACTCTGCCATCACTCCATCCCCTTCCGCACCCTTCTGCTCCCACACCAACCTGGGACCTCTGTAAGCAACATTCACTCCAACCTCCTACCATTCCAATTGAGGAGATGCCTTCCCAAATTGCCACCAAAAATCTCAAAATGCCAACATTCAACCTTAACATTTGCCTTGCCCAAGCATTGATGCGTGCAGCCCTTGAGAGCTCTGTTTGCAGCAGAACAAGGTCAAATTGAAAGGCGCTTCCAAATCTCAATGAATATTTGGGGAAAGCACTTCCTCCCACAACCTCAACTATTTACCCGGCCTTGCTGTGCTGTTAAATGACTCCTCACACCAACACAGTGTGTTTAGAGAGAACGAAGCACCACGGTGCCCTTTGGGCAGCATCACACAGGTTTGGGGTTCCTGCAGGAAGCCCTTTCCGTGTGCGCTGAGCTCGGGGTACCCACAGCTGGGAGAGGCAGAAAAGCCCCCTGGAGCTGGCTGGACTCAGCCAGAGCAGTGCACACACACTGCAAGAGCCTCAGCCTTGCTCTGAGCATCACTTCCATCAGCCTCACCCCACAGCACTCCTGCTGCACCAGGACCAGGGTCTCAGAGACTTGGCTGACCTGATTAGCATCGAGTTTCCCATTGCCCAAGGTACCATTTCCCCCTTTTCATCAAATCTGAGCATTTCTTTAGCTCACGGAACCCATCTCTGCTAGAAACATCTATTATTCAGCACCGTAGCCTGGATCCAGATCCAGACGAACAGATCTGTCCTCCTTCATCATCAAACATTTGTATTTTCTTCTGATTTCTAAGGCCGGTGGAAGGGTTTTACTCTGTCCTGTTGTGTCAGGAGCTGCACCCAGGATGGGTGAGAGGACACCTTGCAAACCCTCTGGCAGCTCATGCCACAGCAGTCACGGCCACTTAACGCACAGGAGAACATGCAGCACTCCAATATCCAAAAGAACAGGAAAACAGTCCCCACCTTCTCCACGAGCAGAAATATCAGGAATTAGTCAAAAAGAAGGCAACATAAGCACCTGCAGCGTCAGGCCGCTTTTCCGTGATTTGACAAAGCACTTTCCCTTCAGGCTGACAAGATCTGGGCTCACTCATCATGACAAGAATAAGGATTTTCCCCTTAGGGCTTTCTTTTTTCCCCCCAGTTCATTTGAGCAAAGAAAGCAGGAGTAAACGGATGGCTGAATAGCAGCACTTGCAAATTCCCACGAAGGTTACCATTTGCACTTGCAAATTCCCTCCTGAAGACTTATTTCTGGCTTCTCCTTGAGAAGGGCTCGGGGTGGAGCAGCTGGGGCAGCGGTGGGAGCGCGCAGGGTGCCGGTGCCGAGGGAAGGGCGGCGCGGCGGCCGCCGGCTCTCAGCCCGCTCGGCCCCGGCACCGCTCCGGCGCCTGGTGGAAGCGCAGGAAGCCCGAAGGATGCCGGCAACAGATGTGAGCACCCCGAGCCAAGGCGGAGGAGAGCGGGCACCCGCGGCAGGCAGCCCGCACGGAGCAGGAGCCGGGGACGGCGCTCTCCATCCCTGCTCCTCTCGCAGGCGGCAGTTCCAAAGCCGGCGGATGAGCAGGGGAAGAAAAACTAAGCCGGATCCACCAGCCCCAAGCAGGGCTTTCCACCTCTCTCCTGTGCCCTGCTTATCGTGATGCTGCAAGCACAGAGAGAAAAGCCTGGATTTTAAAAGAGCAGGAGCGAGGCAGGGAGATGGTGGGGAGGTGAGCCAGGCAGGTGAAACAGAGTACGTGGAGGAGCTGCACCAAAATGGTCATCAGCCCCATCTGACCTACCAACAGCTCCAACACGAGTTAAAACGTGTAGCATCAGTCCATTACCACCCTCTCTATATGCTAAATGGATTATATTTGGTTCAGCTAACACGAGAGAGAGCACGCGAGCGGCTCCTGAGTGATTGCAGGGTGTGGGAGAGACAGAGTATTTGGTGCTGTCATCTTCTCGCATCCTTCTTCCTCTTCGCAAGCCACAAAAAAAATTTAAAAATTACTATAAACATCCCGCTGTCCAGCAGAAAAAGGTCAGCTAAGCCACAGGATTTGGTAAAAAATCAAGGAACCAGAAAAAAATTCAGATAAGTGACTCTATTACATCCAGGTTCGCGTGCCGCAGGCAATGAGTTAGCAAGGTTTTATGGAGAATAACGAGAGTGGTTTGGAGGCAGCCCGAGCCCTGACCCCAGCTGCATCCTCCTCCCCCTCCAGCCGGGTCCAGACCCCCAGACGCCTCCCCTGCCATCACAGAAAAAAGACTTTTTGTCTCGTTGGCTGATTTGGGAGGCAGGGAGCCATCCCTGGCTCAGCTGCTCCTGCAGCCCAGGGCAGAGCAGGGCGCCAGCCGTGGCTTTGCCGCGCTGTCAGGGAGGGCTGCTGGCAAATTCAGCCTCGCCGATGCCCCAGGGGCGAAGCCAGACCCGGGGCAGGGCAGGTCCTAGGAGATGCTCCAGATCCATTAGAGAAAACCATGTTTCAATCTAGCAAATTCAACCTCTGCATCAAGAGATTCAGTAAGATTTAAATAAACCCCATAAAAAGGCATTTTCTTTATCATTAGACCACATCATTAGACTCTCACCTTAACTCCAAATCAGATTTGATTGCTCTACCTCAGAAATTCCCCATCCAAAATTTCCCCTGAAATCTGAGATCTCTCCTAGGATACTACTTTACTATCCCAGCAACTTCCTCAGCAGAGTAGAAATATCACCACTCCTCAACAGGTTCGGTCCTGGGCAGGGACACTGACTCTGCCAGTGCTCCCGGGGAGAGCTCGGGCAAGCTGGGGAACACCCTGGGTGACACGCAGGAGTGCTCTCAGACCAGGAGGGAGCCGAGGTCTCCCATCCAGCCGCAATTCCAGCAGTGTCTCAAGCCGCTGACGCTCAGACGCCAGCGAGCGAAGCGCTGCTAACAGGTCCTGCCTCTTCACGTGCGCCTTCGCCACCGAGCAAACACAACGCTCGTTGCATCACGCTTCGGCATGGCACCAGCACTCCCACCTCCAGGTATTCCTACAGAGATGTCATGAGGCAGCCCCAGAAATACGAAAAGCAAACACCTGTGTCAGCCAAAAGCCAGCGGGAAGGGGATGCTGCAGCAAGCGGGCCTGCCCGCCACGATCCAGCAGCCGTGCTTGCGAGCGGAGAGAGCAGCTGCAGCCAAACCCCACCGGAGCAGCATTCCAGCTCCTGAACCAGCTCCTCGCTGCCCGGGGCTGAGCCGGAGTCTCCTGCAGTCTCTGACAGCTTCCAGTTCAGCCACAAGCACGCTCACATTAAAACCCCCGGAGGAGGGCCCAGCCCCACGCCGGCCGGCAGCGGTTTGAGACCCTGAGCATCATCTCCCCGCACCCGCGCGCCTCTCGCTGCCCACAGCCGAGGGGCTGCACCATGTCCCCTGCTCGCAGCCACCGCTCCAGCTCTGCTGGGCAACCCCTGCCACGAGCTGGTGCTGCACCAGCAAGAAAGGTGGCAGTGGCAAAATAAAGAGAAAAAATAATAGAAGAAATACTTCAAGAGCCATGCCGGGCACGGAGCAGCGATGCAGCACCAAGGCTGGGGCGGGCTGGCTGTCCCACCAGGCCCACCGCCCGGAGCCCGGGTCTTGGCTGCAGCCACCTTCCTGCTGCCCAGCAAATCTCACGACCAAGCGGGAGATGGGGAAAAGATCCCAGCCCACCGGCACGGACCGTGCTGAGAGGACGGGCACGCACCTGCTCTGTGGCTCCAGAGCCGGGCCAAGCGTCCCCCGCCTCAGTTCATCCCCAGAAACGGAGACCACCTGCCCACGGCTGCCTGCGCATCCATCCTCCGCCGTGGCTGGGAGGAGGAGGGTTGGCAGAGGCGGCTCCGCGCACCGCCACGGCCCCCGGAGGCGGCACCACCGCGACCCCGGGGAGCAGAGGAGACCCAGGCGGGACTCCGGAGACAGCCCCATCGCGGCCCCGGGGACCAGAAGGGACCCCGGAGGTGACCCCACCGCGGCCCCGGGCAGGGCTCCGCGGGGAAGGGGAGCCGAGCCGGAGCGACAGCTCGCCCCACGCGGATGCGGGCGGGTTCCCTCCTCCATCCCCGGCCCCCTCCCGAGGGCAGGGGCTGCCAGCACCGCCCGCGGGCCGGGTACCCCAGGCTGGCGCAAGAGGCCGGGGCCACGGGGCCGGGATCCAGCCCCAGCCCCGTGCCGGTGCCTTACGGCGGGGGAGTCGCTCCCCGCCTGCTCCCCACCAGCAGACGCCGCGGGCGGCGCAGGGACCCTCGGCACAGCATCCCACCCGCTCCCGGTAGTCCCGGTCGCCGCTCACCTTCCACGGCGGCCGCGGCGGCGGCCAGGCAGAGCAGCACCACCAGATCCGCAGCCATCGCCTCNGCGCCGCGCCCCGCCTCGGCCACGCCCCCGACAGCCGCGCGCGCCCGTGCGAAGGGGGACGGCTCCCCCTGGTGGCCCAAGGACGCTCGCTACGCCGTGTCTCCCCTCAGCGGGACCCGCGACGGGGCGGGCCCGGCCCCCGCAGCGCCGGGACGCGGCAGGGGACGGGCGGGGACAGGAGCGGGGACGCGCCGGCGGGATCACACCGCCGCAATCCCGCTCCCCTCTGTCACCCGCAAAAGGAATCTGGAGCGATCCGTCAGC
>VWZW01007689.1:613461-688519 GCA_013397115.1 Edolisoma coerulescens | reverse complement strand
CCCCCAGCATGGCCGCTCCCCTCAGGCTCAGACAGTGCGGCCGCAGGGGTCGGACACAACGCGGGGCCCCCTCAGCCTCCTGCCTTCTCCGCCACCACGCTCACCCTTCGCTGGGCATCGCTCCGGGCGCCGCAGCCACATGGGCATCCGGGAGCAGGGGAGCAGCGGCCTCGCTCGGGGGACACCGGGATGCTCAGCACCCCTCAGCAGCAGCCCTGTCACTGCCAGCCCGGGGCCGTGCCCTGGTACCCACAAGCACAGCCAGGAGCGATCTACATCCACAGCCTCCACAAAGAACCATCCAGAAGGGCTCTCGCCCGGTCCCGCTCACCCCACGCACCGCCCTGGTCACCCTTGGCAGGGCTCGGCCTCCGCCGCCGCTCCGCTCCCTACCCCGCAGCAGAGCTGACCCCGGCCCTGCTCCTCGGGGATCCGTGCATCCCGGCCCTCGCGGGGTGGGGAAAACAGCGCGGGCAGGGCGGGCAGCGAGGGCTCATTCCGGTCACGGCCGCACGCCCGCGGCCACGGTGGGACCAGAAGCCCTGCAGAGCCACCGAACGCTGGAAAATCGTCAGCTTTTCAGGGAAAGAGCGTGCAAGAAACAGTCAGCGGTGCCACGGGAACATGAGTTTTCCTTTTGCGTTTGTGCAAAATATATTTTCAAGCAGCTCCTATTCAGCTCAGCAAATAACAGAAAAAATTGCCAAGAACCTTCTGGCTAAGTTTTAAGGAAATTTGCTTTCATCTTGACAACCCTTCTTCATTTCCTTCCCATGAATATCTCAGCAATCCAGTTTACTCACTCAGAGGATCACAGAAAGAAAACTGTGAAGTAAATGTCAGTATTATTTGCATCTTTATCCAGTCTGCCATAAAAGCAACACCATGTTATTTATCTGATCTAGCACAACTCAGTAACAGCTCAAGTATAGAATATTCATGATGTGCAAAGCAAAAAAATGTTAATCGTTTGAGAATACAAGAGGCGAAGAGCTGAGCCTGTGAGTTATCTAGAGAAGTGCCTCAGTTTGGGGGGGGTGGGGGGGTCCTCCCAAATAATAGTTAGCGACTGAAAAACTTGCATTCAGAAACTAACATTTGACCAAAAAAAGCCTGACAATTTTTGTAGGGTAAAAAAAAGAATAATACATCAATATTCTTCTGATTTCTTTTCAGCTGGCCAAAGAGTTGGCTGCGCTGGGTGAAAGCCAGCTGTGTTTGTTCAAAATGTTTTCTGTTCTGTCAGCCTTGCTCCGAGTCTCCCAACAGCCAGGCTTTGCTTCTCGTGGAGGACACATCTCTGAAAAAGCCGTGTACCATCTGGGGGTGGAAGTGGGAAGGTGGCAGCATCCTGTCACGGGGCCACTCTTCCTTGCACACCCAGTGGGATTGTCACCATCTGCCCCAGAGACAATGCCTGCCAGTGTCCCCTTGGAGGGCACATCAAGGGCATTAAAGCCTGGTGGGGTTTTGGGTACATTTTGCTCTGTTTTCCTCTCTAAGCTAGCCATGTGTGGGGGGCAAGCACCCCAAGGAAGGCAAAACCACCCTCCGGGCTACCAGCAACCTCCATTTGTGCCCACCAGGCCCCTGTGCAGGAAGGACGTGGGACACAGACCTGCTCAGAGCATGAGCAGCCCCCCAAAGGGAAGGCTTTGGGCGGTGCTGTGCCCGGGGTGCACGGCCGGTCCCTCTGTGCTCACAGCCCGCAGCGCATTGAGATGGTGGCAGTCGGCCGCCAGAATTAGCTCTGTCTTAATTAACAGCTTTGCCTTTGTTCTCAGATGCTGCTTCAGGCGATGCCAAAGCCTTTGTGGAGAATGAAGATCTGGGATCCCAGTGAAAAGAAGTATCAAGACTTATCATATGGCACGGCACAGATCTCCTTCTCAAAAATCCCTCGTAACCACCTCCAAGAGCAGAGGGGTCACAGCCTGCCCAGTCCCCGTCCATCCCCACCACACTGGCTGTGACAGGACCAGCTGAAGCACAAACATGAATCCCACCAGGCCATCCTTGTGCATCTCGTGGCAGCACCCATGCTACAAGGGAGGCTCTGGAGGGGTCACCTCAAATCCTTCGAGCTGGGAAGCAGCAAGCCCGCACTCTGGGAGCCTGACATCTCCTGTGACAGCAGGTGGAGGGTGACCAAGGCTCCTGCCCTGCACCAGAGCTACCACCCAGCTCAGACTGGGAGCTCACTGGGATGGTGCCCTTGGTGGCAGGAGGATCCTGTGAGCCGCTCGCTAACGCAGGAGCGGCTCGGAGCAGGATAAAGGTCAAAGAAACCTCCCCTGCCTCAGCCTCGCGGAGCAGCAGAGCTGGCAGAGGACACGGGAGCCTCCCCAGCCAGAACAAGCAGCGCTAAAGCAGCCGTGACACTCCCGGTTTATTTTCCAAGCCGAGGCCAGGCCTGCAGGGAGGGCAGGAAGCTTTTCACACAGCGCAGGAGCACTGCTCCTGCATCCCTAATCCTGCCGAGGCAGCACAGGCTGCTCCCAGCAGCTCGCCTGTGCATTAATTGTAGAGGAAATCCTGCACCTACAGCATCCTCCCAAGAGTCAAAGCCTGAGGAGCTGGTAAATCCTCTCCCTGATAAGAGAGGCGGATCCCTTCAATATTCCAGCATTCCAGACTTGTCTGGTGTGCACCACATCACAAGAGCCAGGTGAGACAGGCAACAAGGGCAATGCTGGCGAGCAGCATCCAGCCCCTGCAGCATCTCCTGCGCGGTTGAACCCCTTCCTGTGAGTCCAAATAAATATAATATGATGTAATAACATTAATTAGCAGCATTAAATGTTTGGTGTATTCAAGGCACAACTCAGCCACTTGGCAGAGTGCAGCCCAAAGTGCTTACTGTTCTCCCAGGGGAAATAACCTCAGGGAGACTTCTGGGCTTAAATACCATCGAGAAGCTGAAGGGAGAGAGGGAGGGAGAGAAGTTATTGTCCTCTCCCGGCATTCACAGAAAATTCAGGTGTCTTATCAGAGCAGAAGAAGCTGTAGGAAGGACAACTCCTTTGTCATGTGAACAATTTGAGGACTAAATTGAAGCGAGACGCGAAGAAAAAGTAGGTGAGATGAAGGTTAATTTGGCAACCAGAGTGAGAACAGAGGGAGCTGGGGTATGGGAGAGTCTATTAATTCCCTGGGCAAGAGAGGCAGCCAGAGCCGGGCCACAGAGTAACTCCCCGCGCAGTACTGAAAGATAAATTGCAGGTTCTGCTGGTGGAATATTCTGTTTATTAAGTTCCAAAATAGGAGACAGTCAAGTGCCAAGCGCCTCGAGCCTCTCAGTGCCTGAGAACATATTAATCACTGTTGGGAGAAGTGTTCAGCAGCTCTGGTGGGACACCAGGCACCATGGAACGGGACGGACTCGCCATGTCCTCCCCTCCGCACTGCCACGGAGATGGGGAAGGAGGCAGGGAAGGAGCCTGCTCCTCTAGCAATGGGCAGCAATGACAGGTAAAGATCAGCAAGTTCCTTTAGGAGCGAAAGAATTCACTTTGATCCATAGATGCTGCAATTTCTGCTACCTGGCTTTTCCTCTTAATTGGGTTTTTCAGAGCAGTTGCAAGTCCCAGCAGACCTGCCAGCTGTGGGACAACACAAGCACAGATCAGCCATGCCACTGTCTCCTCATTTTCCCTTTCTTCCTAGGATCTCCAGGTGGAAGGATCTCTTTGTTCCCTTTGAAGGCAGAGGATTAACAAAGGCAAATGCAAAAGAGAAAAACAAAAACTCCTTTGTCTGAGGATGGATGACATCTTTTTATCTCTTTCTAATCTGGCTTCAACTTTCATTTCTTTAGGAGGGAAAAAAAATTCCAAAGATTAAATTTTATGCCAAGGCAAGCTATAATAAGTGACAGAAACACTCCATCTCCGGGTCCCTGCTAGCTCTGTGAAGTCAGAACATTCACAAGGAAGAAAGCAAAATATAGACAGACAAACACTTTCAATGGAGATTTAAAATAAAAACTCTCCTCATGTTCCAAATGCAAAAGCTACAGAAAAATATGTCGCTCCTCCAAGGAAATTTCATTATCTTGAAGTGAAATGCAATTTATCTTTGGAAGCTTTAAAAAAAAAGAAAATAGCAGGAAGGGGAACCTGCCATGAGAGTTTCACTTTGTCGCAGCGTTTGGCTTGTTGCAGTCTGAGCCGTGTTCCCATACCTGGAAGCACACAAGGGGTGGGAAGTTTTTAAGGTACAAATGCATCCAAAGAAGGAGGGAGGAAGTAGAACGGTCCAGCCCACTCCATATCTGCTGCTTCAGGGTCCCATTCAGATATTTTCCTACTGAAATCACCCACCAGAGTGCGAAAAGCTGGCTTGGATCAGGTGCTCACCTCATGCACGGGAAACTTGCCATTTTTTCCTGCTTTATCGTGATGAATTTCCAATTGTCACCTTGATCAATGGTCCCATGAACACTATCATAAGGGTAATACGATTTTTCCCCCGATCCTATTGCTCACAGGGTAATTACATGGATGATTGCACTCAAGGGCAAGAGCATGTGTCCTGCACTCCTGCACAGAGCACACAAGTGCCTGGTACTGCTGGCATCATCAGGGCAATAATATCAGTTTTTCCCAGGTAAAAGGAACAAATCCAGGAATGTTCAAGGCCCCAAACCCTCTAGTCACACATACAAGCCAGTGAATGTCTCTGCAGGCATTGCAGCCTCCCTACTGTGTCGATCATCAACCTCACAGACACAGGAGGTGAAGGCCAGAAGGACCTGCTGCACCCCCCGACCTCCCTGCACACACCAAACCTCACCCGGCAAGTTCTGCCTTGATCATTTCACTGCTTGCAAGGGAGACCTGCCTCCCAGCCAGGTCTTTACCAAGCCACTGCTTTGATAGCCCAGGGACACATTTGAACTGCCCCAGCAGTGCCCCTGGGCCCCTCTGAACAGGGATCACGGGCACCACAGGGCAGCTGGAAATATCCAAGCAGCCCTTCCCACAGGCACTCCCAAGGGATCAGCTGCCAAGACCACGAGATGCCGCTACCTGGCTCCCATCGTGCACATCCTCCTGCTCAGGCAGGGGCTCACAGTCATATGAGGAGCAGCTGAGGGAGCTGGGGAGGTTCAGCCTGGAGAAAAGGAGTTTCAGAGGGGACCGTCTCGCTCTCTACAACTCAGCAGGGTGGAGCCCGGCTCTGCTCCCAGGGAACAAGCGACAGGACAAGAGGAAACGGCCTCAAGCTGTGCCAGGAGAGGTTCAGGAGGAACATCAGGAGGAATTTATTCACTGTAAAGGTGGTCATGCACTGGAAAGGGCTGTATGGGGAGGTGGTGGATTCCCCATCCCCGGAGATGTCCAAGGAATGCCTGGACGTGGCACTCAGAACTCTGGGCTGGGGACAAGGTAGGGATCCATCACGGCTTGGACTCGATGGTCTTGGAGGTGTTTTCCAACCTCAGTGATTCTGTGATAAGCCTGCCAGTGGCCCGCACATCCCTAGCTCTGTTCCACGCATCCCCATGCAGGGAGGGGAGGAAGACTATGTTTTCTGACAGAAGGAGGACAGATAACTTCCAGGGATGTGCTAAGTGCCCCAGCCTCAGCTCCCACCCCTCCACCGCTCAGGAGGTCCAGGCACTCCACAGAGCCACACACAAGTGCAATTCTTAAGGCAAGCTGCTGGAAGAGGGATAAAGGGAGTCCTCACCAGGCTTGATTGGCAGGAGACGTCAAGAACCCTTCGAGAGGGGATTTGAGGGAGTTTTGCATTTCAAACAAGGCAGGCAGGCAGAGGTTTACCCAGAGTGAAGAGGGAAGCAGCGAGGCTGCCGTTTCATCGGTTAACATCTGGCAGCTGCAAGGCTCAGAGATAATTCTGCCTCCGTCCTCCAGAGAGTTCGGATCTGGGAGGGATGCCAGAGACATGGCAACTGGGAGGGGATGAAATTCCTTCACAGAATCCAAAACAGGCAGTGAAACATCACAATATTCTTCCTCCCTTTAAATAAGTGACTCCTTGATGCTGACTGAGCCTGTGGAAATGGGGGTTTTTTTCATCTAAGTGGAAGCAGGAGGAGAACAGAGCGGGTGATACAGGTGGGGGAAGAAGAAACACAGCAACCGCTTTTTTTTTTACCAAAATCAGACCTTTATGATCAAAACCTGCAAAGACTTTTGATCAGGGTCTACAAAAAAAGCTTTTAATTGTTACCTGTATTTCTATTTTTAAAAAGCCAATAAGGACATCAAATTATTTCCATTTACAAATATCAGGTTACAGAAAACCAACAGGAAAATCTGGATTTGGATTTTTCTTTAAAAAAAGGAAGCTAAAAGAGATCTTTCAGCCAAAACTTGAAACTTCCTCAGAGGTAATTCTGAAAATTAACTGTCATGTGCTAGAACAGCTTGTGTAAGACCATCATTTGTGACCAGATTATTTCATTGTGAGCAGAAGGACAATCCCCACCTGAGCAGCATCCCGCGCTCTCCATCTCTCTGCCAGCTTTGCACTGGGGGTGGCTGCAGCCAGCTGGGGACAGTGACAGTCCTCACCAGGAACAGGCAATACAGCAGCAAGGCAGCTCTTCAATTACAGAGGAAATTGTCCTAATGAAGCCCGAACACATATGCTGCCTCTCCGCAGGCATTTCTGCCGTGTACGCCACAGTTCATCCCACCCCCCTTTCCAGGCTGCTCATCCCTGGCTCCAGGGCGTGCCCCCAGGAAGGGGCAGCTCAGCAGGGCCGTCTCGCAGCGATGCTCCACACCCCAGCACAGGTTACCGGGGCGCTCTGTCCCCACTGCTGCGGTCTCAGCACACCCCGAGCTCCCCAAGCGTGAGCAACAGCGGCCAGATCCGGCCACGGATCTGCCTGGGTCCCTCCGCCTGGGGAAAGGGCTCCTGGCTCGTTCGAATCCGGGAACACCCGGGCGAGGAGAGCTGCTCAAGGCTCCAGCCAGGCCAGCCATCTCCCCTCCCCACTTACTCATCAGCCAGGGCTGGGGCCAGACACCCCCTTTTGCTGCTGCCCGGGCTGGCGACCAGCACCCCGAGTCCTCTCGGGCCACGCCGGTGGCCGAGGTTTTCCCCCACCAGCCTCTGGAGGTCAGCAGCCGGCAGCTCTGGGGCTCTGCACCGGCGGCTGCCGCTGGAAAGAAATAAAGCCCGACCCAGGAAAGCAATGGAACTCGGGGAAAGACCCAGTGGCCTGGACGCAAGATGCTCTCTCCACACCGTAGGTGACCCCTCATATTTGCGGGGGTTGGCGCACATCCTCCCTGCACTGCTCTCCTTCCCTGCAGGAGTGCAGGACCTTCCTCATTAATAGGAAATTATTAATTTCCAAGGCCTGTTTCACCCATTTAATATCTTCGGGTCTCTTGCCAATTTTTCCACGAGTGAGCCCTGTTCTGGGAACAGGAATGAATCCCCATTTCACTTTGCCAACCTCCAATGTCACTTGCTCATTTCATGTCTGAAGGACGCTACCGCAAACCCTTTACAGCTAAATCATTACTGATTGTACAGAGGTTACAAGTTGCTGGTAATGTAAAAAAACTCTTGGTAAATTTATTACACAGAATCTGACATTGTCCCGCATAAATCTCCATGTTCCTGGTAAATAACAGAGATTTCTGGACAATGAGAGACACCAACAAGAACTTAGGCAAGTAAATTGGATGTATGGAAGGAAGAACATCCACATCCCCTTCTGCAGAGCAGGAAAGGGAGTCCTTACCTTCACCTGGTCCAGAAAGGTAAAAACCAAAAGAAGAAAGCAGGAGAAATCCTCCTTCTTTCCCCAGACAGGCAGGGAAAAGCAGCAGCTCTGTCAGGACAAGGTGGACACCTCTTCCCAGGGACATGTTTCCTTGGACATCACCAGGAAATCATGGGCCAGCATCCCTCAGAGCCACCGCTCTGCTGTGTGCCAGAAGCTAAATATTGATCAAAAAGGTGGATTTTCCCCCAAAGGAGGCTGTGGCAAGCTGTCTCCTGGCTGGTCTACAGCTCACTCTTGGTTAGCTAGAAACAAGCATTCCTGCCCACTGGAAAAGAGTTCCCATTACTGTTTTCCTACTCTCTAGGAAAGCAAAAGCCTGACTTTCGGTGGGGATCATTAATCTCATTATTTTTAGATGACATTTCCAGGTGTGTTCTCGGAGCTCCAGGCTCACGGCGCAAGCACAGACAAGTGGACGGGTCCATTGTGCACTGATACAAGATCATTCCCCAAAATGGATGGAAGCAGACGGCAGGTAACGAGTCTGGAATCGTGGTGGTCAAAGAGGGTAAATGGAGGATACCTGGCAGTGGACATCTCCCTTCAGGGGTAGGCTATGACATCCCAAGAGCTTGCTGGCAGCTCAGCCAAGTCACTCAGGCTCAGGGCAGAGGAGCAGATGGCCAGCTCCAGCCACTACTCTGGTGGAGGGAACAAAAGGCTCCTGCTTTTTCCAGAGGGGACAATAAGCACCACCTCAGCTACTCAGAACCTCCTGCAGCACACCTGGGCTCCTCTTTATCCTGCAGCCACATGGCAGCTGAGACTCATTTCTTCCTAGCAGGGCTCCTCTGCAGCTGGAGAGCCCTGCTGGGGAGCACCCACCGGCAGTGGGGCACCACCTCTCCCTATTGTCCCACCTCCAGCTCTTCCTCACCAGGTGACAGCTCTCAGACCAGGTGAAAGCTCTCCTCTTGCTGCATCAAGAGGAGCTCCTCGGCTTTCTGAGCTGAGGAAGATCCTTCCTAATCAGGAGGAGGGGAGGCTGTGGCTGCCCCATCCCTGGAAATGTTCAAGGACAGGTTGGACAGGGCTTGGAGCAACCTGATCTAGTGGAGGGTGTCTCTGCCCGTGGTCTGAGATGATTTTCAAGGTCCTTCCTGCTCCAAACCATCCTGTGAGTCTCTGATTGGGTTGGGTTGATGGATCATGTCGTGCTCCCAACCCAAACTGCTCCACACTGTGACTGCAGCCAGGCACCCACAGGGCTGCCACCAGCACCTTCACTGTCCCCATCCATCAGCATCTCCTTCAAGCCAGCAGCTTCCACTCTCCCATAGTATTGCTCCCACTTTCCCTCCAGGAACTTCAAGCATATCCTGGTGACATCATGCTACACCCCCTTCCCCTGCCTGCCCTTTCATTTCTTTCATCAAAGTTTCTTTTCATCTCCCACCTCCTTGCTCTGGGTTGTTTTGTTCCCCTCTCGCCGCCCGCAGAGCCGAGCCACTGTGCTGGGAAGGGCTCTGCACCCAGTGTGGAGGTGGGAGCCCTCCCAGGGGGAGCAAACCCAGCGTCGGAGCAGCTCAAAGCCCCCCCTGAGCCTCACAAGCTCCCTACAAAACCCACAGAGTTACAGGAGAGCTCCGTGGGATGAGGTGCACATCTTTGTCTATCAGACGAGCACATCCCCAGAAAATGGAGACATGCAACCGCTTGTGTTTAACACGGGCTGAAAACACGGTGTTCCATCTGTGGGAGTCTCCACACCCACAGGCATGCTCAGGTCATGCCAGCACAGAGAGCAGTGATCCTGAATGCTAAAGGAAGAAACAGGGAGGAAGATGCCCCGGGCTGGATGGGCAGACAGAGCTGGAGGCACAAAGGTTATCTCCAGATTGCAGGTGCGATGCTCCCACTGGCAGGGTGTGGAGACAGTACAACACCAGAGCAACACCTGGGTGAGGGAGAAGAGAGAAACCTGAGCGGAGCAACACTTTTCACCCTCTTTGGCAGCAACAAGATCCTGCCTTCATTTCAGATTAGGTGATTTTTGTATGCGTTTGGTTTTTTCGAAGGTCACTACAACCACGCAGGTTTGTGTGTGTGTGTTTGAAGCAGAATACTGACCCTTTTTGAGGCTATTCAGTGTTACATGTAGCTCATTCTCTTCATTTATAAAATAATTTTTATTCTCAAAATAATTTGGAAAAATCTTGCAGAGCGTGGCCAAGCCCCTTCAGAGGGATAAAACAGGGTTTGCCTCAGTTTTGCTGCTCCAGCCCACCTGGCTGGCGGCCAGAGGCTGCAGCACACAGGCCAGACTGAATTGGGGATGCTGGGACAAAAATACACTTTTTCCCCATTTGCATTGAATGTTGTCATTTTGCCAGAATCCAAGCCCCCACAGTTGGTCGCAAATCATCCATCAAAGAAAGAAAAAATCCTTTGCTCCCCCGCAGCACCAGTGAGCCAGGCCAGTGCCTGCCAGAGCCTGGGAATGGGGACAATGCCACCTCCTCGAGGCCAGGCAGCACCTCGAGGCTGACACACTCCACCCCTACCTGTGCCTGCAATTTTACAAACTTCATAAATGTATGTATCAAATAATCTATTTACTTTTTTTCTAAAAAAAGAATAACCAAAAGTTGAGAGGCACAGCACAACAGACAACCTTAGCTGTGAGCCACTGATTTTTCTATGATATATTACATCCGAATCCGCCGCTGCAATGAGCAGAACGTACCAATTTGGGTAATTGGTGAGGGCCTGAGAGCACGCACGCACTGCTGATCTGCCCTAAATGTATATTTACAGTGCAGGTTGTTTGCATTTCTGATGATCTGCGACACCAGAAGTTAATCAGCTCCTCCAGTGCACGCAATCAGCTCGGCGGCGTTCTCCTCTCTGCTGTGGGGGAAGCCGCTCAGACTGTGATTTTAGAGCTGCCAAACACCATTAAACTGTTCAATGGAGCAGGGGGAGGATGCTGCCGGGACCAGGCACTGCCCAGGTGCTCCCTTGGGCCAGTGGGCAGCTGGGCAATGCAGGGAAACGTGGGAACAACACTGGGACCCAGCGCTGACCAACACTCCTGATGGGCCTGCACTGGAGGCTGGTTTCAATTTAAGCCTGAGTGCTGGCTCAACTCTTCCCACTGGATGTTAGCATTCCCATTTCCTCACCTAAAATCCACTTGAGTAATCAACTGTAAAGCTAATGACTGGGGCACCAAATCAGCAAAGTACTTGAGCACATACTGAAGTCCCATTGAAAGAAATTAGACCTAAGCAGACACTTTGCTCCAAGGTGAGGGGGCTTTGTGTAAAAAGTCACAAGAAGGCTGTTCAAAACAGGTGTAACAGCCTATGGAAGAAAACCATTCCCAGTCGAGTGGCTTCCAGGCATCCTGCTCAGCACTCACGAGGACCTGTCAGAAGCAAGGGAAACCTAGAGCTTTAGACCTGACTTTATTTTGTTGGCAGCCAAACCTGAGTAGGCTTCAGAGGACAGTCCTGGAACGTGCAGGTGGCTCCTATGTCCTAAGTGCAGGAGAGCACCTCCTGGGGTGCCCTGAGGTGGCAGCTGGGGCATGGATGAAGGGCACAGCACCCATGGGCACCCAACAGGACCAATGCAACCAGTATCTCCACACCGGGATTGCCCAGCGAGCCGCAGGCAGGCCCTGCCCAGCACTGCTCCCTGCAATGAGATCCAGCACTGGTGAGCAGCAGGCAGGCAGGGTTACAGCCCGGGGACCCCAAAAGGAGCCCCCTCCCGCCAGCAGCACTGTCCCTGCTTTTCCAAGGAAGGACTGAGTCTGCACATTCCCCCCACGGCCACGCTCCCACCCTGGCTATCCCCTCACGCCTGTTCCCCAGCAGGTTCACAGAAATCCCACATCGCACCCCCCGGCCACCTCCCAGTCACGCTCCGAGTGACGGGAAGAGCGAGGATCGGGTTTCCCTGTGCACCAGAGAACGGGAATAACGTTTGGTCCTGCCAAGGACAGCACCTCGCTCTGGCAGGTTGTGCAGGTTGTGCAGGTGACCACCTGGCACGGTGAAACCGAGCTGTAACTTGCCTTAAGTGTGGGATTTTACAGCCCCAGATGGTGTTAATGTGTGTGTATCGATATGAACATACATCAATAACCGATGTGTTCCAAGGAGACAGTTTCCCTGGAAGTTCTCCAGCAGCTGGATATCTTTATTACGGTGAGTTACTTAGGTCAAAGCCCTAACTTGCGTAAACTGGCACAGCTCTGCTGAAATCAATACCCCTACGCCAGCTCCTGCTATTTGATGAGGTGGCCCAGGATCTCTGTATTGGTTTTACTGCCTGCCTTCATCATCTGCCCAGTTCCCATCTCTTGTATTTTTTCAGCTGATTTTAATTTTGCTTGTGGAGTCCTGGGCAAAGGCTGCGAGCAAAGAGCAAACCACAAGAGCTTCAGTTGTAAGTGAGCAGTCCAGCTGGGTTCACAATCTCAGGGAGGATTTCCTCTCTTTGGTCCTCCAGCACTTGGGGATTACTCCTTGGTGTCCAGGAGATCCCCATGTCTGACATTTCCCCTTAATCCCTCTTGGTGTCCAGCTCAAGGGTCGAGCACAAGGCCAAGCTGACACAAGGAGTACCACGAGGCGTTCATGCTCTCCCACATTCACCCAGGGTGCAAAGTGCAAAGACACCCGTAAAAACCAGGAAAAAGCCTTTTCTTACAACAACCTCTTGCAGAAAGTCAAAAACAAAGTCACAGACATCTTTCACTGCAGCAGGAGGGTAGAGAGAAGACCCTGCTCGGCCTCCGCAGGGGGAGCGAAGCAGTTTACGTGCTAATCCCAGTGTGAGCAACCAGAGCTGGCACCAGACGGGGCCACTTGTCTGACTTCAGCACTTGGCAGGGAGGGACGGATGAACAAAAATATGTAGCACAGACCCTGGCTGCCCAAAGCCACGGGTCGTTTGCTGTCAGCAAACGGAGCCAGACGGAAAAATAAATACAGAGAACATCTTGAATTTGGAGAGCGGTTCCTGCGTGGCTGCAGGGCTCAGCAATGCCCCTGCCCAGGCTTTTCAGTGCCCGCAGCACGTCTGATGGTGTGGCCAAAGGCAGGGACAAAGCTGCCATCCCTCCCCCAGCTCATATGTGTCCATGCAATGCTTCCAAGCTCAGGGATTTGTTATTTCTGGGGGAAAAAAAAAACGTAAACCCGAGGACAGAGCAGAGAAGGAATGAGGGCAAAGAAGGGATTTTGGCAGGAGAGCACTGGAGGGTGATGCTGTGAAAGGGTTATGTTCCAGGGAAGGCAGCCCGATGCTCCCGTGGGACGGGCAGTGCTGTCCATGTTGACAGCCTGGATCCAGTGTCTGTCCCCACAGATGCCTTTGGAAGCACCACCTGTACATGTGCAACATCCCGACGCTCCGTGCCAGTGTGACAGGGCTGGCACGGGGAGGGAGCGAGGACGGGATGCGAGGCAGTGGGCACATCTAAATACGGCCACAGAGGTAAGGGCAGGATCATTTTAAACAGTTAAAGTTTCTTTTTAATAGATACCACAAGGGGGAAAACTTTCCAGATGGTAAAGAGCAAAACAGGTACCCTCTTTTTCCAAGGCCAGTTTTCGCAGCCGGCCGCCCTGAGGAAATGAGGCACGTTTGCAGCCAGTCCCACTCCCTACCCCACAATTTTAGAACCTATTGGTTCATTTCAGCCAGGTCAGAGTGGGGGGGATGTCTGAGGGAATTTCTGCTCCTACGCTTTGTGGGTTTCTCCACACTTCCACATTTTCTGGAGAATCATGGCACCACTTGCTCAAACACATACAATATCCTTCCAGCAAAAATACCCAGCCAAGTTCAGACTCCTATTTCAAACTGTCCCATTAGGCTTGTCCAGCTTGAACACCATGAATCTACTAGCACTTATCAGAGGTTTACCCCACCTTCCCCCCAAAAAATCGTTATAATTAACATTCCTGTGACTGGATCACACAGATATCTGCTGGAAAAAATCAAGGCAGAAGGTGGTGGTGCCTTGGTGCACTGGAAACTTCATCCAGATCCATCTTCATGACCCTGGACTTTGCATGAGGGTACACTCAGTGCCACTTAAGCAGATTGGCTCAAGGACAGCAAATTAAACAAGGCCAAGCAAATCAGCTCTGGAGAGACATGATCCTCATGTCCTTCCAAAGTGGTTGTGAGACAGGCCATTTTCTCATGTGCTCAAAAGGGAAAATGTAATATATCATTTTGCACACCTGTCCCCAACCTTTCCCAAGCATTTGCTGGCAAACCATGGTGCTGGGTGCATCTGCTCTAAAACCATCAGGGAGAACTTTCCTCTTTCCAAAAGGACAGTTCAGAGGATGGAAGGGTTTCTAGCTCCTCCTGGGGCCAGTGGGAGTTTGGCATCACCCGCAGATTCCAGCATTTTGCATTCCTGGAGTGAGGAAGGTGCGTGTCCCCGAGGGGAGTGATGCTGGGTGAAACTCCTGTGGGTCACTGAACAGAACTACTGCAGAAATCACTTCAGGATTTGGTGTCTCCTGGTCTTTTCTGAATCCCAGTTGGATTTGGGCTGGAGGGGCAGCAGCTTAGGCCAGCTCCTGTTGCAGTCCCCCAGCACAGGAGAATTAATAATTAAACACAGGCCAGGTGAGGAGCAGTGGGTCTTGAAAGCAGCTGCAATATTTCCATTTTAAAAGGCAGGAGGGCAGGAGCTGGAAGCTAAGTGCCAATTCATATCCCTTCTGCACAACAGCATTCCAAGGTGAATTATTAGGGATGAGGTGGTCATTACCATTCACATTTCCCATGATCAATGGCACATTCCAACTGCCCCAGGAATGGGGGAAGCTGCACAGGAAAACTCCAAGAACGCACACGAGTTCACCAGCAGTGAGTGAGTGGAAGAGATTCTTCCAACAGAGCTGGAAGGAGCTGCTACCCCACCACAGCACCTCTTGGGAGCCTTCAGCTGAAACCAGCTCTGAGCCTCTGAGCTCCCTCCGCTGTGACAGTGGATTTGCTCCAGCCCGAGTCAGGCAGCCCCAGGGCTGGTTACCTGCAAGCTGGGCTGGCCCTGGGAGCCCTCTGAGCCACAGAGCCCTCACAGTGTTAAGAAACCTGGTGGCTCAGCCCATCACCCTGGCATCGGGCACCTTTTACTCCGGTGTACAGGCTGCTCTTACCTCTCTGTATTCGGACACCAGGTGTCCAAAATCACAGCTGGAACCACCCTAAAGCCAATAGCTCCGAGCCCAGCGCTGCCCTTTGCACATTTAACAGCCCTGAGCAGTGCCCGCACACAAAGACAGGCAATGTCATCCTCTCGCTGCTCCCTTAACTGCTTATCGATCCCAGAGAGCCTCCGAATGGATTTCTCTGGCTAGCTATCATCCTCCCTAGCCCGGGAGATCCCCTCTATATTATAGAGCAGACGTCTCAGTTAGAGCTTTATTTACTGCGAAGGAGCAATTAAGCCATCCCGGTTCGATTTATGGCCGGCACAGATAACCCCACTCAACACAAGCCAAGGCCAGTTTAACTTTCAGATACTCATCTCTTGCCACATGCAAAAAACCAGCTTAAATTGTGCATTTTTTTATATCCCTAGCCCAAATTCAGACTTCATCTCTGATCAGTCCAGTACAAGATGCGAAATTATTCCCTTGCAGGGTGTTTAATAGATTTCCATTGTGCTCACTGCAGTCCTGAAGTCAGAGCTCAGCTCATCTGGATTTATTTTCTGAAAGCTGCATCCTGGCTGCTATCTGGGATGCTGGGGATTTAAATGGCTGGCTTCATGCTCAGGACAAGATCTAAGGAATGGCAGGAGCAAGGCACACCCATGGTGCCACTCCACTTTACTGGCACGAGGGCAGGGACACCCTGGCTGGCGATGGGGGACCCAGCTGAGCATCCTGCCCGCCTTGGCGGAGGGGCTGGAAGCCAGGACATCCCACCCAGCCCCTTCCCAGCAGGTTCCAGGGCTGCAGCAACCCTGCACACAAAACCTCTCGCTGGTCCGAGCCTGAGTTGCTATTCCAGCAGTTTGCCATGGATAATGTTCATACTTTACAGCTTTACAGAAAATCACCAAGATTGATACAGATCTGCACTTTATTAATTTTTCCAGCTACCAGCAGTGAATTAATCCAGCTGGAGACTGATTTAACCTCTCAATAATGCCCGTATTTTCCACATTGTCAGAGTCATTTCCCATTACCCACAGTGGTGTTTGGGTAGGCAGGTGGAGCACCCCGACAGAGCTGCATCGCTCCTTCCAGACGGCCGAGCCGCCGAGAGCCCACCGAGAACATGCCTGGCTGACAGGTGTCCTCTCTGGGTGAGAGTCTGTGGGGTTTGAAGAAAATCTCTTTTAACTAATTCTATGTCTTGGCAGGACAGAGCACTAAGATTGGGGTGAGGGGCAAGTGCTACTTAAGGACTTATGGAGCTGCTGCACGGCACCAGTTTTAAAACACATTATACAAGTGGCTGCTTTCGCTCTCAGAGCTGGGTTTAGGTCAGTAACAGTCTTCATTTCACATTCTCTCAACTGAGGTCTTCTGCCTTTGGACCCACAGCATGTGTGCCCAGTGTCCTGGAATGTGACCTGTCCTCACCTGCAGCACTGCCCGCACCACCTGGAGCCGTGGATGCAGGAGCCTCTGCTGCAGAGTCGTTGCACCCAGCCAGCTCTCCCGTCCTGCTGATTAGCTGGAAGTCTCTGTTCTTGGCCTCCTTGTCCCTGGCATTGAGATGCTTCCCTGGCTGATGGCCTGAGACCACTTCTGACGGCCCAGCACCTCCTCAGCTCCTCACACACTGCCCAGCACCCGGCACCCATCATCAGAGCCACGCTGCAACCCAGGGAGAGGGGTCTTGACATGCTGGTTTTGATTAATCATACACTTAGAAAAGTTCTAAATAATACATAAAGAAAGAAAAATATCAACAATGATAGCCTGGCTATTTTTGAGCTAATCCTTGCAAACAGACATGGGCTATACCCTGCGTGCCAGCCCTACTAAATCAGTGTTGCCTCCCAGCTCTGGGGCCTAATTTAAGTAAATTGGGGTTTAATCCAACCACTGTTACTGCAGTATTTGCACAGAGCACCTTGGTGATTACCCCAGAGATCTTTCCAGGCAGCCACACTCCGTGCCAGTAAACGCCGTCTCCTGCCCAGCTGCGGGTGCCACCACCCAGCACTCCTGCTTGCCAATCCCGCTTTCCCTTTTGCTTTCACTTCCCTCCCCAGCTCGTTTCCCTGTTGTCTCCCTGTGCTCCATGGCACCTGCACATTTGGGCATTTCCTGGCGCAATCGCACGTGGAAGTTCCATCCAAACCACCACACCTGGCCAGGCAGAGGGGCCTTCTCCTTTATGAGCTTCCATGTATGGTACTGACACTCACCTGAGCTAGGTGCAAAGATCAGCCTTGCCAGGACTATGTATTTCATCTCACTTCCTCCTTTTCCCATAATTGATCCTAGCCACTCCACGGAAAGAGAACCTGCAGCCGGTTTGACAGAGTCCCCGAAGGTCTTGCTTGCACCCTCACCTGCATGGGAAACTTCTGCAGCTTCTGCATCACCTGGGCAAGGAGGTAATGACAAACCCAGCAGGGATTGATGGTGTCTTGTCAGCCACTGGATTTTAGAAATATTGCAGTATCCATAGGTGAGATGGGAGCACTGGGATGGGAGGTGTGCTGGAGGCTGGGAGCACTGGGACCTCCCTGGTACCACAGACTTACCCACTTATTTGCTCTCAGAGAGTGAAAACTGGAGGGGAAAAGATGAAGTTCCTTCCTACCCCTTCAGAAAATGTCTGCATGTTATTTTAGCATCTTCCAGGCAGGACAGCATTTTTGTCTCTGCCCATGGCGGGGGGGTTGGAACCAGATGATCTTTAAGGTCCCTTCCAATCCAAACCATTCTGTGATTCATTCTATGATTTATTGTAGAGTGGCAAATTAATTTAGCAGGAAAATAAAACCATTCAGCATCTGAAATAGAGGATTATTTCCTGCAGCATTAATCGGTGGCATCAGTACCACACAATTTGTTACCGGTGGCATATTTCTGTATGGCTTCATTTCCTTAAAAGCATGGGAATTAATGAGGTGTTTGCGTTGGGAAGGGACTGGCAGGCACCGAGCAAAATGTGGGCAATCACCGGAGAGGCTTCCTGGCTGCACGGAGGCACGGAGGGTTTGCAAACCACGGTGTAAATACCACAGCTCTGCTGCCCTACAGGGATTAATCTACTCTGAGGCAGGCGTGACTCCAGCAGCCGAGCTCCTGCCCCGCTGTATTTAAGTGCAGAACAAGAGCTCACCTCACTTAGTGTACAGCAATACTGAATCATCATTATTTGTTTCTCAGTACCTGAGTTACTGAGTTACTGAGGGTGTCTTTTCCCAGAAGGAAGTCAATCAGGGAGCATCCAGCCCTGGGGTGTCGCTGGCCCTGGGATGGCCCTGGCCCCGTGAATCACAGCCCTTCTGCTGATGCCATAATTGTATTTCACCCCCCTATTTTGTGTACACTGAGGAGCTCCGGGAGGGAAAACCCCCATCCCTCAGCAGGGATCCAGCCCTGGGGAAGAGCTGCCGAGGGGACAATCTGCTGCTGGGGGTTGGTGGCTGATTGGTGCATGCTGCAGCCATTCCCAGGAAAGGGAGAGATGGGACAGGGCTTGAGGCCAAGAGGTGGAGGAGGGTGATTCTGCCGCTCAGTTCCACTCAGGTGAGACCCCACCTGCAGTGCTGTGTCCAGCTCTGGTGTCCACAACATGAAAAGGATATGGAGGGGGTCCAGTGGAAGCTGGAGCCCCTGTGCTTTGAAGCCAGGCTGGGAGAGCTGGGGATGTTCACCTGGAGAAGGGAAGGCTCCAGGGACACCTCAGAGCCCCTTCCAGGGCCTAAAGGGGCTCCAGAAGAGTTGGAGAGGGACTTTGGACAAGGGATAGAGTGACGGGACACAGGGAGTGGCTTCCCACTGCCAGAGGGCAGGGTTAGATGGGATATTGGGAAGGAATTCTTCCCAACGAGGGTGGTGAGGTCCAGGCCTCTCACGACTTAGCATTAAAATGGGTTACCCTAAAAAAACCTTCCCATGTTTTCCAGGGGTTCAGAATTTGTGATCTATTTTATACACATGCATTATAGATTTATATAAACTTGACCTTTTGAGAGCTGCCCTGTGCACTTGCTGAGTGTTACATATAAACTGAGTATGAAATATTTCAACCAACAGCTTCCAGATGATGTGTGGGTAAAATTCAGGGCTGGGGAAAGGAGAAGAAAGGAGAGGCAGCCTCAGAAAGTCATGTGCTACAGAGAAATGTGCCTCTAACCTCAGCTCTGCAGCTCTGCAGCCTCAGACCTCGGTCCTTGCTCTCCAAGACTTGGGCAGGGGCTCAGGTGGCCTCATCAAGGTGTGCTGAGATCCCTGAGGACAAAAAAAAAAGGTGCAATGGTGACTTCAGCTGCCAAAGTCCTAAATAACTAAACGCTTTGGGGGCTGGTCAGAAAACAGCAGAAAAGTTCTAGGGATTAGGAAAAAAAGTCTCCTGTTTGGTATTTTCTCATGGAGCGTGTATAAAAGACCTTTCCTAGAGGTAACTGGGTAACTCCACCATCAAACCCCCACTAAAGCAGGGCAGAGGCAGCTCGAATCCCTGGGTCAGAGCTGGTGGCTGTGGCAGCGAATCTCCCACCGCAGGCATTGCAGTGTTAACATTTAAAAAATCACGAGACCTCAAATGTCCCAACGCTAAGTCTCATGACCTTTAAGTCAACTAGATTCAGGTTTCTTTTTCTTTGACTCTTGCTGCACTTTTGGGATGGAAATAAAAGACCTTTTTAAGTTTAGGGAATGTTGCAGGGAGCCTCCACCACCCATTTCTTCCCACATTTGCGTTCCTGGTCCCCTAAACTCAATTCTTCATTTATTTTCAAGCAGTTCTTTTTCATGTTGCCACATTTTGATAATCCTTGCTTTTAAGGCAATTCTTGATGCATTTTTAGGCTCAGATTAAATGAGTCTCCCTTTGAAGCTCACTCTGACCCAAACCAGCATTAAGGAAGTCCTGAGGTTTGTCCAGGTTGACTCACAAGGAGTTAGGAGTGGCCTTATGCATTTATAGGTTACATGGAAAGCCAAGGACTGAAATTCAAAGACTGAATATTAGAAAATTCCCCAATTCCGAGGTCCTAAAGCACAGCCCCATGCTGTGCCGCGTCTCTGGGCACACAATACCCCAGCAGTCCTCATTCAATCCTCCTGACACGTTTCTGCCTTTGATAACGCACTCCCCTGAAGAACCAAACCCCAGCTCAGAGAAAGCCATGCCTTGGGCTGCCTTCCTTTGGTTGGCTCAAATCGAAAATGTAGAGTCAGGTGTTTGTCAGCTGCTCTACAGTGCTGAAAAAAGCCCTCTCCTGCTTTTCCTCCGCGTTGCCAAGGTGTGTACTTCAGATAAAGGTCCCGTTTCTGGGCGAGGCGCTCTCTGCCGCTCCCAAGAGCGAGAGGACAGGCTCTGCTCCCGCTCTCCCCCATCCTCACCACCATCCCAAGGTGCCTCATTGCTCCCGGCCCTTGGCGTTACCTGCTGCCACGAGCAGGCAGAGACCCCTCACACCGCCTCTCTGGACTGCGAACAGGGGCAGAAACCCCCCAGATCCGCTGCCCACGTTCAGCAGCCCCCGCTCCGCTCCTCGCTGCCCTGCCGGCCGCTCCCCACGGCCCCGGGGCCGATGGAGCCGCAGGCACGGGGACGAGGGACATCGGCTCAGCCTGGAACAGCCACCCAGCTCGGCCGGCGGCTCTGTTTGCACCTACAGATAAATATACATGAGGCAGAGCCGAAAAGCCGGAGTCAGCTCCTCTGCGGGCCCTGCGGCTCCGGTTACGGCGCTGCCCGCGCCCCGTGGCACGGCCGCTCCCTGGGGCAGCCGCCAGCCTGGCACGGCACGGAGCAGATGGTCAGAGCCGCTTGGCCCGCGGCCGCCGCCAGCCCCCGGCTTCTCGCCTCACACGATGCTCGCCGAGGCCACCTGGGCCTCCCGCGCACCTGCGGGCCGGGCAGGACACCGAGCCACCGGCGGCAAAGCCGGAGCAGTTGCTGGCGTGGCGGGGTCAGCACTGAACGGCCCCCAAAACCACCGCGCCCCTCCCAGCATCACCATCTGCTGTGGAGGATCCTGCTCTCGCTCCAGTGTGAGCAACAGATTGGGGTAGCCGTGGGCAGAATTTGGCAGGAAAAGCACCCTTAAGTAAAGCTGGATGGCGGAGGGACCTCAGCGCCTCGGGCAAATCCTCAAAAGCCGCAATTACCCGGTAAGGACCTGCCTGTGTGGCCGTTGTTGGTGCAGGTTCGTCCTGCTGCCCACAGCTCCCAGGAAGGATCCGCTGCCCCTTTCGCTCCTCCGACAAGGGCACAAGGAGCAGAAGGGGCACAGCAGGATACGTGTCCTGGGCTGCAGGAGGAGCAGAGAAGGGGTGGCAATGGCAGGAAGCCGGTCCTGTGCCGGGCCACCACCCCGTGGGCTGGGGACGCGGGCAGGAGTCAGAGCCTGCAGCCGGGCTGCGGGGAGAGAAGCCGTGAGCCGGGACGGGCCCCGTGCATCGCTTGGTGCTTCCCTGCCCTCCCCGTTAGGGGCTTTGCACCCGCGCCAGTGAACTGGGAGGGTTTTGGCCAAGAGCAGTGGCCACTGTGGGCAATGGCACGAGAGCCCCCGTGGCAGGGGCCCAGCGGGGGCTTGGGGGTGCATCGGGGTGCGCCGGGGAGATACCGCAGCGCCAACACAGCCCCGAGCACGTGAGAGCCAAAGGGATCCAAACTCCGCTCCAGGACCCCGGGCAGCGAGCACGGCCATAAAGAGCAGGACAGCAGCGCTCCAACTTCCTGGCACTCGGGGAATCTTCCTGGATCGCGTTACTTTCATGTGTCCTTGGCTCATCTCTGTACAGTTGAAAAACACTGTAAGGGGAGCCCGTTAAATGGGACAGCTGAGGTCGAGAAGCAAAACCCAGGGAACCAATTCCTGCTAAACTGGAGACCTGTTGCTTTCACCAAAGCGGGCAGTCTGAAGTCAAAGCCCAGCTTTCCCGAGAGGCCCCTCCAGGCAGGGCAGCAGGACCGCGCTGCTCCCAGGCTGCTCCACCACACGGTCCCGAGGAACTGCCGGTTCTGCTGTCGGTGGGATGGTGGTGGAGTCACCGTCCCTGTTCAAGGAACAGCTGAAGGTGGCACTCGGTGCTCTGGGCTGGTTGACAAGGTGGGGATCGGGCAGAGGTTGGATTCGATGATCCTGAAGGTCTTTTCCAAGCTAAATGATCCTGTAATTTTGCCACTTTGGGTCAAGAATGGAACCAGAAGGCAGGCAGGCATTAAGGGTGCTGGCTGGGTGCTGCCGCCACGCTGGCACGGCTGAGGACAGCGCTGTCACTGCAGCGACACTCAGCATTTACTCGGCTGGCGCTGCGTGTCCCGACCTGCGCTGCGCTAGCGCGGAAGGTTCCCTGCCCCGGGGGATGTTCCCAGGCACTGCCACGACACAAATAAATAACAACAACAATGCTCCGAGGGTGGCGGGGGGGCTGTCATCTGACCCAGCGCCACCGACGGAGAGAGCAGAGAGCTGGTGCCTGTGATTGCCCCCTGCACCGTGAATGCGCTGGCATTTGGTCACAGCGCGAAGGGCTGGCAGGAGGGATGCTCGGAGGGGAGCGGCCGCGGTGACAGAGCGGAGCTGTGCTGGCACCAGCAGCCACACGACTCCAGGCTTTGCTGGTGTGACCGAACACCAAACGCGCCAAGCACAGACCCCACACCCAACGCCCAGGAGCTCTTCTCTTGCCTTTTTTATGGCTGCTTATTTAAGGAGTACTTCGAGAGCAATGAGGGTGCTTTGCCTCTCCAGGGTATTCCCTCACTGAACGAGGACTGGTGCTCATTTCCTTGGCTCTTTGGGGTTGGGTTTCTTTAGCTTGAGTTAGCCTAGAGCAGAGAAGGACACAGATCAGGAGGGCAAGACATGCCCTCAGCCCAAAGGCACCAGCTCCAAACGCGGCCCTGAGCCACGGGCAGGGAGGAGGAAGAAGCAGCCCCCATGTGCATGTCACCAATGGATGTCCCCTTGTCACCCTTCAGTTAACCGGTGGAAGAAGCAAGACACAGATTTGAGGGAGAACCACTCCCTGGCAGGTCTGCAGCTCGGTCCCTCAAGACCTGAGAACTGACAGTCGTGTTTTCCTTGCAGGCTCTGCCCGGGCTGTGCGAGTGAGGAGGACAATAAAGCCAACGACCTCAGTAAGTGAGTTGTGAGACCAGCACTGGTGTGACAGACCAGGTGACACTGGCACTTAAAAATGTGACCTTAAGTACAGCACCCTGGGGTTTGTGGAGGACATGGCCTTACCCCTTTTGCTTTTCCACTTTTCAGGGATCTTGGGAAAAACAAAAAGAGCTGATCCTACCAGTCAGGAGGGATACACTCCAAGTGCTGGTGTATCAGGATGCAATACCAAATTACCACTGGCACCACCCCAGCTCCCCAACGTCCAGGGAAGTAATAAATTTTCATAGAATCAGGGAATGGTTTGTGTTGCCATGGGCAGGGACACCTTCCACTAGACCACTGTCCAACCTGGCTTTGAACACTTCCAGCGATGGAACAGCCACAGCCTCTCTGAGCAACCAGTTCCATGAAGTTATAAAATATTTCTAGAAAGATGGAAAAGAACCAAATGCCAGGCTCTGCTGGGCACCGTGGCAAACCTGGGACTTCTGTGGGCAGTCTGAAGGAGCCAGGGAGAGAAGGGCAAAGCAGAGCATCACTCCTGGGGTAACAGCCATGCACACTCCTGCCCGGAGGCTGAGCCCTTCACATTCCCAAGAGGAATGCTGAGGGAACAGCACTGTCCTTGCAGCTGCCTCAATGACAGGAATAATGTGCTGCAGAGCTAAGGGGGACAATGGGACGATGATAATGAAAGTACAGGAGTGAAAATTCATTACTGGAGATGTTCGGGAGCCATCCTGAGGGATCCCCTTAGGCTTCCTGGGCTGCTTTAACCCTTTGGGCGCGGCTCCGGTGCTCAGGCCGATGTGCTGTGCTGCCGACTGTGCTTTCCTCCTCTTTTTCTCCCATTTCTTTATGAAAGCAAAGCTCTCTTTCTCCACACAGAGCGTCGTGCACGTCACAGACCCTCTGTGCCCTTCGGCACTCAGCTTCCTGGGGCTGTGCATGCAGAGCAAGAAGCATAATGGGGTTTCTGGGCAGCTGCTCCAGGAAAGAGTCCAATAATATTTTCTCCTGTTCCCGGCAGCTCACATGGAGATGGGAGCAGCGACTGGACAAGACAGCCAGCCCAGCTCCACAGGTGAGCTCATTCCCTCCCACGGGGAGAAGCCTTCCCCGGCTGCTCTCGGGCCTCCTGGAGCAGAAGGAATCTATTTCAGCGCCGTTAATGTTGCTTAGGATGCCCCAGCGTCCTGCCAGGTTTCTGGGAAGTTAGAGATGCCCATCAGGCATCTCCATGGCAACTCTGGGATGCTGATCCCAGCCGGGCGCAGTGTCCATGTCGGAACAGCAGGCTGCCAGGTTCATCTTCCCCGGGCTTTTGGGAGGGCAGAAGGAACTGAGAGGGGCTCTGGTTCCTCTTGATGCACTCCCAGGCTGCTGGAGGAGCAGCACATCAGACACCTGGGGGCTTTGACCTGTGGAACGAGCCAAATGGTTCTTCCCAGCTGGTGGCAGAAGTCCTGGCAAAGGTATTTTTGGCAGGTTTTTTTGGAAGGTATTGGTACCTGGTAAAAGAGTTTTTGGAAGGTTTGGCGGGTGCAAAATGATTTGGTGATTTGGGCTTCTCCCGCAGCCTGGAGGTGCAAGCAGCCCATACCTGGTGGGAGTTTCATACTCCAGCCCATGTCAAACACCCCAGCATCCCCATGGCAGGGCAGCAGGAGTACAGGGCACCACTGTGGTGTTGGGATTTTGGGTGGGAATGGCAGCAACAGCCAAGCTGAGAGAAGGTGTGGCCCTCAAGGAAGGCAGGAGATGCAGAAAAGGACGATGTCATCCATATCCCCAGGGCCTTAGCCCAAAAAAATGAGTTTATGTGCGGAAGAAATAGTCCAGCCTGCCTGGGGACACATTCTTCCTGCCAGCCAGCTTGACATGTTGTGAGGGACACAACAGATCTCCTTCATGTCACTCTGGTCCTGAGAACACTCAGAGTCAGCAGCACTCCAGGTCCAAGGATGTCCAAGGGCAGCAAAGCCCAGCCTGACTCACCCTGAATTAAATACATCCATCCCCTTTTGGCATTGCCACACCTCATCCCGTCCTGACAAGCACCAAATTCTTCACTCAGGAGCACCTGAGATGGTGTTTTGGTAGCCACAGGTCAGAGAGGTGCCCACAGGAACACCAGGGGTACTCGTCCAAACAGAAGCCTTGCAGCAAATTCCAGCTGTTGAACTCTTCCTCCTGACACTGCAGAAAATCTGGATAGAGCTTCTCAAAATCAAGAGCCAGTTACCTCTACACTTCTCCGAGGCAGTGGTGAACTTGTTTCTATTGCCAGCATTGTGTCCTCAGCTCATCCAATAGCTCAGGTGTCCACAATCACCACAAGAGCATCCAGCTCCCTCCACAGCACCCTGGCACGTCGGACTGAGAAGAAATAACCCCAGCGAGGGCTGTTCCATGACCTTGCCCTCGAATGACCACTCAGGTCCTTTAGCTCTAGCCCAGGCAAACACAAGCAGGGAGCCTGTCCTCCTGCAGGCCAAGCTCCCGAGGAACAGCAGCCCCACTCTTAGGGAGTCTCAGGAAGGAAGGGCTGGAGGTTCAGCCCCCCAGGGTCACCCCAGAAGGGTTGGTTCCTACCATGTCCCCTTTCCTTCAAACACCACAACTCATGCTGAGCTCCAGGTATTTTTTCCAAACTTGCCTTCCATTTACCTTTGCCATTGTATTAGAGAACACCAGGCTGGCTGGGCAGTCGAGATAACTCCTTTGTCTACTGGGTCACCAAGAAGGGCTTTGCTCATCCCTGCAGCAGAGAGATGTTGATAAAATGCAAAAAAAGTACTTTCTGCATCTCCCAGGATATGCCATGCTGCTTGTTTAATTAGAAGGGGCAAGGCTCTCTCTTGAATAAACCAGAAATAGCCTTCCAGGGAAAAAATAACCCTGCCTGGGTATTCTGGGGAATTCTTGGAAAAAACAGGTATAAAATCTCCCCCAGTCTTGCACAGTACAAGAGCCAGAATCTTGGAGGAGGAGTATGTCCAGAAAGCCAGTCTGCTATGGGGGAGAAGCCTCCTTCACCTTTAATGCTGGTGAAAGCAAACAGAGTGTGTTTTCCTCTCCCCCTTCATTTCTTCTCCTGTGTGTCTTCACCTGCCCATCTCAGATGCATTTGGTGCCAGGGGGCAGCTTTGGGGGGAGTTCTTGACAATAGAGCACATGCCCAAGGGCACAGCCAACGGATAATTCGGGTTACGAGGGCACCTTAACAAAGGATCCCCAAACCCTCTGCAGGGTCACCCAGGCCCCCACTGCCTTCAAAGGATGAGTTATTTGAAGCTTATACAAGGATTAATGTCTAATGGCTGCGTGCAGCTCCACCAGGACCACTCTCCTCATCCAGAAGGGCCAGCAGCAAACCCCAAGCCAAGCAGCAGGCTCAAGGTCGATGATCCATGCTCGGACAGACGAGCCAGGATAGCTCTGGAGAGCCTGGCAGCCTTGGGTGGCCCAAGTCCTGCCAGCAGCCCCCTCCTTCCTCCCTGCTCCGGCGGTGCTGGGGACAGAGGCGCTGCCTCCGGTGCCCGGTGCAGCTGCCAGGGAAGGAGGAGCTCCGGGCCAGCGCCACCCGGGGTGCCCGAGGACACACGGCCACTCCTGCAGGTCTCTGCCCCGGGGCGTCCGCTTGGTATTCTTTGCTTTTAAGGAACCGTAGCAAAACATCTGCTGGATCCCCAGGTGCTGAGAGCTTGTTCTTGCAGGAACAAAGAGCAGCAATGGTCACAGCAATGTCTTTTGCCACTGAAAAAAGGGAGACTAGAAAAAACCAGCAGAAGTATTTGCAGTTCTCTCTCGGAGCACGGAGCTGTGACACACGCCGAGCTCCTCACACGGCTGCTCCCACACCTCTGTGCAGGCAGGCTGTCCCCAGCTTCCTCAAGGAAGGAGTGCTGGGCCCTGTTAAGAGCCAGGGAGCAGCCAGGCTTGCCTTTTATCCCCAGCAATCCCACTCGGGAGGCAGGACCTCCTGCCAGAGCGCCCACCTGCAGACAGGTATTTCCCCGCGGGAGGCAGAATTCGCCTCCAAAGCATCGCTCCCGCGGTGCCTCCAGGGGTCAGTTCTGAACCAGCCCTCATTGTCTCCCTGACATCTGAACACGTCCTTGACCTCTCTGGCAGGGCTGCCCCTGCCATCAGTTCGCTTGTGTGGATAGCAGGAAACTGAATACACGGGCTTATAGTTCAGTGGAAAGTTCTGCTGCCGTCTTAAATCATAAAGCACAGCTGCTGACACAGCAGAACTGCAGAGTGAGGTATCTGAGCAGCCTGAAAACGCCGGCAGGAGAATGAGGGCAGCTCTGTCGCAGGGAGGGAGAAAGGACAGGGAGGCCAGGAGAGCAGATTAAAGCTCACCAGCGTGCAGCTGCATCGTGTTATCCACCACGGATGCGTCCCAGCCCTCCACAGTTCATTTGCAGTTGGGGGAGGAAACGGGAGCTGGGATTCAATGTCTGCAAATGCAAAGTAATGGCTGGGAAAAAAAAAAACAAACCCCAGGCTTCAAATATATCTGCAAACACACGCACGATAACGAGCTCTGAATGAGACATCCTGAGGAGGAGAGGGATCTGGGGAGTCTGGGTGGAGAGAGTGGTGAAAGCACCCAGCTCCTGGGTGCTGAACAAAGCCAGCCTGGGGCTGGGAAGGCTTGGGCAGGGAGGGCGTGGGGGACAGGACAGGAGCCACCAGCACAGCTGCACGTGGAGCATGGCTGGCCTCGGCCTCCCCTCCCCAAAGGGACACAGCAGAGCTTACAGGGCTCAGAGGAGGAGCAGCAACAGAGAACAACTCCTGCAGGAAGGCTCCACAGCTCGGAGGGGACACTGGAACTGCTTCACGGCCAGCACAGGCGGCAAAACAAGGGACACTGCTGTGACACAGGGAGCACCGAATGAAAGGCAGAAGTTTCAAAGCAATGAGTATCAACCATCGACCAAAGGGGTCATCAGGATGTGTCAGCTCCAGATTACATTAAAGGGGTTCAGCTTTAGGTGACTTTGGTGTTGCCTCCAATGGGGTTACAGGCCCAGCCTTTCTCTCCAGATGGTGGAGAAGACCCTGAAACACCAGGGTGTAATGTGTGCCCCAGGGTGGAGGGCCAGAGCAGGTCACCACACCAAGGAGAAGGGCAGCCCTGGCACTTTTTCCAATGCAGGCATCTACAACAGTCTTGGAAAAACCTTTGGACACCCTCAACCATGGCCCTGGAAGGACCGAGGCTCCCAGCAGCCTCCCTTCGACAAGCAGAGGTGGAATATCTTCCTAAAACACCTTCTGCTGGAGCCTTTATGGGCCTTTGTGAAGGCAAAACACCTGCACAAGAGTCAGAACCCTTTCCCAGGAACGCAGCCTCCAATTTCCCTTTCCACCCAATGGGATTCAAGTAACCTAATTCTTGCTCTACTTTCGTACGCTCCCTCTCTCCCCCAGATCCCCCCCGGAGAAGCACCAGCCATGTGGTAAATACATGTAATCGTGGCACTCTGATAGCAGCTCTTGCTCTCTGGCCATTAATTCTTCTCCCTGGGACCTCAGTGAACATTTGAAATCCTGCAGCAAATCCAACAAGCTGCCTTTGTGTGAAAATCGACATGGCATTAAAAGGCCTTCTCCTTTCCCTCCTCAAAATGCAAATTTTTTTAGCTTCAAAAATATCCTGGCCCATGGACAGATGTTGCTGGTCATGTCCTTATCTCAGGCCAGTGAGGAGGTTCCTTTTTTCCATGGAAAACTCATGGAGCAGGAGGGCTCACTGCTGCATGGGAGGCAGCAGCACCCACCTCAGGCACAGCCTCCGCCTTCCTCATGGCACGCACTGCAAATCACCATCAGAAACCTTCCCTTTCCCCTCTCCAGGAAAAAATACAGCCTAAACCAGAAGAAAGGAAAATGCAAAAGAGCCTTTCAAACCCAACCACCTTCTCCCTGAAGACTGGCGTTTCTCAGCAAGCAGGAGCTCCCTGTAGGTGCTTGCAGTGTGCTGGAAACACCTTGTGGCAGACTCGGGTGAGGCTGGCGCAGGAGGGAAGCAGGGGTTGCTCAGCCCCCGGGCTGGGAGCAGCCACCTCATCACCGGGAGAGAGAAAAGGAGGCTCTAGTGGTTGTTACAGCCCGGCTGGAAGGGCAGCACCAGCAGCTCCCGAGGCAGCAACTTCCACCTGCTCGGCTGCCAGGGAAGAAACGTCTCAGCTCAACATCAGCTGGTGCCACCAGAGTGCCCACACCGAGCTCAGCTCAGCTCCCCAGCACGGCCTGGGCTGCACCACTGGGACTGGCTCCTACCAACGTCCCCAGATGGAAGCCATCACATCTCCTCTTTGGAGCTGGAGAGGAGCGAGGACAAGAGCAGAGCTGGAGGAGCAGCGAGGCCGGGACACGCAGGGAAATCCCTGGGGATGGGAGGCAGGAGCAGCGTGAGGAGGGAGGGAGCAGATTTTGGTGGAGGATCTGGGCGACACCAGGCTTAGGATTCATCTGTGCCAATGAATAGTTCAGGAGAGCAGACTGTCCCACCTGGGGTGTGGGGGAGAAGGGAGGGCAGGGACAAGGGCTGCACCCCAGGCGAGCGGCCGGGGAGGAAAGGGTGCTCGGGAGCGGGCAGGAGCCGCGGGGCTCGGTGACAGGTGACAGGGGGGTGCTAAAGGCCAACGGGCAGATGGTGAAACTGGGATTAGAAAGTCACTCCAGCCATAAATCTCGGGGACCTGAAATGGAGATGGGCAAGCCCCAGATGGCTTGGAAAGTCTGCTTGGCGGAGCCCAGCGCGGCTCAGCGTGCATCTGGCCCTCCTTCCTCCTCCTCCTTCCTCCTCCTCCTCACCAGGTTTAACCACCTCCAGCCAGCTCCTCACAGCCAGAGCTGAACCAGGGACCCCTGAAACAAAGATCTCTCTAATGCATGAACCAAAGAGCAAAACCTGGACCCCAACAACACCATCATCCATCCTGGCATGGGACTCTCGCCGCGTTTCTGGGGGTCACAGGCACATCCCGTCCCTGGTGCTCCCCTCTTGGCAGGGATGCTGTGGCACCATCCAGGGGGGCACGGGGGGATCAGGACCGTGCCATGGTGCACCAGCAGAGCTGGATGGATGCAGGTTCCCTGTGGCCACACACGCTATTTCTGGATGTGCTGAGGAGCTGCTTAGGGCTGGATTTGCAGGCGAGCACGGGGGCGTATCAGCTGTCCGTGCTCTGGAAGGGGCTCAGGAACAGAAAAGGGGCAGGAGATTGGGAGGGGACAGGATTTATATAGAGATCCACGGGAAAGCCCGTGTCTCCAAACACAGTAACCTAACACCAGGTAGTAGTACCAGCGCTTGCCCGTGGATCCAGGACAACAAATTTCCCCACCTGCAGGCAGAAGAGCCCAGTGCTCTCACACTCCTGCCTGAAAAGCACCAGCAACACCCACAAAGGGCACCCTGCCCGTGCCACGCTCCCGAACCCCCTCTCTGCCAGCGGGTGCCTCCCACAACCTTTCCCAAGGCTGCCGGAGAGCCCTTCAGCCCACAGGTGCTGCCGCTCCCCCGGGACCCCCGGCCAAGGCGGGGGCTGGCAGCGCGGCCGGGACAGGGGCCAGTGGTAAAATTAGACCGCGTGTCCCTGCCAGCCCCTTCTGCGAGCTGCAGGGACCAGCTGAGCCCGTCTAACCCGCACTGTAACCCTTCATGTCCCCCGTTTTGTGGGCTGGGACAATTACTAGAAAGCCAGGGATTTGCAGGGCTTTCCTTTTTGGTCAGCCGTCTCCAGCTGCCCCAGAGAGCCGGGCTCGCGGGCTGATGGGGCAGAGAGGTGGGGTTTTTGGATCCTTTGGGACAGTCGGGATTGCAGCCTGCAATTCCCTCCTCTGCTGTCCCTTTCCACGCCAGGCAGTCCTGCAGAGACCGATCCTCCCCGCTTCAAAGGTTCGTGTCCCCTTTCCAGCCCCTTCTCCCCACCGCCGCCCTCCTCCTGCAGCAGTTATCGTTATTATTTACGCTCCTAAGCATCCTTTGATTTCTGCCGGGGGGCAAGATCCAAAGAGAAAGCCTTTTAAGGATTTGTGCCAGCGTCGGGAAGCGAATTCCCCCCAGCGAACAGTGGTGCTGGGGGATTTGAGTGTAGACAAGTGCTTAAANGGGGGGGGGGAGCCGGGGGCACGCTCTGAAACCAGACCCCCCCGCCCCAAACGCAGCTCCTTCCTCTGCTTTAGGAAACGGATCCCTCCTGCGATTTCCTTTCAAAGGTGACTTGTAACCTCTTCATTAGGGTCGGCTTTGGCAGAGCCCGGATGGTGCAGCTGGCAGGGCCGGGGCTGCGCGGGGCGGGAGCGCGCTCGCCGTGCCAAGGCTGGGCAGCACTCGCGGCCGCTCGGCGCAGCGGCGGCAGCACCGGCGCCCCGGCCGTGCGCTGATGGGTACCATGGACTTTAAGACAGATCCCAGTGCAGTCACCATCAATCTGCTGCTTATTGTGCGCCCCGAGGAGGCAGCGAGCAAGGAGAAGGGGCAGCGAGAGGGGCAGACGGAAAGCGGCCGAGGCGCAGGTAACACCGCGCCCGCATCGGGCGAGGGAGGGCAGGGCTGCAGCTGCGCACGGAGAAGAGGAGCAGCAGTTTTGGAGCAGGGTTTGGGCTTCCCCTCCTCTTTCTCCTCTTTGCACACGTGCTGCCGAACTCCAAAATGCCAAGTTTTTTGTAGGAGCGCAGCGTGTCCCCGCTGGTGCAGCAGCGCCTGGCGGGAGCCGCGCCCTGTCCCGCCGCAGCGCACCCCGGGCGCAGGAGCGGGGACCCGCGGGGACATCAACGCCAGCGCTGTGTTTGCACCGTGCCGTGTCCTGCGCCGGCCCCGAGGTGCCCCCACGGGCTCTCCGGGCTGTGCAAGGGGAGCGGGGAGAGGACTAGGCAGTTTCACCCCACACCGGCGCCCACTGCCCCGGAGTACAGGAGCAGAACTGTTTTGTTTGCAGCGTGCCCGGGCTTTGTTTCCGAGGATCACTGTCCTGAGCCATTTATAGCTACAGTTTGGGACAGTGTCCCTGGCCCTGCTCCCTGTCCTGCAGAGGGTCTTCCAAAACGCTACGGCTGTGCTCTGCAACTGCAAGGGGAGCCTCCCTGCAGAAGTAACGGGAGGAGAACGAGTATTCCTGCTCTAAAACCTGGGAGAGAAGCTGAACTTTCAGACAACCAGTCCCAGGCTAACAGCTGTAGGCAGAGCTATCACAGAGTTGTGTCCATGCTCCATCAAGCACGGCATCCAGCACCTGCTCAAATAAGAGCAAATCCTACCAAAGCAGCTTAGACCCGGACTATTGCACCTCCTGCCCCCTGGTATTTCATACTTCAGCAACAGGAACTGCAGCCAAGGCTGCAGACGAGACAGAAGGTGGATCCTGATGACACCTGGCTTCAGCTGGGACAATGGGTTGCATGAAAGGGTTCAGGGTGCTCGGCCTTCGGGCAGTGCCAGCACTTCAGTCCAGGAGGACCCTGCCAATTTCCTGTTTGTATCTTGCAGGTTCGGAGGGTGATGGCAATGGAAACAGCAGATCGCAGCCACCCCAGGGCACAGACCTCCACGGTACGTCCCCCTGTCCCTCTGTGAGAAACCAGCCCCAGGGCACAGCCCAAAGCTCCAAGCTGTGCCTCTCGAGCACAAACGTGCTTCACATAACCCATCCCTCTCCGGTGCTTTCGGGGCTCCAGCGGAGGCACGCGGAGGGCCCTGGGAAGCCTCCAGTGCTCTCGGTGCCCGTGGGCAGCAGGATGCACAGGGGTGGCACTGCCGAGCCCCCGCACATCCATCTGCGGTGATTCTCCTGCCACGGAGCTCGGTCGGATTACAGGCGCACGGAGCTCTTACATTTCACAGCCAGCTGATGGCAGGGGAAATTCAGTGCCCCCAATTGCTCAGGTTGCAGCCAGCGCTTCCAGAGACTTCCCCAGCACTCACACAGCTTAAAGTAGGGTCTGGGGGATGCGAAGAACCTTTTCAACCATCTCTCCACCAGTCCTTTCTTCATCTCTCCCCTCAGAGACTGAGCACAAGGCAGGTGGGATTGCTGACCAGGAATGATGTGGCTGCTGGTTCTCAGTGTTCCGCTGCCGATTCCCAGCCTTCTGCCCTAAAACAGTTGAGGAGGAACATCTGAGGAGGTGACCCCAGAACTCTGGAGCCGCTCCCAGGGCAGGGACTCAGACCATCCCACTTGCTTTCCTGGCAGTTTAAGCCAACCATGGCTTAGCAGAGAAAGGCAGGGGCAAAGGTAGAGCAAGACACAAATAATTCTCATGGTACCAGACAGTGGATTTTAGCTACACCAGGGAGGAACTTTGCTTCCACAGGTCAAGCAATAGCAGCGTGCAAAAGCCACGGCTGCTCCCAGCAGGATGCTTGGCAGGAGCCCTGATCCAAGTCCCTCTGTAATCAGTGGTGGCTGGAGGCTGCTCACAGTCTGGGAGCAAACGATGTTTCATGGCAAGGCACTACTTCGGGGCTTTTTTACAAAGCAGACAACAAAAGCCTCCACTCCAGGAAGCAGATAAATATCCTGCACTCTCTCCGTCTGTCATGCTCAAGAGGTTCTGCAACCGGAGCTGCAGAGTCAGCCTCCTCTACGAGTGAGTAAGAGGCTGGTATTGATCATTTCCCACCCTGAATTACTGGCAGGGGTGTTTAGCATGCACATGGGAATCCTTCCCTTGCAGCTCTACCTTAGGCACAATTTAAACCCCTGGGACGGGGGAATTCAGACACCAGAGGAGCAGGCAGAGCTTTGGCTCCCCTGGCACCATAAGGGTTAACGAATTCCCCTTTCACCAGCCGTGTTAGTGTCCTGGTGAGGCCTCTGACACCCTGGTGCTGCCACAGTATTTTCACACTTATATAATCCCCAGCCCCACTGAGGCAAAGGGGCTGTGGCCCCACTCCACAAGGTCCCGTCGCTCTGGGGACTGATCCTTGTCGCGGCCACATGGCACCACTGGACTCAGATCCATGGCCCATAGCTGTGAGACCCAGGTTCCTCCCTGGTTCTGGTGGGATGGGGATCCCAAGACACTTTGAAAAAGCTTGAGAGATCACCCAGGCCAGCACCCACCAGAGCCCGGAGGGAGGGCTCGCTGTGCCCCGGCATTTGCTCCCTGCCTGGGGCACGATTTGTGCCGCTGCCACCTGTGTGCGCCCTGGGCACTCATGTGCTGCCCACACCTCCCTCTGCCCCGAGGGCTCCAGGGCCAAGACAGCCAGGCTCTCCCAGAGGGAAGGGCTGAGGATGAGGATGAGTTGCTGACAACCACACCGAAGTTCCCACTTCGCCTCCAAGCCCCCAGCACTGCCCTTCTCTCCCGCCCACCTCTCCAAACACTCCCTGCTGGTTCTCAGTGTTCCGCTGCCGATTCCCAGCCTTCTGCCCTAAAACAGTTGAGGAGGAACATCTGAGGAGGTGACCCCAGAACTCTGGAGCAGCTCCCAGGGCAGGGACTCAGCCCACCCCACTCAGAGAAAGCTCCGGGCACCCCCGCCCTCAGCAGCAGCAGGCTGGGCTGGAGCGTCCCTCTGGAGAGGGCTCAGGCACCTCGGACCAGATCTTTGCATCTGAAGAATAGGGTTGAGCTCCCTGAGTCGTTCCTTCGCTCCCTGCTGAGCACGGCTGGTTTAACCCCATCCCTGCTGAGCCGGTTCCCTCTGTGCCCCCAGGCCGGCGCGGCCCCGCGGATCCCCGTGAGCAGACTCCACCCAGCACTTCGGGCCCCAACAAAGGTGAGTGGTGACCCCAGAGACAGAGCAGGGCTTCACTGAGCTCCCAACAAGATTTTTCTCCAATAAAATAACCTCAGAACATCCCAAAAGAGAGAAAATATCCCACCCTGGGACCGCTGGCCCTCAAAGCACTTGCTGGCCAAGGACTTGTCTGGCCCAAAACACAAGGAGAACTGCAAGTGCTTCTCTGGGCTTGGAGCAACCTGGTCTAGGGGCAGGGAGTTGGAACAAGAGGATCTTTAAGGTCCCTTCCAACCCAAACCATTCTATGATTCTTTTTGAAGGACATCTTGATCAGGAATAGTTAAATAAAAAAATCATGAAAGCACCAGCAGCCCTTTCATACAACCAGTTTTTAAAGCAATGTTATAGCACGTTGAAAAATTCCTGTGGAATTGCATTTTTCATTTGTTAAATGCCTTTTAAACTCATCAGCAGAACGCATTCATCACCAGTAAGTTTGTTTCTTGAAAACAAAGAACTTTAATTTATGGGGGAAAACGTAGAAAGTGAAAGTTGGGGAGAAAACCCACAAAAAAGCAAGGTAAAAATAATCTTGAACAATAAAAAAGGACCTCTGAAAATATAATATTTAAGGAAATCAAACCATTTGCATAAAGTCTTGCCTTTGAGAAACAACTTGATTTTACCTTTGAATTAACTGACAAAATACACCAGCCAGCTCTATTCTGATACCTTGATATCTGCAAGCATCCTAGAACTGGAGTCAAGCTCTAAGATTTAGGTTTTTACAGGTTTTATCGTTTTTCTTGCTTTTGGTTTTGGGGCTTAAAGGCCACTGAATCTCTCTGCATAATCACGGGAGAAACTTCACTTTTTCTAAAGGTAAATGCTGCAGAAAAACTTATTCTTTGACGAAAATGCAGATTCCCACCTAATTAGCCAGTTCCAAGAGCTGACTTTCAAGGAAAACCCCAAATGTCATGAGGCTCCTGATAAACACGTAGGAGGTATGACTGGAAGGCAGCCCCGAGGTGCATTGACATCCTGACCTTCAGTCTCCCGAGTAACCTCTGCCTGACCCGAAACAGGAGCCCAGGAGCACGTGGAGCTCCTCCAGGGAGCCTCGGGAGCTGCAAACCCTTCTGAAATACCTGCCCAAAAAATGCAGTCTCTGTCCAAAAGTTCAGGTAGTTTTTATAAGAGATTCCCTCACTCTTTTTCTGGTGTTTCCCTCTCTGAAACCTTAAAGACCAGAGCCCAGGTTTCCAGGGGAGGTTTTTCTGGAGCATCAGGGCATGCCTGGAGCACAGCTGGCCCTGCCAGGATGCTGCCTCTTACAGGCAGTGGCCTTTGTCGGACATTTCAGTATCACAAGTCTAACCATTTTCATCACTTCAAGCCTTTCTCTGTTTAATTCCAAGAAAAATCAATGGAAGACATTGATTCTCTGCCTGCTGTAGCTCCATCAAGAGCTCTTTAATATGGTGATAAACCTTGGCTGTCACCAGAGCTGCTGCTTTGCCTGAAGTTAAGAGCTGCCTCGGCAGGCACACCTGCCCCCTCCTCCCCATCCTGGTTAGTTTTCCCTTTTTGGGGAGTTTATCATTGTTTCCTGCAGGAACCCAAGTGACAGTGGAGATTCACCACGAGGATACCAGCCCCCAGCTCATCAAGAGACTGTCCCTGGGAAAAGGTACAGCCCCAGCTTTAATCCCCGGCAGAGGCTCAGCCCATCCTGCCTCCCCTTGGCCGGAGCCGGGGGCCCGGGCAGGGCTGAGGGGATCCCACTGACCCCGCCGGGCTTGTTGCAGGTTCCCAGAGGCTGAGAGGACACGACAACAAAGGTGAGGCTCTGCTCTGTCACGGCGTGTCTGCAAGCTCTCCCTCCCTGGGAGGCTGCTGAAGGGAACGTGCTGCTGGACCCTGCCATGACCGGGGCTTGAGGAGCAAAATCCTTCTGCTCCTGGGGTGTGGGTGTCTCCTCCTCCTCCTCCTCTGGCCCTGGGAGAAGGCGGCTGCTGACACTCCGGTGTCCCTCAGCAATCTCGCAGCTGCCGCAGAGCTCCCACTGGGGTTATCACCCAACAGCTCTGGAGCTCAGCACTCCCTCCTTCCAGGCCTGGGGAGGTTTGGCCGGGGTGGGCTGGGTTTGCTGTCCCCAGCCCTCGGGCAGGAACAGGAGATGCCTGACTGCTGGGGAATGCGGGCTCTGCGGGATGGCAGGGAGGGGAGAGGAGCACGCTCTGCAGGCTGCTGCCATCCGTGTCCAAATGGAAGGGGATGGGCAAAGAAGAGCCTCAGTTCCAGCTTCTTCCACCCAGTCCTGCTCCCCACAAGAATTTATTTCTATTTGTCTTTTTCCTGCGGGCAACAGCCTCCTCCCCCGTCTCCCTTCTGTGCTTTGCAGGTTTCCAGAGGACCGAGGCCCCGCGGCCACCGGGAGCAAAGGACCTGCACGGTAATTATCCATGAGCACGAGTAGCACTCAGCTTCCCAAGCCCCTGTCCAGCGGGACGGCAGAGGGGAGTGGCTTTGGGAATGTCACACGTGCCCAAGCCCTTCCCAAGGCTCCGCACCCAGGGAAGGCAACAGGCACAAGGCACAGGACTGTCCCAGGTACTGTGGATCCCACTCCTGCACAGAGCCTCTGCAGATGGAACCTGGCAAAGACAAAACCTGATAACCACATTTGAAAAAAAAAAGACCATCCCCTTACCAAAAAGGCAAAAAGTCATTTTCAGAGCTGCAGAGAGCGGGAACCTTTAAACGTGTAAATCTGGTTTCTCTCTCTTTAGGTCAGTGTAACAGCTCTCTCCAGGGAAAACACAGATAAACAAACCAGCCGGTTAAGAAACAGGTGCCGTGTGCTGATTTTGGCAGACAGACGCCTGCCCAGCACAGGGGTGTGCCTGCATCCCACCTGGCAGGCAGCACTGGGACGTGGGATGGGGGGTTCCCCAAATCCCCTCCCTGGGCAGAGGTTTTCAAGAGCAGGGCTCACATTAACAACACAGCTTTGGAACCCAGGACAGATCTCCTGGCCACCCCCAGAGCAAGCGGGAGCTGGGGCCAGAGCCCATTTTGGGGAGGTGGAGCAGGAGCAGAGGATGGATTTAAGTTTCAGAGGCACTGCTGGCTCCTCAACTGGGACAGGATGCTCTGGGAGCCTCTCCTGCCACTCCCAGCACCTGCAGAGCAGGCAGAGGGGGGTCCCACTTGCCTAACAAGGGTCAGGAATAAAGGGGGAAGTGACCAGCTGTGCCCCTGCACAGCCCACGGCAACGCAGGCAAACAGCAGCTCCACGGCACCATCCATTCACCTCTCCCAGCACTCAGAGTCACACAACAGTGTTTTCACTTCAGGTTCTCTTTTAAATCCTTTTTGCCAAGGGAAATAACAATCCTGCCGAGACAGCCAGAGGAATCTCTCAGTCCTGAGTAGCTCTGACAGCACAGGACAGGCAGATGGCTGTCTCAGTTCTCTCCCCAGCCAGCAGAGCAGGGAGGGCTCAGGTCCAGGGGATATGTCCATCCATCCCCCACAGCTCACTGATGGGAGACAGCAGTGTCAGCTCATTCGAAGACTGTTAAAAAAAAAATCAGTTATCTGGTTAATTAGGGCAAGTTGTTAACCCTTTGTTCACACCAAGTAGAACCAGGAGCTCAGAGCCTGCAAAGATGCAGTGGGGAGGCACAGCAGGCTCAGTCTGACTGCTCCCAGTGTTACATTCCTCATGTGCCTGAGTTCCTGCAGAACTGTGGCCCTTTACCATGCAAAGCTCCTAGAGAAACCCAGCTCTTTAGTGCCAGGGTTTTTTAAGAAGTCATGTTTTTTCTAAGGCTTGCACAGTGCAGATTTTCCCTGATACTTCTGCATTGTTCTCCTGCCCCTCCACACGATATCCCAGGATTTTCCACGCTGTTATGCAGTGCCAAAGTCGCAGGGGCAGCTCGCACTCCAGCACTGCACAAATCCTAGCAGACTAGACAGGATGGCTCCTGCTTTCCATGCAGCTGGCAGGGCCCTCTGCGGGTGCCCTCGTGTCCTCTGCTCCCTAAGCACCCGCTGATGGATGTCTCCACGGGCCAGGCAGGAGCTCTGTCCCCTTGTTCCACCACACTGCCAGGAAAAACACCCCCTCCCTTCCCAAAACAATGACAACTCGTTTCTTCCCAGCATATCCATGGGACAAATCCTCTTTGAAATCCATGCCAGTAGATCTGCAGCAATTAAAGAAGCTGGATGCCTACGCGTTAAAAGTAAGTCTTGCTTTTGCCTCTGTCCTCCTCCCAGCTCCCCTGCTGGTTCCATGAACCTGGCTCCCAGCACCAACACCAGCTGAGGCTGAGCTGTGGGGCAATGGCATCAGAATCTCCCAAACAAGTGAAAAACCTTTTCCCTTTAAACATTAGCAAAGAGATCCCACTCTGGGAACTCAAACCAGAAGCACGTGGACCTACAGCACTGTAGCTCTATTTCTAAGGAAGCCAGAGGCAGAGCAGTCCCTGGCAGGTGGGGTCTCACTGGCTTCAGAAGAACAAGAGATGGGGAGGGCAGGACATCTACCACAGGGATTTCTTCACCATGACCTTGCAATGCTTCCTCCCCACACACAGGTGAACGTCAAGAACAGCGTGGAGGAACTGGTCAAAGCCCTGCTGAAACAAGCCCGCACTGACCTGGAAAAGGTCCGAGCCATATGGATGTGGATATGCCACCACATAGGTAGGCTGAGGTCTCCAGCTGGAGATAAGGCTGTCGCTGTCACCCCTGCCCCACTGCCATGGCAGTTTGCTCTGTATTTGTGGGTTAGTTCCATGTGGGGAGTGGAATGAAGGCTTGCTGCAGGTTTTTATCCAGAAATGCATCCAGAGGGTCTCTCACCACCTCTGTTTCCCAGTCCCCCTCCTCGCACTGCCAGGCCCCACGAGGTTTGTGTGTACATGATGAACCTGTAGCTCCATTCCAGGTGTGACCAGACAAGTCCTTACCATCCAAGAGCCAGAGCACAAAGCCAGGCTGCCCAACACCAGGGCCTGCTTGTCACCTTCAGAGCCACCCAACACCAGCAGAGCCCAGCTGTGAGGGGGTGGACAGGGAGCAGGTGATGATCCAGATTTCAGAAGCAACCTGGTCTAGTGGAAGGTGTCCCTGCCTGTGGCAGGGGGGTTGGAATGAGTTGATCTTTAAGGTCCCTTCCCACTCAAACCATTCGAAGTTTGATCTCCATCCCTGTGCTGAGTCCCCACAGCCCAACACAGCCCCTCCAGCACAGTCTGATGCTGGTGCCTTTGCTCTGGGAGGGTCCCAGTGTCTCACAGGCACCACCAGGAGCTCTGGGAGGGTCCCAGTGTCTCACAGGCACCACCCGGAGCCATCCAGCTGCCTTGCCCAGCTCCATGTCCCACACTGGCACCTGTGTGAGTGCAGTTCCTGCCTGTACCTGCACCTTTCCAACCCTCCTGAGAGCTGCAACACTCAGGTTCCTCTGCCCCTTCCGATTCAGCCCCAAGGCCAGAGTTACACAACAACCTGGAGGTGGGAAGAGGAGGAGGAGGCAGCACTCGTAGCCTTTCCCATCTGACACATCAAAGGGGGCTTCTTGCCACCCCAGGCCTTGATGGGGGTAACCTGGATATGCAACATGATGGCATTTCGTGTAACAGAAGCAAAAATGGTTTTTCCCGTTAAGTCTTGGGGGCAGAGAGGCAGAGCTGTCCTTTCCCTCACCTCCTACACGTCCTGATGGGGCACTGCTGCAGTGCAGGCCAAGTGACAGAGAGGAAAAGAGCAGTTTGGGCAGCACTGGCCTCACCTCGCACGCACTGAGATCAGCAGCTACAGGGTTAGCATGGTTAGGTCAGTCCCAAACTGCTCGAGTCTTGCCCTGAAATATGGAGAGTGCTGATTTCACTGCATGTCCTGAAGCCCAGGCTTTGACTCACCCAGCACTGTTCTCTTTCCACTGTTGACCCATTTCTGCCCACACTACCTGGGCCAGGCCTGGTTGGAGTCAGTTCATACTCCTCAACATTCAGGGGATGCCTCTGTCCCTGACAGCAGTGCTGGCATCTCCTCACAAGATCCTTTACACCACCTTGGGCCTGGTTCTCATTCCTTCCTGTGAGACTGACCCCTATTTACACACATGGAAAAGAAACAGTTGGGAATTTAAATCTGCTGGCAAAAATGCAATGTATCTCTCCTGGAATTGCACTGATGACATAAACTCCTTCCTTGGATGGATTTTAAGTGAGAACACTGCTCTCTGGGCATCTCCTCCCACCCTGTTCAATTCCTGCCTGTGATGGGCTGCTATCCCCATGCAGCATCAGCACTAAAGGAAATAATTATTTTAGCAGTCATTTGTGGCACAAATAGAAAGGCCCATGGAGCCAGCACCCCCCAAAGTGCCCTGGAGCTTTGCTGGTGCTCAGTGAACAGCCAGGGTGGAGCTGCCAGCTTCTCCCAGTGCCTGGAGCCAGCGCCGAGGAGGCATCGGCCGAGCCCCTTGGATAGAAGACGAGCAGCAGCAGCACTTCATCAAAGCACACACAGAGCCTGCTGCTGCTTTTCTTCCTCTGCCCCAGCACCGAGGGGAGGGGGAAGCAGCTGATGCAGCGTTCCTGAGAGCTTTGTCAGAAAAATACATTTGTATTTGAAGAAATAGGTTGTGGACAGGGCCAAGGTTGGTGGTATTGAATTAACCTTCCCAGAGCAGTTCCGCAAGCTCTGCCTCAAGGAGCCCTGCTGTGCTGCTGTTGTGTACTCATTCCAACAAACCAAGGTTTCCTGAGCTTCCAGGTATTGATACCACCAGACTGGACAGGGCTTGGAACAACCTGATCTAATGGAAGGTGTCCCTGTCCCCAGCAGGAGATTGGAATGATATTAGCTTTAATGCCCCTTCCAACCCAAACTCATTCCCAATGACTTCTGGGACTCATTGCAACAAACCACTTTGGGTGTTTCCCAACAAGCTGCTTTTCAAGTGTTTTTAATATTAATTGCTCATAAAGAGTGCAAAAAATCTGTGGTTTCTTTTGAGGTAACACAAATCCGACTCCTTGAAATGCAGCATGCTCTGGTTTATACTGAGAACTCCTGAGACTGCAGATCCTCCATTGAGGGCAGCTCCTGAGGACTCCCATTTTGTCCAAAAAACCAAAGTTTTCCTCCCACTTGGATTCAACTGCTGAACCCCAGCCCAAGCTTGGAGCAAAGAGTGATGAGGGACAGAGCTGTCCCTCTGCCCCAGCAGTGGCCAGGCCACCTCCCCAGCACAGCCACGGCTCGTTCCGCTCCGCTCACGGAGATGAAAAGCGATCCAAGCTCTGCTCCTGCTGCACATCGATCCCATTGCCTCAGGCTTTCAGATGAACTTTTGTCTGTGTCCCTTCCCCCAGAATACGACGTCGTGGGCTACCACAACAAGAGCCAGCTGTCGAGCAAGCCCAGAGATGTGCTTCAGATGGGCAAGAGCATTTGTGAGGGCTACGCCGAGCTCTTCGAACATATGTGCAGGTAAATTAAGTTCAGAAACATTCAGTGCCAGGGAGAGTTAACATTCCTTGTCATCTCCATGCCTATCCTGTCTGCCTTTGCATTGACTGATGTGACTTTAAGCAGGACATGGAACTTTAGCTTTCAATCCATGCTGTGGAAAAACAGCAAGTCCTAGAAAGGTCAATTTTGCTCCCTCCTCCACTCCTTCCACCCCCCTCCCCAGCATAATTTACTTGGTGCCATCTGCTGAGCTTCGCATTGCATTAACATAATGGCAGATGAAAACACGGAGCTAATTTGATTAGAAGAAGTAGGATTTTCCTTGGAGTATCTGGATGTGAAGGTTAAAAGCATCGCAAGACTTGAACAAGGAGTGCTGTCTCCAACATGCTCCCTTGCAAGAGGTAGGCAGAGTCCCAGGAGGAACTTGCCCCAAACCCTCTGGAGGTGCCCTGTCCCCTCCAGGAGCACCCCAGGGGCACTGCCTTGCACTTACCACACTGTTTTCTGTGGCCAAGCTCAAGGTGCAGCACTGTGGAGGCCAATACTGCAATTCCCATTTTGCAGCCACGTTGGCATTTAATGACTAAAATCCTTTCTTCTGCCAACAAAATCTCGTGGACTTCACTGGGGATTAGTCACCTAAACTTCCCCCACAGAGCAGGGCTTTACAGCCACAAAACCATTTCTAAGAAGAGGCAGCCCCTTCCTTGGTAGGGAGCACAAGGATGCAGCCCCAATCCCTCCTCCCTCATGTTCCTCCAACCCAGTAAGGAAAGGAGATGGCTGTTGCACAAGGCAACCCCCAAAACCCACAGCAAGGAAAGCAATGAAGGTGCTTGGAGAGTTTGGGGATCAGTCTTAGGCAGAAGGGTTGCCCAAAAGGAGAGAACTGGACCTGACAGCTCAGGGGCAGGAGATTGGAAGGGACTTCCTAAAGTCATCCTAAGAGGGTGGGCTTGCAAGGTGGCTCTCCCAGGGAGCAGCTTCCATTCCCTTGGAAAAACCACAGACCAGTTATTAATAGTATGTGTAAGTAACAATTGGCTTTCCACACCATCCAAAAGGATTTGAGAAAGTTTTCACCATGGAACACACAAAATCTACAGGGAAAAGGAGAGATTTTAAAAAAGCCCCAGCATATGGTGCCAGATGCTGAAGTGGTAAATGCTTCCAGCCAACAACATATCCCACAATATTGTTTGGTCCATTCCAGCCCAAACCATTCCACTATATTGGATCTTGTTTTCTAAAGAGTAAAGAAATAGGATGGTGAAGTATGCACTTATAGCTGCATCCTATGGAACAGTTATTAGCAGTTAGAAGGGGGGAATTTGCATCTGTTCATTAAAAAGCATATGCTTAGTTCATTAAAAGCATTAATCTTTCCAAGGATATCTCTGACTATTTAAAGGCTCTGTTGATTTACTCGCAATTCCTCAGTTCCAGGCTGATTAGTCACTATGTGATTCAGGAAACCTCCCAGTCATCCAGACTATTATATTGTCAAATATTAGCAAAATGTTTAGCTCCTGCCTTGAAAAACTGTACTTAAAGACAACACCCCTTTCTTGCACAGAGATCTCCTCATCCCTTCTTCCCGTGCTCTGTTCTGCTCTCAGGCTGAGTCTGAGCAGAAAGGCAGGAGGCAAAGAGTGCTCCTCTTACAGAAAGGCTTTTCAGAGCCAGGTTTTTTGGGGGGAAAGGTGTTTTAACATGCCTTTTTTCCCTAGCTCCTGTGAGGGAACTTGAACAAACAACCCAATTTGCCAGTCACCAGGAGTCCCCCCAAAGGTCCTGCTGAAGGCAACAGCTGACATTGATTGAGTCCTACTTGTCCCAGTGCCAGAGGGAACAATTCCTGTTGCAGACACAACACTGTCACCTCTGACCACAGCTTTGGCAGCCAGACTTCTTCCCATTAGCTGAGATTCCTGTCAGAGAGGAAAGGTGGGCACGGATAGTGGGAAGCTGGCCATAAGGCATCACTTTCCAAACATCAGGTGTGATAGCAGTGAATGCAAACACGGGCTCCTGACCAATATTTCAGCAGCACTTATCAAGTACTGGCTTCTGAGCTGACAGGCAGACTCGAGGAGCCGTGGCTGAGTGAAGCCGTGCAAATTCATGAATCCAATTTAGGGCAAACCTTGCAGCCTGGAATTAGGGAGACACTCGCTCACCAGGGTTAGTGATGAAGGCACAACAATTATTTTCCCAGGAGAGGTTTCAGCAGCTTTGGGAGCCAAGCTGGCCTCACTGCCTAAAGGGGATCTGACCACTTAGCTAGCTGCTCCTTCTTCATAACCCATCCGTAAATATTCCAGATTTCACATCCTCTTGCTTCTCCCATTTCCTGCAGGCAGTAGCTTTCCTTCTTTTCAGGCACAGAGGCGTACACCTACCTACCACAAGCATAAACCATTCTGTCTCCTTCTGGAGAAGCCAGATTTGCTCCTTTTTTAGATGAAATGATCAAAGTCAACCTAAAATCAAAGGGAAGAAGATGCCATTGAATTCCAGTGACACCTGTAGTGAGAGCTGGACTATTTCCTACCGTTTTTGAGGCAGAAAAGCAACTTTGTGTTTAATCTCCCTGCTGCAACAAGCAAATGTTGCCAACTGTTTCTTAATTCAGTTCTCCCAGTCCATTTTGTATCTAGGTCAACCTCAACCTCACACTGCCACTTCAAACAATTCTGGAGATCTTCCCAATCTTCTCTCTGCCTGCTTAATTTATCTGTAAAAAGTCATTGACACAAGAAGAGAGACACGAGCACCCTTTTCACCAATACTGAATTGCTCCTTTACAGGATGTTTCAGCTTGGATTTTTGTCTGTCCATTACTAGAGAGACCAGTTTAAATGCTCTGGTCTTTATTTTGGGAACTTTGAACACATGCAGGCACAAACTCTTCTTGCTGCTTTGCCAACGTTCACTGTAACTGAGAGCACCGTGAGAGCAGAACTTGTCCCTTAATGTTCCCTCTGAATATCCCAGCTAACAAGAACGTCTAGAGAAGCCTAGAAGGATTAGACGCCAATCCCCATGAAATTAGTGGGAATTTGGTACTTAGCTCCTTGAAACTCCTAGGATCAAATCTTCCCTAAAGCTCCCAGGCCAGCTCCTAGTCTCAGTTACATCATGCAAATCCAAGCTCTCACCAGTCTTGTCAGTGGAGTTGTTCCAGATTTACTGCCCAGCTCCACCTTAGAATTTGACTCACAGGGGCCTGTGGGCTGGCAAAGGCTTTCCAGAGCACCTGCAGCACCGGGTTTCTGCATGGCTTTCCTTCCAGCCTGGCCTGTTGGTTCCGGATACTCGTGGAACAGGCAGTGCCCCCTGTCACTGCTCCATCCTCTCCTTTGCTGAAGTGCCCACCTCCCCTGGAAACCAGCATCCTCTCCCTCGAAAAAGCAGCCCTCCCTACAAGCTCCACTGCACTGCCAATTGCCAGCCAGTATCTGTTATCAGGCCTCCACTTCTTAACAACCATGCTAATTATCTTCCCCATAAATATCACTTTTCTCCTGAGCTAAACCCACATTCTGCAGACAATCTCGCTCTGGAAGCCTGCACACTTTATTACTTAAGGCAGTTGTTCCATTTAACACACTTCTCAATGAAGAAGAAAAATGTCAATGCTGTCCTACACAAAAGACAACGCTCCAAGTGAAGCAATTTTAGATTAATGGTGAAATAAGATGCCAATGTTAGAATCCATCAGCAGAGAGCTTATTAACACAGTGCTTATTTAAATCTTATTTACACATCCACGCAGGTATTCATCATGTTTTTAGAAAGAGACTATTTAATCATTTCTACCCTGGGCAAGCACAAGCTCGTTCTTTCAGGAAACTAAATCAGCATCCACAATCCCCTGAGGTCTGAGATACCTTAGCTGGTGTCAAACACCAGGCCCACCATCACGGGGAGAGAACAGCCTGTGCTTTTAATTTATAATTACATGGGCTAATTGTGGACAGCAGCAAAGGGATTCCACTGAGTAACAAGACAGAGAGCAATTAAGCACACTTTATCTTTGTCATCCTCTAACAATGCTGAATTGATGGTGCATCAGGCAAAAAGACTGGGAATATGCAAAAATTGGGAGAGAAAAGGCCCTTCCTCCAGCAGGATGCTCTTGGAGTCCCCGTGCAAAGGCTACAAAAACAGCCCCACCCAACACCTCAGGCATCATCACCTTTTCTCCTTCCCCAGAAGCACCTGACAGGTCGAAAACAGAACTCTCCTGCTGCAGCTTATCATTTCCTTTCAGTCTTGCAGGGATTCAGTGCAAGAAGCTCTCGGGACACGCCAAGGGACACGGGTACAGGACAGGGCAGACCTTTACCGGGGACTCTGACCACGCCTGGAACGCCGTGTACCTTGAGGGAAGGTGGCATTTACTGGACAGCACCTGGGGGAGTGGTTCTGTGGACGATTCCTTCACCAAGTTCACCTACAGGTAAAGAACCCCCTCTATCTTAGTACATAAACCCTCCACAAAGGCAGACGGGAAGCTGATGGGATTGGCAAACCAAAGAGACGCGTTTGATGCCGCAGCCATCACTCCCAAAGCCACCAGCGAGGTCCCCAGGCTGCCTGTACAAGGCATGGAGCATGGCTGCTAGAGAGGTAGCAGCCCTGAGCAAGCCACAAACCAACAAAAGCCAACTGGGTTTGCTTATCACATCTTCAGTTTAGGCAACAGTCCGTGGCACTCCATTCACAGCTTTTGTGAATCAACTGCAGTCAACACTCAGTGCCTCCCTCTTTTTCCAGGAGCCTGTGGGTGCAAGGGAAGAGTGCAAATACCCAGGGTTTATCCCAAAGCTCAGCATTTGCCCTGGAAACAGAAGACCAGAGCTCAGGTTTCTTCTCTGCCTGGGGAATTTCAAACCCACGGATCTCAGTTTATCAGCAGCTCAAACCACTCCAACACCCTCCTGCTGAAACCACCACCACTGTGCGGGGGAAGAATTCTCTATTTGTAATTACTCATTTTCCCTAATTTCTCCCTTCTCCCAGGTACAATGAGTTTTACTTTCTGACTCACCCGGCCCTGTTCATCAACAATCACTTCCCAGATAACAGTAACTGGCAGCTTCTTAAGCCCACGCTGACGCTGAAGGAGTTTGAGAACAACATGCTGCACAACAGCGACTTCTACATGCTGGGGCTGCTGGCCGCACACCCGGAGACTCCCATCATCCAAACAGGTAACGGAGAAGCCACAGAGCATCTTCCCTCATGCATCCCCCATCCAACACACACCACTGGGCACCTCTTCAGGCAACACCAAGCAGCCTGAGGGAGTCCAGCAGCTTTTTTAATGTAAAACCACGGTGCCATGACTGAACAACAAGGCCCACGCTTCAAACCCCCTTTCCTTGGATTTTCCAAGAGCTGCAGGAATTTAACTGGATGGCTAATCTGTGAATACTAAGAACAGAGTTAAAACTTAAGGACATCAACATTTTAGGACTTAATGAAGACTTCAAGCTGTTTGGGAACAGGCTCACAGGGAGGTAGATTGATCTCGTAGCTACATACGAGAGAGTTCCTGCACTTTGAAGTTCCTGGGAGCAGCAACTGGGCTGGCAGTCGGGTCTAATCACCTCTAATTCAGCCCTTCACGATCACACAATTACAGAAGTCCATAATGGTTTGGGTTGGAGGGGACCTTAAAGCCCATCTCATTCCAACCCCCCACCATGGGCAGGGACACCATCTACCAGACCAGGTTGCCCCAAACCCCATCCAATCTGGCCTGACGGCACTTTCAGTTACATTTCACGCAGGCTTTCCCATTCTATCAGAGCACAGCTCCATGGCAGGGTGTATCAGAAGAGGATAAATGCACATCTCCCAAACAAAGGCCACTCTCATTCTTTCTGAGGGACACTGGTCTTTGCAGGCAGCTGACAAGCTATGACACGCCAGTTGCAGCTCTTGGTTTTACTGCTCGAGAAACAGCAATTTATTGGGCCAGATTAGCCTTCCTTTAGAAGAGGGGGTACATGCAAAAACTGTACTGACACTCCTATGCAGCCTCTTTTCTTTTGTATTTCCTAGTAAATGGAAAAGCCTCCGTATCCGTGGACTGCCGTTCTGGCACGTTATTTATGTTTAAGCTGAAGGGAACAGACGAACACGGTTTGATGACTTTGAAAAAATACGGGATGAAGCTGGATATCTACCCACAGAAGACAGGGAGTCACAAGCTGGAGATCTTCGCCAAGCCCTCCAAGGCTGAGGCTTCGGATGACGTCTACAAGTGCGTGGTGAAGTACGTGGTGGAGTGCGAGTCCGTGGACAAGGCCATGCGCTTCCCCAAGGACCTGCACCAGCCCGTCGGGCCGAGCTGGTTCTCGGAGCGCCAGGGCTTCCTGCAGCCGTCACACCGCGAGCCCGTCCTGCACACCAACGACGGGCGCTGCTCCCTCACCTTCACCCTGGGCAAGGACATCAGCGTCCTGACCTCGCTGCACACCGACGGCAGCAGCCTCGCCGAGGACATGGGCAGGCGGCACGTGCTGCAGATCCACCGCGGGAACCAGATCGAGCTGAAGGTCCATCTCCCGCACGCAGGGAGCTTCGTTCTCAAAATCTACTCCAAGAAGAAGTCGGACCCTGGTAATTACGACTACATCTTCAACTACCTCATCAGGTGCCTGAACACGGAGGTGAAGTGGCCAGCCTTCCCCCAGAGCTACAGCAAGTGGCTGCAAGACTACGAGATCCTGGAGCCGCTCTCGGGCCTGCTGCCGGCCAACCGCAACGTCCAGTTCAAACTCAAAATGCACGGCATCGCCAAGGTGCTGGTCCAGGCTGAGAACACCTACCCTCTCACCCAGAACAGGGGCTGCTGGGAGGGAACCTGCAACACCTCGGGGTGCAGAGAGGTGTTTGTGATGGTGCACGAGAACGCCAACCACAGCTTCTACTCGCACGTCCTCAAATATGAAGTTGAGACCCAGTAACCCACTGGAACCCACTCCTTGTTCTTTCACTCACCTGCATGAACCAACCTCCCCAGCGCGCCCCAAACCAAAGCATCTTTAGGAGACTGCTCATTCTCGCAACCAAATCTGTTCTTTCAACAAATGCAGGACAACACTTGCAGGCTTTTGCAAGACCGTGGGCTCAACGATGGTCAAGGAAGAAAATCCTGTTAAGAAACGGAGCAGCAGTGGAAGACATGAGATAAAACCCTCGCCTGTATTTCAGTAACACTGTCCAGACAAATACTTAGAAGAAAACAACTGACTGTCTGCAGGGCATTCTGTGCCAGCAGGGATTGCTGGTTTCCAAGCTATGGACCATAAGAAAAGTCTTACGAGGGCTACTCCAAGAAGAATTCACCCCATTATGGGGCAGGATGAAGAAAGTGCACCCTGGTTTTGAGCAGCAACATTGGACACGAGGAACTTCAGGATATTTAAACCAAGTTTCTGTATAACTTTAGTCAAGTTGCAAAATACATCCGAGGAGAGAAAAGAGTTAGGAAGAAGGTACAACACGAAGTTTCCTTGTGCACTTCACTGTCTTACAGATTTCAATAATACTGGGAAAATACTTTTTACACTGACTCTTAAATACAATAAACAAAATCATTTTTACCTTTTTATATTAGAGTATTGTAGACACTTTTTCTGCTGTAATTATATCTGAAGCATATGGGTGTTTCCATAACCAAAATTACCGTAAAAATGAGAATAAAGTTCTCAGCAATCACTCCTTACTCCAACCTGTCTATGCAACACTGCAGCTATAAACTGACGGGGTTTCGTGGGACAGCAGGCTGAGTGACACTGTTATCATGTAACAAACCATTTGGTGCTGTACTCTTGGAAAACGCCTCCACGCACAAGGCACAGGGGGGCTTCTACTGAATCCCACCACAAATGCACATCCTGAGATGGAGCAACATTTTCATAACCAATTCAGATGCCTGTGAGCGTTAGCATGACCCAAGAGGTATTCTGTTTGAGCTTGAATTGAAAATAAATCTGTTACGTTTTTGCACTCTGTTTCATTGACCAAACAATATGAATTCTCCTCCCAAAGCTGCTGTATTTTCCACGCAAAAGAGAAGGGTTATTCCTACATCCCCTCCTCAGTGACTGGGTGGCAGGAATTACTCACAGGGCTGCCCACCTGCAGCAGGCTCACTCCTACGTTCCTCCTCCCACCCCAGCAGGCAGGGTTGAGTTCCCATTTAAGCAGGTTGAGTACCTGAGTGATTCCAGGATCAGCACTCTCTGTGAGGCTGCAGGCTGCTGCAGACAGGAGCTGCCAGCATAAACTCAACATGTAAGCTAACAGGGCTTACTCCAGGGAAAGCTGGGAGCACAGCAAAGCTTCGGGGTCTTTTTGCACTTGGAGACAAGAGGCTCCATATGCGACATGAAAGTAGGTTTTAAGTCCTCCCCCAAACAGCTCAGTGCCTTTGCCCTCAAAATCTGGTGGCAGCAGCTCCTCCCTGCAGGAACACTAACAAGCCGTGGAGCCCAGCAGGCACTCGCTCCCTGGGCATCAACACAGACTGAGCAGCACAGATGCAAGGCAGACTCGGGGATCTTTTGTTTGCCTAAGGACCTTGAAGGCTAAAGCAAGTATTGTCTGTCAGCACAGACAGCCCTGGTTTATTTTGGTGCCTGGCAGAAGGGTTCTTTTTTCTCAGATCCCACTTTTCAGATCAAGGAGGACACTCTGCAGTAGCTTTCATTTCACAGGTCAAGCTGATCCAGTCAAATACATCACTTCTTACAATGGCAGGATAAGGAAGCATCCCAGAGAGCTTAGTGACTAAAGAAAACAACTTCTTCCATCGAACAGGGTCAAGGATACCAAAGTACAGACAGACACCCTTCATGGCACCACACATTTGATGTTCACTCACACATACACAAACAGGCACAAGCACACACAAACAGATGCTTTGGTAAAGCCTCTCCTCAGGTGACACCGCCATGAATGCAGTCCCTGCTCCTCATCTCACTCACTTCCACAAGCCCTCTAAGCCCACGTGCTCTATTTCTGTCTCAAGATGGCAGGGAAACAAAAACTTGCCCCAAGAGAGTAGAGAGGACAGTTTATGTACTATTGCCCCCTACTTAGCACAGCCTCGGGGAGTATTCCCTGCTCCTGCAACCCAACCCTGCAAAACCCAGGCACCTGCAGTTCCACACATCTACACAGTCCCAGATTCTTTCACCCCTCAAAGTAAAGAGTGACCCCAAGCACTGTCACACCCACAGCAGAACATCTGTAACACACTAAAGACAGATGGAGCCTGCACAGCTTCCCACTCTGCAGATGTACAACAGGAAGTGCTGCAAATAAAGTTCCACACTTTTGTCTCTAACAGAAAACAAACATTGGCTCTGCCCTGCACATGTGCAAGAAATTTGATGTGTGCTATCGAAGGCCTAAGTTCAAAGACACAGACCCCCTCTCCAGCTTCATTAATTATAAAGCTTCCAGGGCCAGGTGATTATTCCAAGGGAGGTTTGACACTGCAAAGGCAGAGAATGCCTGAGAAACCCTGCAGCCCCAGATAAAAGCACCTCAGAAGTCTGCACTTGCTGTGACATCTCCCTCCAGGATAAACACGGCTCCTTCTCCTCCCCCTCATAAAAAATGCACATTCTTCAGCACAGCCAAAGCTCCAACACCAGGAGAACAGCTCTGGAACAGACTTCTCAGTTATCTCGGGGCATCTGCAAAGAGAGAAGCTGGGAAAGACAGAGCACACACACACCAACACAGGGAAGAAACTCAGCAGTTCCCCCACTGCAGATGTTACTTTAGATCACATTAGTTCAAATTTTTAGTCTACTCCCTGAATGAAGCTGCTTATTACAGGTATTAGAAATTGATAAAACTGTAGGATTACTGCTGCTAATTAAACAAATGGATCATTTTCAGGCTTCCTCCTCCCTTCTGCCAACATGAACTGCCAAATATCTCTGAAGGGATATGGAAGAGAATATCAGAAACAAGGCAAAATGTTTCCCGAACTTCTGAAAACACCAACTGCACGATGCAACACCCAGTAACTAACTTAACAAGTCTTCAGGAAATATAATACTATTTGCAAGGTATCACTTAAAAAATGAAATTGGTAGCCTCACTGAAGGCTGTGAGGGATCCCTAAGGGTTCTGGCATATCACACACTTGGTGCATCTGTAGGTTCATCTGCCAAGAAGAAACAGTTTGGTGTATTCTGCTGTTCAGATTTTATCAAAATGCCCCACAACCAACAAGTCCTTACTTGAGATCTGGACAGACAGCATGGATGTTCCAAAAACACCTCCCCATGGACAGCTCTGCAGAGGATCTGAGGCCACTGCTGACTTTGTGTAGAACACGACCACAGTCCAGCCCCAGTTGGGGGAAGTTCAGCACCTCATTACAAAGGCTGCACAATGAGAATCCAGAATGGATTTGAAGGTTTTATCCTCCTGCAAAGAACTCCACAAGAAAGCCAAAATACAAGGACTTTTGGATTGGAACGTTTCTGAACCCTGGGATGCAGAGGTGCATGCCCAAGTGCTGCCCCAGACTGCAGCCAGGCACCCCCTTGGCTGAACTCACCTGCCTGACACAATGGCTGGGCTCTGTGTACATGTGGTGCTTTTGAACCCCTGTTCCTCGACAGCATTCAGCTGCTCTAACACAAGGTGAAGCTGATGGAAAGGAACAGGAAACTTATGGACATGGAATGTCCTCACCCCAAGGTTTGCCTGTACAAAGGCCATGAAGACTCAGCCACAGGAGAACTGCAGAGACCCCAAAAGAAAACAAGTCCATAGGAAATAAGTCCTGTTCACTCACTAACAACTTACTTCCCTCGAGGAAAGACCGAGTATTTTCCCCAAGAGGTCACAGATGTATTTTGATGCAGCAGTTCCACTGGACTGCCCAGATTCAAACCAGGCTGGCACCAGCTCACCTGGCAGCTGCAGCAACGTGTGGATGAACCTCACCTGCTTGTGGGTTCTCCCCCCATCCAGTGTCATTTCCCATTCCCATTTCTCTTTTCCAAGAGCTGTGACCACAACCAGAATTCAACCACTCATTCCTCAGCTATCCTGCAGTACTCCAAGCACCTCGTACAGCAAGATAAAGACAGCAGATACTACACAAACTGTAAAGGGCAGAAGCTGCAAGAACCAGGAAATATTAAGAAATTCCACTGAGGGCAAATTAACTGGAAAAAAAATGCAGATAGCCTAAAGGAAAGAGGAATTATGTTCCTTGAAGAACGTAGCTATGCTGTGCTGGAAAAGGTGTTGATGCAAGTTCCTGATGAGAAGGGAAGATAAGCCACAAGAGTCACTTTGTGTATTTGTATGAACAAGAAAAGAGGTGTTTGCCATTGTGATTTATTTCAATGCTTTTACACGTATAAAAAATACTTAAAATACTTTACATAAAAACTAGCAAATGGTTTGCTTTTAAAAAACACCATAATCTTCATGAGTGAGCAGACAGCTCTGATGCAGGTCTCTGACCTGCAGCAAGCTGCCTAAAATGTTTGTGGTGTAGCACCCCTCACCAGAGCAAGCACGTAGATTGGAGTTCCTCCTCCTCAACTCCCATCCTGCTGATTCAGCTCCAGGTGGGACATGTGGCCTCTCACTCAAGCTCCAACACCAACAGGATACAGGCACCTTCCCAGTCACAGTTTGGAACCACGTAAGGAAACCAGCATTCCAATTCCACAAGAAACATTATTCCTGGTGCTCAAACCGTCTCACTATCTTCGCACTCTCTTTTTTCAGTTCCTCTATGTGAGCATTTAGGCACTCCAGGATGTGCTGGGATCTCACTTCTTCATCTTCCAGGTATCGTGCAGCTATGGATCCGACAGAAGCTGTAGGCAAGGGGCACTAAAGGGAAACAAAGGGATTATCAGGTATTCCTTCCTTCCAAGTTCTGGCCAGAAACACCACTGATCTGCAAACCACACAACTGAACGTGCTCCTAGAGGGCTCATTTCCATCTTAGTGGGCAGACTAAGCACTCAGGTCTCACACTTGTATCACAGGTCATGTCCCTCCCAACAGCCTCCAGCCAGCCATGACTGCTGGACAAAGCCAACAGTGCCAAAAAATCACTACTAAAAAATCAGAGCTAGAGAAGGTCACTACGGAATGCCAAGGGGGTTGTCCTGGCTGTTAGTGCAGCTCAAGGTCTACATCCTGCTCCCTGTCTCCACAAAAATCTCAGGGAGCAGGAGCACCTCAGAGTTTGGCTCCAGGGAAGGTAAAGCACTGCCAGACTGGTAATTATTTTACCAGATATTCCACATTGGGAAATAACTCTGCTTTCTTTCATGTACCTCCTCTTCTTCCCCAAAGAATGGGCTCCTGGTACAATCCCACAGGCAAGTACAGGCCAAATCTCATTGCAGCTCACGGAACAGCACTGCAGTCCAGCCAGCAATGGTCAACAAACTACTCCAGATTCTTTCCTTTACAGTCAAGAACTATTCCTGCTCCTCACACCACTTACCCACAAGTTATTAACTTACAAAAACAACACTGTAAACCAGGCTTAATGTACAAGTTGGTGAAGAGAAGCCTCGTGCACAGGGGCTGGCACGTGAAATATTAAGGTTACTAAGGGGCTGCTTTCCATTACAGACAAGTTGTCTCAGTGTCTTGGCAAGAGAAAATAACTGGTTATTTCCATATCCTGGAGTCTTGTGGTTTTCAGGTCTTATCAACAGCCAGGAACAAAGGGAAACAGAAAAGGCTACAGACAACAAGCAAATCTCTCCCACTCCACTACTGCCTGCTGAAGAGAGTTCTCCTCTCTCAGTGCTAAAGGAATTGATTTAATGACACGGGAGCCTGACCATGAGCAGGGAGTTCCAGTCAACACCAGGAGAAATATCTGCATTTCCTTAGAAATCTTATTTCTACCTCTCAGAATAAAAAGCAGCCTGTTCTCTTCTATTAAACATCAAGCCCTAGAGCTTCTCAGACCCTGAAGTGGAACTGTTCACACTTTAGGTCCAATCTTGCAATCTGAAGAGTTTCCATTTAGAATACTGCAGTTTCCCAAGTTCCCAACACTGTTTTGTGGATACGTGCACAAGCTTCTTTAGTCTTGAAACAATCAAGACCTATTCTCGGTAGTAAACTTCATCAAGATCTACAGACCTGACAAGCCTCCACTTATCTGTGCATCAGCCTTAGAGCCTCTTCTCTGGACTCCCACAAAAAGATAGTTAATAATTTAATAGTTGTCACTGCTACCAACACACAAACAGAGCAGAAACTGCTCTGAACACTGCTGGGGCAACACATCTGGAGCAAGGACCAATGCTCAGCATTCTCCCTCCCTAAATATGACAGGAAGAAATGATTCAGTGCAAATTTTCTGTATCTTGGTCAAGTGCTTCAGCAACTGAGCTGAGGTAGGACAGAGAAAGTGCCAACTCTGCTCCCTACGAAAAAAGTACGATCAGCAACTGGGAAAAAGAGCAGGCTCCCCTTGTGCAGTGAAGCAGGGATTTCAGGCTTTGTCATCAGCAAGCATAAGCAGCTTTAAGTTCAGTGTGCTGACTGCTGCAGCCCCATGAAAGGGGTAAAACTCACCCTGTGCTTTACAGAAGTGCAGCAACCAGTCACCCAGAGACTCTGAAATACCAACATACCCAGAACTCCACATCCACTCTGAGCCTCTAGCACAGACCCAAGCCAAAAGCTAAAGCAGAATTCTGAGGGGACACGAGCAGGTCCTGGCACACACTGAGGTACAGCACCAGCACGGAGAGAACCATGAGCTCCTGGAATCAGCTAACAAGCACACAAACACAAAGCTCTTCTCCAAGGAGTTCTGAAGAGCCACCATATGGATCCCCCTGGCCATCTTAACCATCCAGCAGTGGCTTTCTCTCCCTGTTTAACACTCGATTTACTTACAGAATTACACACAACATGCAGTTAAGGTCATGCATTCAAAAGCCTGTCTCCTTTTGCCAGATGAGAACCCAGCTCTATTTTCAGCTGTTGAGCAGCAACCAGCTCCTGTACAACTGCTTACCAAAAACACAGATTCTCTGTGATGATTTGAGGCAGGCTGCTTAGATGCTTCATCTGCAAAATCTTTGTTTTCATCCACCACATGGAGCACAGACTCTGCTCCCAGCCAGGCTCGTGACTCCTTGCAGTTCTTGCTGCTGCTCTGGGAGGGTGGCTCACCCGTCTCGGGGGTCACAGTTCCTGTTTCAGCATCCCCACACCTCTGGGACTCCCTGTGATGATGCTGAGCAGTTCTGTCAGGCTGGAGCTGTGTCCTCCCCACGTGTTCATCCTGCTCGTGCTGTGCTTCCCGAGCTGTCCTGGAAGGCAGGTTTGAGCATGGAATTGAGTTTGTCTCTCAGCAGCTGAACTCCAGCAAAAACTCACACAGAGGCAACAATTAACATAGATGTTACTAACAGCCCCGGCAATCCCAGCTTGTTTCCATAGTGCTTCCAGACACACACCCAGTCCCTGTGGAATTCTCTCTCTCTTCTGCTACTGCAGATACCAAAAACCACAGCCTGCACACCCCAGCACAGCACAGAAAGGAGCGCAGCCGCCTGGGCCACATCCAATCCTGTCACCAAAAACAGCACAGACTGCTGCTCCAGAGAGAGGCAAAGGCAGACAAAAGACAAACACTGCTGGCTTTGCAGAACACAAACCAGCTGGGACTCGAAGCCCTGCACTGCTTAAGGCATAAAGGCAGATTCCCAAACAGCCCTTGTGTTCTCCCAGACGCGCGATGCGCTGGAGAGGGACACGGCATGCCATTAAACCCCACACATCCCCACACCTTCTGCTCTCCTTCACCCTGAGGAAGCAGCACCCTCGGGGTCACCCACCTGTGCTGCCCACCCCCGGGCTCTTTGCCCTGCCCCTGCCGAGCGGTGCCCTGGGGCTCATGGGGGCACACGCGTGCAGTGACCCCCAGTTCTGCCCTGGTCTCTGCGAGGTCCTTCTGCAGCTGCTGCTTCTCGGATACCAATTTCTGGAGCTCAGCAGCGTAGTCCTCCCTGAGTGCTCTCAGGGTGCCATCGTCCCCCTAACAGACAGAAGGGCAGAAGTCAGAAGTTCTGCTTTGCAAGACACCACAGTCACATCCAGAGCAAAGGCCAGCAAGAGATTCCTTAAGGCATACCCCCTAAGCTCATTTTGACTGGCAAAACCTTCCGGACTTTCCTAGGAGCAAGTTAATTATATATATGCCTTATGGGGCCTGCATCCAGACCCAATATGCTGATCTGCCTGGGAAGGTCAGTCTCTCACACCACTGGATTCCTTTTAAAACAGGAAAACATGGACCTAGGATAGGTCAGATGTACCTGCCTCTGGCCTTTTTGAAACTGTGAACAACTTGCTTCTTCCCATCATCATCTTCTTACTAGGCCAGATGGGTATAATTCCCACTGATTCTACTCCTGTGACATTCCCACTTGCTTTTTGCCAGTTCTATTAAACTTAGATGCTTAATTCATTCTCATCACCTCTGTATCTAAGGTCTTTCCAAATGTGCATTAGGACCTCCAGGCCAAGACCCAGCTCCTATGCCTTGCAGCTGTGGGGTTTTTTTTTAAGGCAGATTTCTTGCTTTGCACACTGCTACCACGTTTTTGGGAACTCACACAGGCAAAAGCCACCAGGCACTTTTCAAGCAGGAAGTAATGGGCCTTAGGTTATTTCTGTTTCAAATCAGCCCCCCAGAAAGCTCTGTTTTTAATCCATCTCACCAGCCACAAGCTTCTGTTCAGCACTTTCCCAGGAACTTGGCACATTTGACAATCACTCCAAACTAATACTAAGAGCTGAGTGTTTCCTTCTCACAGACCTAACAGGATAAAAGCTCTGATATACTCTCATGAGGTTGTCAGCTGTCTGAATCCAGCCCTTGCCCCCTGGGAAGCATCCATTCTGCTTAGGTTGAGACTTACAAACCAGCCACTTCTTCCTTCACAAAACGAGCCAACTCATTATTTCTGCCAAGGCTGTACCTCTCTCTTCCATGCAGGCTCCTCTTCTCCCCTCTGCCTCAAGAGTTTTGGAGGTTTTGCTCAGCTGCAGGAGCCCACCACAGGGCCCTTTCCAAGAACACTGCCCCAGCACATCCAGCCCATATTCCCAGTCTGCATGCTGCCCATGGAGTGCAAGGGAGAGCCCTGCTGACTGGCTCCTCACCAGGGGAGAACATGCTCTCACCCCAAGTATTTCAAGGGCCAGGGCAGTTACAGCTCCAGGACAGGGCAAAAGGATGTCACAGGCTGAGAATCAAAGGTTTGAGGTAAACTGGTTTAATATGGAAGTGCAATGAAATGTACTAAAATATGTGGGCCAGAGCCCATGGAGAAGAAATGGAAATGATGGCTGCTTCTGCAGTTCTCTTCTCCACTCTCTGACTGACCAACTGCTTGATATTTCTGCACCTTATTTCCTCTCAAATTGCCCCTTTTGCTTGGTTTTAAGTTCACTGAGCTCTATCCCCCATTTTGAAAGGCCTGGGCAAAGACTCTGACTATTCCCAAGTAGGAATACAAGGCTAGCCCCTTCCCAGCTCCTTCTCCTCAGTGCATACCTTCAGCTTACCCCACTCTGTTTTTTCCAGAATCTCAGAGAGATGACGGTTTTCCAGCCTCAAGGTTTCCAGCTGGACCAGAATTACCTGAGGAGACAGAGGCAAACAACAAGCTCAGAAAAAGAGCACAATACATGCCCACAACACCCTCCAAGCACTTTCCACTCTCAAATTCAAGTACTAAGCAAGGTTTGGGCTGTTGGCTGTACAGGGACCCCACAGAGAAGGCTAAAAAACAAACCATGCCCAGTTTTCAAAGATGTCATCTGTCCTGGCCCAGTTAGCATGAGTGATCCCAAAGAATTCTGTGGGACTGTAGGCTGCTGGTTTGAAAAGAAGCAGCAAGACAGAATCAGTGAACGCCATCATTAGAAGATTCCTTCAGAAGGTCTCAGTTTTTGTACAGAGGCCAAAGAGAGAAGGAAACTACTAACGTAGCTAAAAAGCAGGATGGTGTTCCAAGCCTTCAGATCCCTTAAACAGATAGCATAAGAGTCTTGTGCCTCTTTTACCCTGTGCTCCACTGCTTTCCTCTCTGCTCTTTCAATCTCTGCTCTGAGCTGCTGCTCCAGGTCCGAGGTGGAGCCGCTCGCCGACGCAATGGTGATGTCCCGCTGGTGCAGCTCCTGTGTCAGCCTGGAGATCTCCCTTTTCATCCCTTCTAGCTCACTCCTGTGCATTTGTTCAGCCTGAGAGAGCTGCTCTTTCAGCTGGAGGAAGACATGCACACATCACCCACGAGCTTTTAAAACATGTTTCAGCAAAACAAGCTGAAGTATTGCATGTGGTAATGTGAAATCTCAGTCCTGGAAAACAAAAAGCTCTCTGTAACAAACCCTCTGCACATGCTTGTCCTTCCTATTGAAAGCCACCTCATCCTCACCTTTCCCACACCATACACTGCCAACTGAAAGGAGTTTCAAGCCATGAAGTGCTTGAGAAGACCCATAACTTATCAAACCAACAGCTTCTTCAGCTCATCATTCAACCTCTGTGGCCAAAACCAGAGAGCCAAAGGTTCACCATGACTGGGGAAGCACAGTAACTCTCAGAAAATATAACCCTGCAATTTGCCACTCTGCCTTCCTGAGGTATTTAAAGATACCATTTAAAGACAGTAACTTTAAATAGCTCAAGCCAGATTTTTCTTCCAGGAATTAATTTGCCCTAAGTCTTTTGAATCGATATTAGAGTTGAATCAATGTTAGCTTGTAGCAACTAAAGCTTCCCATGGCAAACTTCCACCAGCCAGCTATGCAGAGGGTAAAAATACATCTCTTTGTTTTCATAACTCTGTGTGATGACCACTAGTCCCTGCATTATGAGAGAATAATCATTCCCTATTTACTTTCCACATGACAGGCATGATTTTATTTTTAGTCCATTCAATCTCATTTATCTCTTTTCCAGTTGGGTAAGTCCTATTCCATTCAGCTGTTCCTTGTATAAAAACCACTCCATCCTTTTGGTCATCTTTTTCCATACCTTATCTTGGTTTATTCAATGCTTTTTGAGGTGGCAGACCTGCACCACATACAATATTCTGGTAGGCACACCGTATATTTATTCAGTGGCACAACAGAACAACAGCAGCATAATTCCTTCCCCAGGACTCCATTCCATTAGTCAGAAATATTAACCACCCAAACACCCAGGATTTTTCTGAGAATTACAAGCATTTTAGAAAATTGAACCAGATGATCTCTGCCTACCCATGTAAATACTGTACACACGGTGATTTATCTCCATGTCATCTCAATGCCTCCCAAGTATATAAAACAGAAACAGCCTTCATAAATCTCTCCCTCCTCCCCAGCAGCCCGTGGGAGATTCATTTACTGTGTGGCTGTTTAGATGTGTAACCAAGCACACATCTCTGGCAAGATCTGCACCTCTGTATGTTCAGAAAAAAGGATGAAAGATTTCCACGCAAGTGAGGTTTTTCACTCAGGTTCAATGAGGTTTCTACCAGACTGTGCCAGGCTCCAGTGAAAGCTCTCACATGAGCTGATGCAGACCATTATGAAGAGTCAAGCTGGTGGAGGGCTTGCCCCCCTTGGGTGCTCAGAGCTCTGGTGCCCCTCGTGGCAGGTGAGCTGCTCCATTCCTCCCAGGCCCTGCCCTCATGTCCAGCTATCAAGCCTGAAACACTCCCTTATCCACACAGGGACCAGGACACGTTTGAAGTCCTGTCTCAAGTGTGACAGGACATACTACAGCAAATTCATTCCTTCTCTGCTCTTCATCCTGTTGGGAGCCTGTATTGGGCTTAAACTCAGGATTCCAGACCTTAATTTCTTCACATATTTGCCCCTCCAGCACTAATTCAAGCATCTCCACAGTGTACAGAAGTACTCGGGGAGGCCCAGGAGATGCTCACACGGCCAGGCTCAGACACCTGCAAACAGTGTCCTCTCAAGCCTTCCTCTGCCAGGGGTGCTCCTCACCTCCAGCAGGGCCCTGCCTGCACAGCAGCCCTGCCCTGGCCCCACTGCTGAGGCACGTGGCACTCAGGGATCAGCTCACTCCACCAGTGCCATCCCACTCCCCGGGAACAAAGCCACGTTACCTTTTTAATCTCTGCCCTTGACTCAGTCTGGTCTTCTTCCAGGGACTGCAGCTCTTTGATATTCTCACCCAGCTCCTCGCTCAGCTGCACACACCTGGCATTTGAAGACACCAGGCTGGGTGCCAAATGCAAAAGTATAGATTAGAATAAGCCAAGGAGGGGGAAATGGTCAGAGAAACTTTGATCTTCCAGGCAGTCCTTTATGTCCATTACAACAGAAACTGAACTCAGCCTACAAGTTCCTTACCAATCCTTTGGGTTTGTTTTCCAAAATCGTTTCACAAGAGATCAGGAAGCTGATCTAACAGATAACAGCTGTTTCTTGCTTTCTTTACAAACTAAGATTACAAAATTTCTATGTAAACACAAGTCTGAAAACCACAAACTTGGAGAGGAATCATAGAATCACAAAATGCTTTGGGTTGGGAGGGACCCTCAAGCTCAACTCGTTCCACCCCCTTTAACTAGACCAGGCTGCTCCAATCCCCATCCAGCCTGGCCTTGAACACTTCTAGAAATGGAGAGTCCACAATCTCTCTGGACAGACTTGTTTATAATCCTCACTTCACAGGAAGGTTTGGATCTGGTTCTTATCAGCTGCCTAACAAAGACTCCTTAGCCTATCAGGAGTGAAGGTGCTCAGCCTAAGCAAGCTGCAGCACTGAGAACACCCACTGTGTGCAGTGAAAGGCAGCCAACCAATTACCAAAGCAGTCACTATTACACTGCAAAATGAATAGCACTTGATTTCTTTAGCCCTTTGATATTTAAAGCAAGCCTTCAAAAATCACTGGTTAACTTGATGAACACAATTAGGTGCTGTAGTATTACCCAAGGCTAATTGCACTTCCAGAGGGAGCAAGCAGCGGGCTACCTGTTCTCAAGACGAGTCACCTCTGACTGCAAGTGCTGTTCCTTCTTCTGGGCAACATCCAGCTGCAGCAGCACCTGCTCCAGCTCCAGCCCTGGCGAGGACAACAGCTTCCCTTGCAAGCGCTCCTCCAAGGCCCTGTGCAGAAACAGCAGCTTCAGTCTCAGCACAGAAACATCATGTCTGAGTTCACTGGCACGGGGAACAGAACTACTGTTTCCTTGGAATTCTCTGGAAAATGCACAGAACCTAAAAGCAGGCGACCGCTGTGTGCAGGGTGAGTAAGCAAACACAGCAGCTGGATGACAGCCCCTGCTTGAGTTCAGGCTGGTGAAAAAAAACTACATTTGATTTTGATGTTGGCCTCCCTGCCAAAGACTGGTAGGTGACCAACACCCAAACCTTCTGACACAGCCACCAGAACCCAATAGCCTCTGCAAGTTGCCAGGGCAGAAGGGGAAGGCCAAGGTGATTTTGTCACAGATGAAGTTACCACACCAAGCCCCAATCAGTGAGAACTTTCACCTAGGTTAATAAGCACGTTATCAAACTCTGAAAGGCCTCCAGCACTTGGCTGAAAATGCCTGGGAGAAACACCCTCAAAAGTCCTGCACTGCCTCCAGAAACCCAGCTGAGAAAAGTGGACTCCTTCCATGCTCTTCGCTGATTATCTGCTAATTTCAAGAGCAATGCAAATTGAAAAATGCTGCAAGGCAGCACAGCGCTCGTGAGAAACTGCAGTGCACTATTCTAAATACAACCAGTACAGACCCAGCTGCACGAAAATGCTGCTACTGTCCTCAGTGAGAGGACCTGGAATATAGACCTGGATTGAAGAGCCAAAGCACCAGCAGGGCACAGATGCTACCTGATGAGGAATTCTTTTGTGTGAAGAGTTTCAGTCATCCTGGCCAGCTCTTTCTGTAACTGTTCCTGGTGCAGCTTGGAGCTGTCAATGAAATCTTCTTGAGACTGCAAGGTGGCTTTCAGTTCCATCTTCTCATCCTGCAACGCCTGCACGGGAGGCAGAAGGAATGAATGCTGCAAGATGGACCAAACCAGTTTGTTGCAACGTGATGAGAGCTTGATCAGATTTTTTAGGACCCTTGGATATACTGCAGAGCAGCACATGGCTACAAAGTCAATTTTGATGTCAATCAGGAACTTTACAAAGGCTCTACAAAGAGACAACTCCAGGATGAAAAGCTTTCCCACCACTTCTCACCAGCACTGCTTTAGACCCAGTTTCCTAAGAGTTCCTCCACTGACCTCTAACATTTTCTTGGACTGCCTTAATTCTTCTTGAACTCTCTGCTGATCCTCCAGAATCATGCGATTGTCCTCACTCAGGTCATCCACCCTCATGCTGAGCCTCTCCACCTCCAGCTCGTTGGCACAGATGGTGTCGTTGGCCCTCTCCAGCCTGCTGGTTAAGTGCTGGATTTCCGAGCGGCTCGCCAGCTCCACCGAGTCCAGGATGTGCTTCCGATTGGCCAGCTGGGTCTGCCAACAGCAATCATCTGCATTAAAGCTCAGTTGCAAAAACACCAAAGTTGTACCAAAGCTACACTCAACACAACTACGATTTCTTGGTGTAACGAGCCACATTCTCAGAGTAAGCAACAATACCTCCCAGGGAATTAGGGAGAGTATTGTTCCAGGGTTACATGATGGATAAAACATCCAAAGGCAAACAGAATAAGTAAAAATCAAAATGAAAAAAAGAGAGGGCCCTTTGATTCCAAAAGCAGTTCAAGGAGAATCTGGAAAACGAAAATCTCAAACCACTCCAGCTGCCCGAGTATGATTTGTCTAAGAACAAAGCCTCCTGCTCTTTTTTGCTCATGAGCCCAAGGCTAGACCGGGACTAAAGGCTGCAGGTAAGAAGGTTTGTAAACCATGTACAGGGCAGAGATTACCCAACCATTAATTCCACACCAGGACAGAAAGCAGCTCTGTGTGTGCAATGGAAAAACCACAACCACCAAACAGCCCCAAAACAAACCAGGTGTAACAGCCAATTTGCTTTGCTCTCTGCAGTAAATACCTGGTTCCAGCAGCTTGGGGGAATGTTCACTTTGAATTTTTCAGTGTTTTAATGGCAGACAAAAAAGTTACAAGGAACGTACGAGAAGCAGACAATACCTGCTCTATTATTCATAAGCACAATACTTTATTTCATAGCATTTCTCTCCACACAGCTAGCTGGTGAAATTTAACAAGCCAGCTCTCACATAAGCTTCTAGGAACATTCACTTCATATATTCCCTTTCTGTATACAAACTTTGAATTTTTAAAGGCTGAAACAAAATATTTGAGCAGTCCTGTACTCCCAGTTTCAAAGAGTAGCAGTGCCTGCCAGCTTCAGAATCACCACATGCCTTGATTTACACAAACTATAAGAACTGCTCATTTGCAAGGCTATGGTAGAGTTTTAATTACAGCCTTTTATTATTATTTGAATAGTCATGACAGAAAAGGTAATCAAGAGGGCTGAGAGTTTAAAGCACAGCCTTTCTTCACCCAAGAAGCCGGAGTACCACACTGCCTGAATATTTATTTCTGCATTAAGAAAACATTTAAGCTGTCTCTTATTTCCAGCCACACAACATCCAGGCCAGCAGAGAATTCCAGGTTTTTAGGAAAGGCTGACTTTAAAAGCTGCAGGTGTTCCAGAAGGTGGTCTGTACCGGGGAAGAATTCCAGGCTTCCCTAAGCTGCTCTGCAAGAGATGAGGGGAAGCCAGATGAAAGGAGAGAGGGGAAGTACTCCATGGTCATGGATCTCAGCTTGACCTTGCGCTAGAAAGACAACTAAGCACATAAAATGCACAGAAACGTACAAGGCAAAAAATTTAGCACTTCCATGCTGGGCTTTTCAAAGCAATTGAGGATTCAGGCAGTCTGTTCACAATACCTGTGCATCTAAGGCACCTACGCCGCTTCGGGAAAACCTCCCCAACCTCCTGGTTCTCTGCTGCACACTAAGACAAGTTTCTCTGTGCCCCAGTGTCCCAGCCTGTGCTCCAAGGACACATCTGTTCCCAAACAATTGAGCTATCAACGACACACAGGCAGCAGAGCAGCAAGACCTTCTGCTCAAGGACTCTCTCTGCATTTGTAGATCTCCTGGTGTCAGCCTCTCACAAAGCCCCTGTCAGAGCCAGCTTCAAACCTGTCATCACAGTCTCCCTCCTCGCAGGAGCTTCCACTCAAGAGCAACTCAGGAGCCCATTAAGTGTAAAGTCCCCAGCAAGAGCTTCTTATCAGTGTCTGCTGTGATTGTGTCTGTGTGACTTCACAGCTGTGCTCTAGGTCAATTCATCTCGCTTTGCCGCAGCACCACGAATTCACTGAGCCATCAGCTTTGCAGAACAGCAGCCCCACTACTCCTTCCCTTTGAGAGACCTAAAAAAAAGGGGTGGGGGGCTGAAAACTGCTGTTGCTTCAGTATTTTGTGGAAGTCCCTGTTGTAGGGGAAGACTGTTTTCCAAAGTACCCTCTGAGCTGGACCCACAAGGTACATATTTAGCTGCTGGCAGGTACACAGCTTTCAACTAGACAACATGATGTAACAGATATTTTAAAGTGTCGTATGCTGTGGTCTCTGCCTCCCAGGGAAATCTGCACCCTACTGTCTTCTCTGCTAACCAGAGGGATGGCAGGGAGAGCTGCACAAAGTTTATCTAATCTCTGATGACAGACTCCAGATCTTTTTTCCATACCGCACTCGTACAAGCAAACCTTATTCCGCCAGAACGTTAAAAGTCACTTCAATGGCAATCTGAACTGGATGGGAGCCTGAGAGATTTCATTAGCCTCTCTCTCCCACAAACAAAGCAGAAACTTTCAGCACACGTTAATTGTACCTGCACGAGCTCGGAGTGCTCTGCCAGAGCCTTGCGCTGCGCCTCCAGCGATGCCACCTGCTGCTGGTACTGCAGGCGCTGCTTCTCCCAGTCAAGTGATTTCTGACGGAACTCCTGCAAGGACAGCAGGGGTGCCTTGGAGCAGTACATCCCCCTCCAGTTCACATCCACGTTTGCCTTCTCTCCCCACCGTATCCTCACACCTTTCCCCCAGCAGGGAAACCATTAGCCAGTCACCTGATGCAGCAGCTCAGCAGCGCAGAGCCCTCACACACCGTGTTCCCCTCCAGAGGTAAAGCTGCTCACAAATGTTAAGTGCCAACACATTCATGGCTGGTTTCATGGGTTTGCTGTCACGGGTTTAACAGTTCAGACTGGCTTTGGCTTCCAAAACATGCTGCTATTGAAATCAGCAAGATGACAAGAATTAAATACAGAATTTGACTGCTAATCTCTGCCCCAGAAATTGGGCACTACATCAGTCGGGTGTGTGTTGTTACCACATCTTTCAGGAGGAGAAAACTGAGTGGGGTTGAGCTCAGCAGAGCAGAAAGATTAGAAGATGAGACAGGGTTGAGAAGAAGTTCGACATGTAGCTCCCTCCTCCTCAAAGAAGTGAGAATACAACCTCCCCACACTGGAATTCATTCCACTCTCATAATTAGTTACTCTTCCAGCACCTTCTTCCTTTTATTTAGCCTAAGGGTAAGAACAGCATTAAGGTTTCTGCTGTGCAGTCAGAGACCCCAACACATGAAACTGCCTTTATTACACATGCAGCTGAGAAGAGCTGCACCTGGAGAGTGGATGGGCAGTGCTCCTTAAACAGGACTCAGCCCACTTCCTAGGGGCCTGTTCAGTCACCAGGGAAGCCCAGTAAGTCAGTTAATACACACAAGCTCGTCAGCACTTGCTTTTTTAACCACATACCTCCAGCTTCCTGGTCAGCCGGCTCAATTCAAACTTGTCCTCCTCTTGTCCCTTGTTAGCTTCTCCTCTGCTTCTTGTTTTTTTCTTCTGCAGCTTCTCATAGCTCCTCCTCAGCCGGGACAACTGCAGGAGACAGTGAAAGAGAGAGCTTTGCCCAAGGCCTCAAGGCAAGAATTACACAGCCCTTTGAAAGAAGACACACAAAGTGGTTCACACAAACAATGCCCTCATCAAGGCCACACAGCTCCCAAGTGAAGGCTTCCATTTGGATAACGAGCCTTTTATACCAACAGCACTGCAAAACACACGAGTTGTATGAGAGTAGCAAGATGACACTGAAGTCGTGACATCAGCAGCTTTAATTAAAGCTCTGTCTTACCACAATTAAAGCATGACTGAAATATTGATAAGATGGAGGTTTACTTGCAGCTGTCAATGCAGCAAGAGCACAGCATCCCCCTCTCTACAGGTGGTTCCCAGCCCCAGGAAGAGCCAGCAGCGCCTGTGGCTGATCTGCTCACCCACAGGAGCACACCCACCACACCACACCTGGGAAAGTCTTGTGTGGTCAAAATACACTGGCGCAGCTCAGGTGGGAACTGGAACTCTCCTGCTTAGTGGGAGAAGGAAGGTTTGAGAATTGCCATTGCCCATGATATCAACACCACTTTATCTGTCATTTTCTGCTTAGATACACTGTGTATTTCACAATGAGTGGAGAATGCCAACAGAAAATATCACTCCTACGCCTGCTGCTAGGATGCTGAAGTCATACCAGAAGCAAGAACGAGGAAAAAAACTCTTGACATTTAAATGACCCTCCATGCAAATAATCATTTGCAACTTGCAAAGAATTTTTCATCTGATGAGTTCCCCCCTACTCAACTATTAAATAAAAGGTTTCCAAACAGCCACACAAATTTGAGAAGCCATCACTGTCATTTTACTTGATGGACAAAGCTAAGCTCATGGATGAACAGAAGGACCACAAGAAGAAAAAACATCTGATTCAAGACCTGATGCATTCAGTACTTTAGTGTGTTCAATGGGATCAGACAGATCTTCAGGCTTAGAGTTAATACCAACATCTTTTACCAAACTTATCAGGAGATAAGAGGTTTATTCTTTCAATAGTCTCAGTAAGTTAGACACTGTACCTGTAATTGCACTGGAAATGGTGGTAAACAGGGACAGAAATAATTTCCCCAAACAGTACTAAGAACAGAAGACTGAGGAATATTGGAGTCCAATGTCATCAGCATTAATATTGTGTAAGTAAAATACCCACAAACTGCAATTTAGGCCACAACACACAGGCTGTATTTCAGCCTTAGCAATTTAGGCTGATCTGCCAATGTACCTCAGCTTTGCTTTGCAGCTTATCCACAATTCCAGTGAGAACACCCAGTGAATGAAGACTGTTAGTCATACGGAACAGTGAGGTGTTTTTAAATGAGAAAAGATGCCTTCTGTCATCGGAGCAGAGACTACCAAATTAATTTCACTTATGGCTTACAGTGAGCAGGAACTAGGCCCAGCCCTCCAGAGAAAACAGGTCAGTGCTCTATGAGCTGCTCACGCCAGTTCACTCCCTGCTACTGGCAAGTGGAGACAGGCAGGGAGTTCAGGCATAAACCTGGAATGCTGTTATACCACCTGCAGGACAGGTACCACCTTGCACTGAGCAAGAGGCTTTGAGATGAAAGCTCTGATATTATTGTCAAACAGCATTTTCTAAGTACACTCAGTTTTATGAAGGGTGTTAAGACTAATATTCCTTGAGAGCACAAAATCTCTACTAAAGTCATCAGTGTTAACAGAGGCAAAAAGATGAGACCACATACCACTGGTATTTCCTGACCTCACACAAGCCAGGCCAGTTACATCTCCACCCTTTTTGAATTTCAGAAATGCTGAAAGAACAAACTGCTGCTGCCTGTACCCGTGGCAGCTCCAGAACCAGCACTGTGGTGACTGGGATGGGTGAACACAGGACATTCTTGCAGTAAATTTCTGCAGATGTCCAACGTACAAAAACATTTCTACTCCAACACTTCTCTGTCTGTCACCAAGTTCCTCCAAATCCCAACGAACAGGCCAAGTGAGCCATAGAAATGTCACTTTATCTATGCTCAATGCTCTTCTTGGTAAGCACACAAACACTAACAGAGTGGGGAGTTTTAAAACCACAGCACTGAAACAAAAACAGTGATGCGAAGTATTTGACCCGTCATCAACTGGGAACTAAAAACCAAACTTCTCTTTTTGCAACTCACCTCCTCCTGGAATTTCTTCAGCTGTTGTTCATACTCTCTAACCATGTCCTGCTTGGATTTTTCCACATCTTCGACCTGGCGACGCAACATGCCAACCTGAACAAAGGGACAAAAAGCAAATAACTACAACAGAAGTAGGCTTTATTCTAAGTAGGCACAAGGACATTTCAGCAGAGTCCCTCATTATGAAACAGATGGAGGCTCTGCCTAAATCTTTGGTAGGCTGGGGCCACAACTGTTTCTGTTCTGGCCTCTTGTTTTGAGCCAGTTTCTGGATTTCACTTTTGGGGACAAAGCTGACATATTTGGTTTGTGCCAAAAGCCTATTTCCATCCAGTATTTTCATCAAATTCTTCACAAATATGCATTATGATTTCAATCTATCTACCAAGAGAAAAGTTGGCCATGTCATTATCTTATTATGCTCAGGCAAAGGAGAGACTCCTAATAGCAAGGAAAAAGAAAGAAATGGGGTTTTGAAGCTCACAGAAAATACTTCCCTGATTCAACTGCTCCTGTGACCCTTTTTTTTTTCCTCCCATCTTTCTCCCATCCACAACCCAAGTGGTCACAAGCCAACAAATTAAAATTAAAAGAAAACCCAGAGACTCTTCATATGACTAAACCAAAAGCATGAATATACTCCAGCAGTGACTTCAAACATACTTTACAGTTCAGTTTGAAATCCATGTTTGCTTTTGGTGGTAAGAAACATTTCAAGTGCCTTGAGAAAACATAATTGATAATAACAACAATAACCTATATGATAAAAATCATTATTCTTGCAAATGAAAATCCTGTGGCTCAACTGCATCTTATGGTCCACATCCTGCACAAAAACTTCACTTACTGATAATTTTCCACCAACACAGATTTTTTTTGCACTTCCCTCAGGCCTTTAATTAAAGACCACAAAACCAGAGCTCTGTAAAACAGCCCGTGGAGAGTTTCCCAGCAATATCTTGGTGTAGTTTATAGTAGGAAATGGTTTTCTTGGTGCAGTTTATGTAGTAGGAAACGGGTTTTTCTACCAATGACTGCAGGTTGCTGGGCTGCCCGTTACTGCTGTAGCCAGAACCAGTGTCTCTGGGTTCTCTCTAATAACTCTAACAGTTCAATACGTGGACTTCCACCAACCCTAGGGGAGCTGATCAATTGCCTTGGATTGATTTATGAACCAGACACCTTGTCCCAACAGGTCCTTTAAAAACTCTATTCCCGATTTCCTGATTCTAACAGGTAAAATACCCTGCTGACTCCAACCAAAAAATAGCAGGAAACAAAGGTACCTCCTTTTGTTTTTCCTGCAGAGCTGCCTTGGCAGAGGAAAGTTCCTGCTCCCGAGCACTCAGACAAGCTTCCAAAGCCTGTGTCTGTCCTTCCCATTCGGATTTCTTGTGAGCCACCATGATGTCAATCTGCTTCATCAGCTCCTGCAGCTCGGCCTCGCAGGAGGTCAAGAACCCGCCGCTGGAAGGGAGAGAGCCTGGATTACAAAGCAGGCCCCACCCAACACGTCCCGTGTGCCAGGCCAAGGAAGGCAGCAGAACACACTGACTGGCACCAAGGCACCAGCTCTGCACACGCAGTGCTCTGAACTCTCTTCAAATCAGCTTGCACAGAAATAGAATCACGGAATCATTAAGGTCAGAAAAGACCTCCGAGATCATCAAGTCTAACCTTTTACCCAACACCATCCAGGCCCACTAAACCACATCACTTCACACTTCGGCATTCATCCCTTTGCCTCAGGTACTGCATGTTACCTAAGTAAACCAAAGCGTGTTTAATTCATATTTTGTATTTCCTTAATTGCTCTCCAGGCAGAGGCATTTTATAGCAGGTTTCAGTCACCAGAGGAATCTTACAGCCAAGCTATGAGCTCCCGAAAACAGAAGTTTATCACAAATGCAGACAAACCCTGAAGCAGAGGGGGCTGGATGACAACATGATAATGAAGAATCAAACCTTCACAATCCATCGGGGAGCACGAGCTCCCTGGCGACGCCCAGATTTCTAATTTGGTGCAGTAATTATTGAAGCCAATTCAAGTAATTCCTCTAAAACTTCCCAAGCTGCCAAGACAGGGACAATATTAAGGTTTGCCAGACACAGCCCTAGAGGGTGGCAAACTCCATAATGATCTCTACCCCTTTAATTTGCCTGTCAAACAGGAAGAACTGAAAAGAAATGGAAATCAATAGGTTAAGGGATGGAAATTTCTCTGTTCCCCCAGGGCATATGCACACTTCACGACTTGGCACTTTTTCTATAGGAAAAGAAATACTTCTTAAAGGAGCCAAAATCAGTCACATTTGAAGTTCACCCTGTCCTGTGAGTTAACCAAAAATTAGCAGCTATTATACAGAGCAGGAACATTTCCTTCACAGCATCTGCTAATATGTAGCAAATTCTAAACTTGATTTCTGCAACCAGCTCTCTGACGAAGATACAGTATCAAATAAATTTGAGTCACATTCTCAAGGATGACTAGAAAAATGGCATCGGTGACTTTTGCTTCACGGTTGTTTAACACATGAAACATTTTGTTCTGTTATTGTCACTACAGTCTCTCTCGGGGATTGAAAAGTCTAGAGACTCTCACCTCAGACAGAGCATTAAGGATTCCTCAGAGCTGAGTGGGACTCTGCAGTTTCAACGCGAGCAGGACATAATCAGATGTTTTCAGTGAAATCAGATAACAAAGTCACATCTCATTAACCTTGCAAGGCTGTTACAAAATAAATATTTATTCACAACTCTTATTTACTACTGCTCCTGATGTTGGACAGTAAGAAGAGTTTACAACAACAACTGAAAAAAAAGAGGCGAGGTTTTCAGGAACAACTAAGTTTCTGACAATTAAGAAATGAAGACTGTAATACCTGAGCAGGGATTAGTGCAGAGCCAGCTCACCCAGTGACTTTGCTTCTGCAGCAGCTGAAGGCCCCTGCACACTGATACCAGTGCATTTATTCTGAGTAAGAGGCAAGGTTACCACCTAAATCATTTGGAGTGACTGCAGTGTACGGTTGCATACATACCTCCCCTGCCCATTTCTTTGCATTCCTTCCAGCAAAGCCTCCATCACTGAATCCTGGTGGCTTCAGTACTAGGGAAGTACGGGAAAGCAGTGGTCACCCATGGCAATGCACAAACCTTCTCCATCCAACTGCAGAACAAGCAGAAGCCCACAAAGCAAAGAAGTTAAAAAACACACAAGGAGCATGCAATTGAGGTGAGGAAAACAATGGCACCTTCATGAACTTACAAGCCAAACAGAGGAAAACAGATTTTTCTACCAGAAAAAGATACCCAGTGCTATCATCCAGCGCTACCAAATTGCAGTGATAGAATCATGTGATCTAATAAATTTAGAGAGAAGCAATGAGAATCTGCACTTGAGCAACTCTGCACTTGTGTGAACTCAATACAGAGGGACTGGCAGATCTCCCGAGAGCACCAGACTGTGGAGGAACAGGAACATTTGGGCTTCAAAGGGGCCAGCCCGAGATCCACCTCTGACAGGGAAGTTTGTCACTTCAGAGAGAAAACACAAGCAAGCAGCAGTAAGAATTCATCCATAAATTACATCTTTTCCAGGCCTCTATTACAGACTAGGTTAAAGAGACCATGCAGTTTACCACCACACTCAGAACACACTGGTTGTTCATATGGTCGTGGGAATTTTAAGAAAACACAAACTCCTGAAAAATTCCTCCTAAATTAGGCCTTAAATTATGAAAATAAGTTGAACACCTTTACAGTAGCAGTGCACTGTTTTAGTTAAAAATTACACCTTTTAAGTCACAAACATGTGCATACCCATAGAAATTTCACATCTTGGTGAAAGCAAGAAGGGTTTACATTAAAGCCAAAAATGGGGAATAAAAAGTTACTATGAAATCACAGCCAGGAAGCCAGAATTTATTTCAATGTCTCCTTCATGAAACTGCAGCTAACAAAAAAATGGTTTAACCCATCCAGAGCTATTAACACAAATTTATGTTTCCAAAATCTACACACTGTCCAAGTACTGAAGATGGATCCTTCCAACACCTTTCCTCAAAGATTAATATAGCATTATTAAGCAATCAGCAAAAGGGGAGCAGGTCACAGCAAGGGAGACTTTCACAAATGCTCTCTTTCCCGAAGAATCTTCTATCCTGCTCCTACAGCACTTTAAAACACAATTCAGGGATAAAACCTGTCCTTGGGAGCTGTGTTTTAAACCACAAGCATATAAAAAATAGACAGAAAAAAATCCTATCCCTATTCTGACAGTGTTTTTGTCTGTCTTTGGTCCTCTTTGTGCTTAACAAAACTCAATCAGTATGCAGAACAACTTCGTGGTTCTGCTGAGGGCAGGGTGCTGAGGAGAGCAGATGAGCAGATCCCCTGAGCTGCTGACAGCATTCCAAGAGTTCTCCAGGTGGCAACAGCAGATATTAGACAGTAGCAGCTCTCCTCTTTCATTCTAATCACACCTACACAGAACGAATTTTCAGTGGGCAGAGAGATGAGGAGACAGACAGTACAGAATTCCAGAAGAGTTTGGATTGGAAGAGATCTTAAAGTCACCTCATCCCACGCCCTGCCATGGGCAGGGGCAGCTCCCACCATCCCAGGTTGCTCCAAGCCCTGTCCAACCTGGCCTTGGACACTGCCATGGAAGGGACAGCCACAGCTTCTCTGTGCCTCTGCCTTACCACCCTCACAGCCTGCCAGCTCTGCTTACTTTGCTGGCATACCCAGATTTTGGGGAAAAGCCTTAAAATCAGACACCTCTAGCCAGTTTTATACTACATAAGGTTTGCTGACTTAGTATTAAATTTTGGCCTCTCATGCTTGCAAGTGGCAATGTGCAAGTTACACGCACCTGAGTAAAGACCCACAAGAGGAAACAATCTCCTTCATAAATTACAGCTGAAGCAAGGAGAGCTGGCTGGTCACTTCTGAAAGTGAAGAAAATGGAAGCATTTGCAAAAAAAAAAAAAAAAAAAAAAAATTTAAAAAAAAAAAAAAAAAAAAAAAAAAAAAGAAAAGAAAAGCCCCAAACAACATATTTAAAACTAAACAAGGCTTAGATCCCAGCTCAAGGCAGAACTGTAGTAGAGTCAAGTGGAGAGAACTTTACAACACGCAGGAGGACTTAAGAATAGCGCCCATGAGAAAAGACTGGGATTACTTCGCATTTAAAAACATAGAAAGATGCAATCTTAAAGCGTTGCTGGAAGCGTGCTTACAATGAACACAAAAGGAGCAATAACCTCCCAAAAGCAATACCACAGACGAGCTCCACTTGCCAGCGGCAGGAGCCCCGAGCCAGGGCAGGAATCCCAGAACCACTGAGGTTGGGGAAGTCCTCTGAGACCATCAAGTCCAACCTGTGACCGATCCCCACTTTGTCACCCAGCCCAGAGCACTGAGTGCCACATCCAGTCTTTCCTTAAACATCTCCAGGGATGCGGACTCCACCACCACCGCCCTGGGCAGCCCCTTCCAATATTTAATCACCCTTTCTGAGAAGGAATTCCTCCTAATGCCCAGTCCAGACCTGCCCTGGTGCAGCTCAAGCCTGTGAAGTGGCCGTGGCCCGTGTGCCCGGGCAGCGCTCCCCGCTGCAGCCACCCGAGCTGCCTCCGGCAGGCGTTCCCT